>JAECWJ010000381.1:0-119022 GCA_018150375.1 Drosophila sturtevanti
GGCTGGGTCACTTTTATTAACTATATTTCAAGAATTACGGTGTAGCAACTTCTCCATACACAGCTACTTATTCTAGCAACTAACTCTAGCTTAGACCGCGAGTGGAGCTAATCCCGCTCGCAACATGTTTGTGGATAATTTTCACTTCATTGTTTACAAACATTCAATTGCAACATCACTTCAGGTCTTATATCTAACAATATTGTTTCTCTTAATATGTATGTTTTTACGGATTACTTATTATATTCTACTTATAATATTCTATTTCTGCTACTGCTCCACCATCCCAGTCCCGTTAAAGGGCTCCTGCTCTTTGACAATTGATAGCATTGCCAGCTTGTGCATTGGTCCTTGAGACCAATAATTAACAGACGGGACAATGAGACCCGTAGAAGTTCGCACTTCGGCTACTCGAACCCTGCCGTCGCACAGTGGTTGCACCCATAGGCCAAAAATCGAAAAATCCATCACAAACTTTTTTGACAAAATGCACACAAATTGTCTCATAAATGTCATAACTTCTTGATGGAAATTTTAAAAATAGCATTGAAATCGCAAACACGTGTTCACTTTTACATAGGTGATGCGCTGAGCAAGCTTTATTCAAATCAACATTGCAATTCAAGTGGTCAGACGATGGATAAATTGTTGTAGATTAAATTCATTTGCATGAATTTGGAAGTTCAAGGTATTTACTTAATAATCTATTATAAATAATTAACCAATTTATTAAATTGTTATCGTGAAATTAATGTATTTGATTTAATCTATTTTAAGTGTTTTGTGAACGTCTTTTTCATGTTTATGTGGAGTTTTAGTTGTGATCCCACAAAATTCCACAACTTTGTTGTATGTCATTGTAATTGTCTGGCTTTTAAGGTAATACATGTGTTAAGTTTAGGTGCCAAAATTTTCCAATATGAGTATTAACTTTAATAAAGTGACGTAGTATTATATTTGGAATTCATTCATTCTTTTATTTATTAATTTTTTATATTTGAATTTGGCAGACAATTTTTATAAGTGTATTTTTGCACGCCGATATATGTTTGATCATTGGTGCACAGAAAATGGATCCAATGCACAAAAATTGAAGACATTGAATGATATTGTACACGGAGAAATTGAAAAGAACGGCTGCCTAGCCTACGGAAATTAATGACTTAGATAAATGCATCAAAAAAACAGTTCGGGATGGAAGCTATAAATTTGGGCTCTAACCATTACATTCATATATACGTTTCTTAGAATATTTTCTTTATATTTCGTACGGCTAGACCAAAAAGCCTGGGAAAATCGCACACACGAAGGAAAGCAGAAGCTACTGAAAAAAATAACAAATTCAGGCAGACTTTTCAGACTTTTGAATGACATCTGCCTTGCTTTTTATCGTATAAAATTCACACAATTTTCAATGTCGTCTATGAAGGTCAGGAAGTATCGACTGTCACCATGACTACTGACATGCATTGGCCTACATATGTACATCGAAGAGTATTAAATTTTGCAATTCTTTTGATTTTTACTCAGAAATTCGAAATAGTCTTCGGGACCGCTTTCCGTTAATGCATTCGTCTTGAAATGTCAGACTTTTTTCTGTCTTCCTTGTATTTTGCCATTTTGTATTACATCCTTGAACTCCTTTAATAGTTTGCGGCTTGGCTTCTATAGCTGACGGCTAAGTGGCTGTTTCCACCTACTTTTTCTACAGATCATGGTGTCATTGAACGGTGAATACGTCTTTCCTGTTTTTTTTCTCTACCCAAACATGATGTTGCTCCGTAGTACAGGCACCATACTAGTGATTGAGTCATTATTACATTTCTGTTTGTGGTGGAGTTTATGGCAAACACATTTTCATGGGTACACATGGTTATCGCCCCAACGAATGGACTTATTCTTATATTTCTCTTTTTCTTAAATAATAATTATAAATCCATTATTAGTTAACAAAGCTATTAATTTACGTGCTTCGGAAATAGTATTTCTTAAATCCCATTTACTGTACACCACTGTTAAGGCACACATACTCAGAAGTTGTAACTCTTCTAGCGTAATGTGTCAATGAGACCGGCCCAGACACACCTATTTCAGGGTCTTGGCATTTCTTCAAAAATGTTTCTGTAACAGTGGTCAAAAAAAAATTTAACGCTAACATCAGTATGGACTAAAATCCCACCATAACCGATATTGCGCTAATCTATACGTCACCAAATAAATGAAAGCAAATTTGATGAAAGCATTTTCGAAATTTCAAAGCAGATATTTGATTTTTTTGAAAAGTGTATCTGTCATTGATTGGTTATGCAAAGTGTTATTCCTGTCTACTTTATCGCTGGGTCCATTTATTTATATTTGCATGTTTGTTTACCATGCTTAGGGAAATTTAACTCTAACATCAGAATCATTGATATAGCTGGTCATTCCAGCGGAATCCCGATAGAATAAACCTTTCTCTCCAGAGATACACTTGAAAACGTAAAAACCAAAAAGAAATTTTTTATGTATACGAATAGAAATTTTTCACTGGGTTATCCATGCACTAGATACCAGTCGAAAGCAAACAACATAGTTACATTGAGGCCCTGTTCAACGCATTCAAGTTCCGGAAGCTAGAAAGTCAAGATCAATAGATTTATATCATCAGCAATCCAAGTAAGGGATATCAAGAAGGATTTATCAAGGATACCATTTTCCAGAGAGAACATCAACAAGGATCTTAGCCCTTGTTAAAGAATATCAGCAAGGACTCCGCAACAGAAGTCAGGAATACCATTCCTCCCCCGAACACATTTCAAGGAAATAAGCCCCAGAGCCGAATTGGAACCTTTCTGCGTAGTATTTGGATGGACTATTAGGAATACTGTCGAGGAAATGTGCAGCCGGTTTTCATGTTACGCATCTAGGGAAGATCATAATCCTGAGGTTCTTTCACATTTAGCAGAACTAAAAGCTCAATATGCGCAAACGCAGAAAATACTAGCTATGGAAACGTCGCAGAAAATATTTTGAAATGGGGAATTGCTTTCGATGGACCATTTTTGGTTTTTGGAAAAAGTGGAAACCATAGCCACGACCTATCGAATTGAGCCAGAGTTCTTGCCTAGGATGCTGTCGATGCTATTTTATTTGTGAGTTGAAAGATATCAAATTAGTAGAAAGTTGGACGCATTGATAATGTTCTGGCTGGGTCACTTTTATTAACTATATTTTAAGAATTACGGTGTAGCAACTTCTCTACACAGCTACTTATTCTAGCAACTAACTCTAGCTTAGACCGCGATCGTCGTAGCGACCCGGTGGAGCTAATCCCGCTCGCATCATGTTTGTGGATAATTTTCACTTCATTGTTTACAAACATTCAATTGCAACATAACTTCAGGTCTTATATCTAACAATATTGTTTCACTTAATATGTATCTTTTTATGGATTACTTATTATATTCTACTTATAATATTCTATTTCTGCTACTGCTCCACATTCATATATATATACGTTTCTTTGAATATTTTCTTTATATTTCGTACGGCTAGACCAAAAAGCCTGAGAAAATCGCACACACGAAGGAAAGCAGATGCTACTGAAAAAATAACAAATTCAGGCAGACTTTTCAGACTTTTGAATGACACCTGCCTTGCTTTTTATAGTATAAAATTCACACCATTTTCAATGTCGTCTTTGAAGGTCAGGAAGTATCGACTGTCTCCATGACTACTGACATGCATTGGCCTGCATATGTACATCGAAGAGTATTAAATTTTGCAATTCTTTTGCATTCGTCAAGAAATGTCAGACTTTTTTCTGTCATCCTTGTATTTTGCCATTTTGTATTACATCCTTGAACTCCTTTAATAGTTTGCGGCTTGGCTTCTATAGCTGACGGCTAGGTGGCTGTTTCCACCTACTTTTTCTACAGATCATGGTGTCATTGAACGATGAATACGTCTTTCCTATTTTTTTTCTCTACCCAAACATGATGTTGCTCCGTAGTACAGGCACCATACTAGTGATTGAGTCATTGTTACATTTCTGTTTGTGGTGGAGTTTATGGCAAACACATTTTCATGGGTACACATGGTTATCGCCCCAACGAATGGACTTATTCTTATATTTCTCTTTTTCTTAAATAATAATTATAAATCCATTATTAGTTAACAAAGCTATTAATTTACGTGCTGCGGAAATAGTATTTCTTAAAGCCTCTTTACTGTACACTACTGTCAAGGCACACATACTCAGACGTTGTAACTCTTCTAGCGTAATGTGTCAATGAGACCGGCCCAGACACACCTATTTCAGGGTCTCGGCATTTCTTCAAAAATGTTTCTGTAACAGTCGTCAAAAAAAAATTTAACGCTAACATCAGCATGCACTAAAATCCCACCATAACCGATATTGCGCTAATCTATACGTCACCAAATAAATGAAAGCAAATTTGATGAAAGCATTTTTGAAATTTCAAAGCAGATATTTTATTTTTTGGAAAGTGTATCTGTCATTGATTGGTTATGCAAAGTGTTATTCCTGTCTACTTTATCGCTGGGTCCATTTATTTACATTTGCATGTTTGTTTACCATGCTTAGGGAAATTTAACGCTAACATCAGTAAGGAAAGTCAACGACAGAACTACCCATAGAATCATCGATATAGCTGGTCATTCCAGCGGAATCCCGATAGAGTAAACCTTTCTCTCCAGAGATGCACTTGAAAACGTAAAAACCAAAAAGAAATTTTTTATGTATACGAATAGAAATTTTTCACTGTCCATTCACTTATCCATGCACTAGATACCAGTCGAAAGCAAACAACATAGTTACATTGAGGCCCTGTTCAACGCATTCAAGTTCCGGAAGCTAGAAAGTCAAGATCAATAGATTTATATCATCAGCAATCCAAGTAAGGGACATCAAGAAGGATTTATCAAGGATACCATTTTCCAGAGAGAACATCAACAAGGATCTTAGCCCTTGTTAAAGAATATCAGCAAGGACTCCGCAACAGAAGTCAGGAATACCATTCCTCCCCCGAACACATTTCAAGGAAATAAGCCCCAGAGCCGAATTGGAACCTTTCTGCGTAGTATTTGGATGGACCATTAGGAATACTGTCGAGGAAATGTGCAGCCGGTTTTCATGTTACGCATCTGGGGAAGATCATAGGCCTGAGGTTCTTTCACATTTAGCAGAACTAAAAGCTCAATATGCGCAAACGCAGAAAATACTAGCTATGAAAACGTCGCAGAAAAAATTTTGAAATGGGGAATTGCTTTCGATGGACCATTTTTGGTTTTTGGAAAAAGTGGAAACCATAGCCACTACCTAAAAATCCTGGAGCTTTTTCCAGAATCGTTACGATATCAAATTAGTAGAAAGTTGGATGCATTGATAATGTTCTGGTCACTTTTATTAACTATATTTCAAGAATTACGGTGTAGCAACTTCTCCATACACAGCTACTTATTCTAGCAACTAACTCTAGCTTAGACCGCGATGGAGCTAATCCCGCTCGCAACATGTTTGTGGATAATTTTCACTTCATTGTTTACAAACATTCAATTGCAACATCACTTCAGGTCTTATATCTAACAATATTGTTTCTCTTAATATGTATGTTTTTACGGATTACTTATTATATTCTACTTATAATATTCTATTTCTGCTACTGCTCCACCATCCCAGTCCCGTTAAAGGGCTCCTGCTCTTTGACAATTGATAGCATTGCCAGCTTGTGCATTGGTCCTTGAGACCAATAATTAACAGACGGGACAATGAGACCCGTAGAAGTTCGCACTTCGGCTACTCGAACCCTGCCGTCGCACAGTGGTTGCACCCATAGGCCAAAAATCGAAAAATCCATCACAAACTTTTTTGACAAAATGCACACAAATTGTCTCATAAATGTCATAACTTCTTGATGGAAATTTTAAAAATAGCATTGAAATCGCAAACACGTGTTCATTTTTACATAGGTGATGCACTGAGCAAGCTTTATTCAAATCAACATTGCAATTCAAGTGGTCAGACGATGGATAAATTGTTGTAGATTAAATTCATTTGCATGAATTTGGAAGTTCAAGGTATTTACTTAATAATCTATTATAAATAATTAACCAATTTATTAAATTGTTATCGTGAAATTAATGTATTTGATTTAATCTATTTTAAGTGTTTTGTGAACGTCTTTTTCATGTTTATGTGGAGTTTTAGTTGTGATCCCAGAAAATTTCACAACTTTGTTGTATGTCATTGTAATTGTCTGGCTTTTAAGGTAATACATGTGATAAGTTTAGGTGCCAAAATTTTCCAATGTGAGTATTAACTTTAATAAAGTGACGTAGTATTATATTTGGAATTCATTCATTCTTTTATTTATTAATTTTTTATATTTGAATTTGGCAGACAATTTTTATAAGTACGGCTAGACCAAAAAGCCTGGGAAAATCGCACACACGAAGGAAAGCAGAAGCTACTGAAAAAAATAACAAATTCAGGCAGACTTTTCAGACTTTTGAATGACATCTGACTTGCTTTTTATCGTATAAAATTCACACAATTTTCAATGTCGTCTATGAAGGTCAGGAAGTATCGACTGTCACCATGACTACTGACACGCATTGGCCTACATATGTACATCGAAGAGTATTAAATTTTGCAATTCTTTTGCATTCGTCAAGAAATGTCAGACTTTTTTCTGTCATCCTTGTATTTTGCCATTTTGTATTACATTCTTCAACTCATTTAATAGTTTTTGCGGCTTACGGCTTTCTATTTTAGCTGACGGCAACATGATGTGGCTCCGTATTCGCACCTACTTGAGTTTCTACTATTTCTGTTTGTGGTGGAGTTTATGGCAAACACATTTTCATGGGTACACATGGTTATCGCCCCAACGAATGGACTTATTCTTATATTTCTCTTTTTCTTAAATAATAATTATAAATCCATTATTAGTTAACAAAGCTTCCGTGCTGCGGAAATAGTATTTCTTAAAGCCTCTTTACTGTACACTACTGTCAAGGCACACATACTCAGACGTTGTAACTCTTCTAGCGTAATGTGTCAATGAGACCGGCCCAGACACACCTATTTCAGGGTCTCGGCATTTCTTCAAAAATGTTTCTGTAACAGTCGTCAAAAAAAAAGTTAACGCTAACATCAGTTTGGACTAAAATCCCACCATAACCGATATTGCGCTAATCTATACGTCACCAAATAAATGAAAGCAAATTTGATGAAAGCATTTTTGAAATTTCAAAGCAGATATTTTATTTTTTGAAAAGTGTATCTGTCATTGATTGGTTATGCAAAGTGTTATTCCTGTCTACTTTATCGCTGGGTCCATTTATTTACATTTGCATGTTTGTTTACCATGCTTAGGGAAATTTAACGCTAACATCAGTAAGGAAAGTCAACGACAGAACTACCCATAGAATCATCGATATAGCTGGTCATTCCAGCGGAATCCCGATAGAGTAAACCTTTCTCTCCAGAGATGCACTTGCAAACGTAAAAATCAAAAAGAATTTTTTTATGGATACGAATAGAAATTTTCCACTGGGTTATCCATGCACTAGATACCAGTCGAAAGCATACAACATAGTTACATTAATGCCTTGTTTCAAGCATGATCGAAGTTCCAAAAAAAAGGAAGCTATTTGGAAGTCAAGTCAAGTTCAACGCATTCAAGTTCCGGAAGCTAGAAAGTCAAGATCAATAGATTTAATTCATCAGCAATCCAAGTAAGTGATAATAACAAGGATTTTTCAAGGATACCATTTCCCAGAGAGAACATCAACAAGGATCTTAGCCCTTGTTAAAGAATATCAGCAAGGACTCCGCAACAGAAGTCAGGAATACCATTTCTCTACCGAACACAATTCAAGGAAATAAGACCCAGAGCCGAATTGGAACCTTTCTGCGTAGTATTTGGATGGACCATTAGGAATACTGTTGAGGAAATGTGTAGCCGGTTTTCATGTTACGCATCTGGGGAAGATCATAGGCCTGAGGTTCTTTCACCTTTAGCAGAACTAAAATCTCAATATGCGCAAACGCAGAAAATACAAGCTATGGAAACGTCGCAGAAAAAATTTTGAAATGGTGAATTGCTTTCGATGTACCATCTTTAGTTTTTGGATAAAGTGGAAACCATAGCCACTACCTATCGAATTGACCCAGAGTTCTTGCCTAGGATGCTGTCGATACTATTTTATTTGTGAGTTGAAAGATATGGCAAACCAATAACCTACTAGATGTCTCGTGTACTAATTTTGAACAAGGATTTTTGGATTGATATATTGAGCGATTGGAGTCCGTTTATAACAATTTTTAGTCGAGTGTGCGCCTTATCGATGAGACAAAGACTCAATTATACGCCATATCAACCGTAATGCGTAGAGTTACCCCGCTAACACTCCTTTTCTGAAAATAGGTTTGTGGGGGGTTGTGTGACTAAACATTGTTGAAAAATCCTTCAGCTTTTTCCAGAATCGTTACGATATCAAATTAGTACAAAGTTGGACGCATTGACAATGTTCTGGCTGGGTCACTTTTATAATAACTACATTTTAAGATTATAACGGTGTAGCAACTTCTCCATACACAGGCTCCTACTTCTTCTAACAACTAACTCTAGCTTAGACCGGCCATGGAGCTAATCTCGCAATCCCGCAACATGTTTGTGGATAATTTTCACTTCATTGTTTACAAAAATCGAAAAATCTTTCACAAACTTTTTTGACAAAATGCACACAAATTGTCTCATAAATGTCACAACTTCTTGATGGAAATTTTAAAAATAGCATTGAAATCGCAAACACGTGTTCACTTTTACATAGGTGATGCGCTGAGCAAGCTTTATTCAAATCAACGTTGCAATTCAAGTGGTCAGACGATGGATAAATTGTTGTAGATTAAATTCATTTACATGAATTTGGAAGTTCAAGGTATTTACTTAATAATCTATTATAAATAATTAACCAACTTATTAAATTGTTATTGTGAAATTAATGTATTTGATTTAATCTATTTTAGGTGTTTTGTGAACGTCTTTTTCATGTTTAGGTCGAGTTTTAGTTGTGATCCCAGAAAATTCTACAACTTTGTTGTATGTCATTGTAATTGTCTGGCTTTTAAGGTAATACATGTGTTAAGTTTAGGTGCCAAAATTTTCCAATATGAGTATTAACCTTAATAAAGTGACGTAGTATTACATTTTTTTAAGGGCTGCTTTGCCCTACAAAATATCTGTTTGGCGTATTTTTATTTAGTTGTTTTTTGCTTTGTCTTCGTCGTTTGTGGTTGTGTATGAATTTAGAATTCATTCATTCTTTTAATTTTTAAATCTTTTTATTTGAATTTGATTTTGGCAGACAATTTTTATAAGTGTATTATTGCACCCCGATATATGTTTGATCATTGGTGCACAGAAAATGGATCCAATGCACAAAAATTGAAGACATTGAATGATATTGTACACGGAGAAATTGAAATTCAAAAGAACGGCTGCCTAGGCTACGGAAATGAATGACTTAGATAAATGCATCAAAAAAACAGTTCGGGATATAAATTTTGGGCTCTAACCATTACATTCATATATACGTTTCTTCGAATATTTTCTTTATATTTCGTACGGCTAGACCAAAAAGCCTGGGAAAATCGCACACACGAAGGAAAGCAGAAGCTACTGAAAAAAATAACAAATTCAGGCAGACTTTTCAGACTTTTGAATGACATCTGCCTTGCTTTTTATCGTATAAAATTCACACAATTTTCAATGTCGTCTATGAAGGTCAGGAAGTATCGACTGTCACCATGACTACTGACACGCATTGGCCTACATATGTACATCGAAGAGTATTAAATTTTGCAATTCTTTTGATTTTTACTCAGAAATTCGAAATAGTCTTCGGGACCGCTTCCCGTTAATGCATTCGTCTTGAAATGTCAGACTTTTTTCTGTCTTCCTTGTATTTTGCCATTTTGTATTACATCCTTGAACTCCTTTAATAGTTTGCGGCTTGGCTTCTATAGCTGACGGCTAAATGGCTGTTTCCACCTACTTTTTCTACAGATCATGGTGTCATTGAACGGTGAATACGTCTTTCCTGTTTTTTTTCTCTACCCAAACATGATGTTGCTCCGTAGTACAGGCACCATACTAGTGATTGAGTCATTGTTACATTTCTGTTTGTGGTGGAGTTTATAGCAAACACATTTTCATGGGTACACATGGTTATCGCCCCAACGAATGGACTTATTCTTATATTTCTCTTTTTCTTAAATAATAATTATAAATCCATTATTAGTTAACAAAGCTTCCGTGCTGCGGAAATAGTATTTCTTAAAGCCTCTTTACTGTACACTACTGTCAAGGCACACATACTCAGACGTTGTAACTCTTCTAGCGTAATGTGTCAATGAGACCGGCCCAGACACACCTATTTCAGGGTCTCGGCATTTCTTCAAAAATGTTTCTGTAACAGTCAGAAAAAAAAGTTAACGCTAACATCAGTTTGGACTAAAATCCCACCATAACCGATATTGCGCTAATCTATACGTCACCAAATAAATGAAAGCAAATTTGATGAAAGCATTTTTGAAATTTCAAAGCAGATATTTTATTTTTTGAAAAGTGTATCTGTCATTGATTGGTTATACAAAGTGTTATTCCTGTCTACTTTATCGCTGGGTCCATTTATTTACATTTGCATGTTTGTTTACCATGCTTAGGGAAATTTAACCCTAACATCAGTAAGGAACGTCAACGACAGAACTACCCATAGAATCATCGATATAGCTGGTCATTCCAGCGGAATACCGATAGAGTAAACCTTTCTCCACAGAGATGCACTTGCAAACGTAAAAATCAAAAAGAATTTTTTTATGGATACGAATAGAAATTTTCCACTGGGTTATCCATGCACTAGATACCAGTCGAAAGCATACAACATAGTTACATTAATGCCTTGTTTCAAGCATGATCGCCGATACAGCTGCTTAAAAACGACACCGAATTGGAAGAAGTATAGAACACAAGCCACGTGATCAATGATGAGTGCAGTTTAAAGAAGCAATGGAAATTTCAGACACGTTAGAAATTAGCATTTATAGTTCTCTCCATTTTCCACACTGAATCGCTTCGGGTTACGGTCGGAGCTCGGTTCCGTGGTTGGAACTCTCCTCACCCCTCATCACTCTTGCCGGTATACCAAGGCGTATACCACGAGCTAACGACTAACGAAGGAAGCCATTCTGGAAGTCGTAAGTCAAGTTCAACGCATTCAAGTTCCGGAAGCTAGAAAGTCAAGATCAATAGATTTAATTCATCAGCAATCCAAGTAAGTGATAATAACAAGGATTTTTCAAGGATACCATTTCCCAGAGAGAACATCAACAAGGATCTTAGCCCTTGTTAAAGAATATCAGCAAGGACTCCGCAACAGAAGTCAGGAATACCATTTCTCTCCCGAACACAATTCAAGGAAATAAGCCCCAGAGCCGAATTGGAACCTTTCTGCGTAGTATTTGGATGGACCATTAGGAATACTGTCGAGGAAATGTGTAGCCGGTTTTCATGTTACGCATCTGGGGAAGATCATAGGCCTGAGGTTCTTTCACCTTTAGCAGAACTAAAATCTCAATATGCGCAAACGCAGAAAATACAAGCTATGGAAACGTCGCAGAAAAAATTTTGAAATGGTGAATTGCTTTCGATGTACCATCTTTAGTTTTTGGATAAAGTGGAAACCATAGCCACTACCTATCGAATTGACCCAGAGTTCTTGCCTAGGATGCTGTCGATACTATTTTATTTGTGAGTTGAAAGATATGGCAAACCAATAACCTACTAGATGTCTCGTGTACTAATTTTGAACAAGGATTTTTGGATTGATATATTGAGCGATTGGAGCGTTTAAACAATTTTTAGTCGAGTTGCGCCTTATGATGAGAAAAGTCAATTATACGCCATATCAATCGTAATGCTAGAGTTACCATTACCCCTAACACTCCTTTTCTGAAAATAGGTGTGGCGGGGGTTGTGTGACTAAACATATTGAAAAATCCTGGAGCTTTTTCCAGAATCGTTACGATATCAAATTAGTACAAAGTTGGACGCATTGACAATGTTCTGGCTGGGTCACTTTTATTAACTACATTTTAAGAATAACGGTGTAGCAACTTCTCCATACACAGCTACTTATTCTAGCAACTAACTCTAGCTTAGACCGCGATGGAGCTAATCTCGCTCGCAACATGTTTGTGGATAATTTTCACTTCATTGTTTACAAAAATCGAAAAATCTTTCACAAACTTTTTTGACAAAATGCACACAAATTGTCTCATAAATGTCACAACTTCTTGATGGAAATTTTAAAAATAGCATTGAAATCGCAAACACGTGTTCACTTTTACATAGGTGATGCGCTGAGCAAGCTTTATTCAAATCAACGTTGCAATTCAAGTGGTCAGACGATGGATAAATTGTTGTAGATTAAATTCATTTACATGAATTTGGAAGTTCAAGGTATTTACTTAATAATCTATTATAAATAATTAACCAACTTATTAAATTGTTATTGTGAAATTAATGTATTTGATTTAATCTATTTTAGGTGTTTTGTGAACGTCTTTTTCATGTTTAGGTCGAGTTTTAGTTGTGATCCCAGAAAATTCTACAACTTTGTTGTATGTCATTGTAATTGTCTGGCTTTTAAGGTAATACATGTGTTAAGTTTAGGTGCCAAAATTTTCCAATATGAGTATTAACCTTAATAAAGTGACGTAGTATTACATTTTTTTAAGGGCTGCTTTGCCCTACAAAATATCTGTTTGGCGTATTTTTATTTAGTTGTTTTTTGCTTTGTCTTCGTCATTTGTGGTTGTGTATGAATTTAGAATTCATTCATTCTTTTAATTTTTAAATCTTTTTATTTGAATTTGATTTTGGCAGACAATTTTTATAAGTGTATTTTTGCACCCCGATATATGTTTGATCATTGGTGCACAGAAAATGGATCCAATGCACAAAAATTGAAGACATTGAATGATATTGTACACGGATGAAATTGAAAAGAAAGGCTAGGCAGCCTACGGAAATGAATGGCTTAGATAAATGCATCGAAAAACAGTTCGGGATGAAAGCTATAGATTTGGGCTCTCTCCATTACATTCATATATATATACGTTTCTTCGAATATTTTCTTTATATTTCGTACGGCTAGACCAAAAAGCCTGAGAAAATCGCACACACGAAGGAAAGCAGAAGCTACTGAAAAAAATAACAAATTCAGGCAGACTTTTCAGACTTTTGAATGACATCTGCCTTGCTTTTTATCGTATAAAATTCACACCATTTTCAATGTCGTCTATGAAGGTCAGGAAGTATCGACTGTCTCCATGACTACTGACACGCATTGGCCTACATATGTACATCGAAGAGTATTAAATTTTGCAATTCTTTTGCTTTTTACTCACAAATTCGAAATAGTCTTCGGGACCGCTTCCCGTTAATGCATTCGTCATGAAATGTCAGACTTTTTTCTGTCTTCCTTGTATTTTGCCATTTTGTATTACATCCTTGAACTCCTTTAATAGTTTGCGGCTTGGCTTCTATAGCTGACGGCTAAGTGGCTGTTTCCACCTACTTTTTCTACAGATCATGGTGTCATTGAACGGTGAATACGTCTTTCCTGTTTTTTTTCTCTACCCAAACATGATGTTGCTCCATAGTACAGGCACCATACTAGTGATTGAGTCATTGTTACATTTCTGTTTGTGGTGGAGTTTATAGCAAACACATTTTCATGGGTACACATGGTTATCGCCCCAACGAATGGACTTATTCTTATATTTCTCTTTTTCTTAAATAATAATTATAAATCCATTATTAGTTAACAAAGCTATTAATTTACGTGCTTCGGAAATAGTATTTCTTAAAGCCTCTTTACTGTACATTACTGTCAAGGCACACATACTCAGACGTTGTAACTCTTCTAGCGTAATGTGTCAATGAGACCGGCCCAGACACACCTATTTCAGGGTCTCGGCATTTCTTCAAAAATGTTTCTGTAACAGTCGTCAAAAAAAAAGTTAACGCTAACATCAGTTTGGATTAAAATCCCACCATAACCGATATTGCGCTAATCTATACGTCACCAAATAAATGAAAGCAAATTTGATGAAAGCATTTTTGAAATTTCAAAGCAGATATTTGATTTTTTTGAAAAGTGTATCTGTCATTGATTGGTTATACAAAGTGTTATTCCTGTCTACTTTATCGCTGGGTCCATTTATTTACATTTGCATGTTTGTTTACCATGCTTAGGGAAATTTAACGCTAACATCAGTAAGGAAAGTCAACGACAGAACTACCCATAGAATCATCGATATAGCTGGTCATTCCAGCGGAATACCGATAGAGTAAACCTTTCTCCACAGAGATGCACTTGCAAACGTAAAAATCAAAAAGAATTTTTTTATGGATACGAATAGAAATTTTCCACTGGGTTATCCATGCACTAGATACCAGTCGAAAGCATACAACATAGTTACATTAATGCCTTGTTTCAAGCATGATCGCCGATACAGCTGCTTAAAAACGACACCGAATTGGAAGAAGTATAGAACACAAGCCACGTGATCAATGATGAGTGCAGTTTAAAGAAGCAATGGAAATTTCAGACACGTTAGAAATTAGCATTTATAGTTCTCTCCATTTTCCACACTGAATCGCTTCGGGTTACGGTCGGAGCTCGGTTCCGTGGTTGGAACTCTCCTCACCCCTCATCACTCTTGCCGGTATACCAAGACGTATACCACGAGATAACGACTAACGAAGGAAGCCATTTTGGAGGTCGTAAGTCAAGTTCAACGCATTCAAGTTCCGGAAGCTTGAAATCAAGATCAATAGATTTAATTCATCAGCAATCCAAGTAAGTGATAATAACAAGGATTTTTCAAGGATACCATTTCCCAGAGAGAACATCAACAAGGATCTTAGCCCTTGTTAAAGAATATCAGCAAGGACTCCGCAACAGAAGTCAGGAATACCATTTCTCTCCCGAACACAATTCAAGGAAATAAGCCCCAGAGCCGAATTGGAACCTTTCTGCGTAGTATTTGGATGGACCATTAGGAATACTGTCGAGGAAATGTGCAGCCGGTTTTCATGTTACGCATCTGGGGAAGATCATAGGCCTGAGGTTCTTTCACCTTTAGCAGAACTAAAATCTCAATATGCGCAAACACAGAAAATACAAGCTATGGAAACGTCGCAGAAAAAATTTTGAAATGGTGAATTGCTTTCGATGTACCATCTTTAGTTTTTGGATAAAGTGGAAACCATAGCCACTACCTATCGAATTGACCCAGAGTTCTTGCCTAGGATGCTGTCGATGCTATTTTATTTGTGAGTTGAAAGATATGGTAAACCAATAACCTACTAGATGTCTCGTGTACTAATTTACAAGGATTTTTGGATTGATATATTGAGCGATTGGAGCGTTTAAACAATTTTTAGTCGAGTTGCGCCTTATGATGAGAAAAGTCAATTATACGCCATATCAATCGTAATGCTAGAGTTACCATTACCCCTAACACTCCTTTTCTGAAAATAGGTGTGGGGTTGTGTGACTAAACATATTGAAAAATCCTGGAGCTTTTTTCAGAATCGTTACGATATCAAATTAGTAGAAAGTTGGACGCATTGATAATGTTCTGGCTGGGTCACTTTTATTAACTACATTTTAAGAATTACGGTGTAGCAACTTCTCCATACACAGCTACTTATTCTAGCAACTAACTCTAGCTTAGACCGCGATGGAGCTAATCCCGCTCGCAACATGTTTGTGGATAATTTTCACTTCATTGTTTACAAAAATCGAAAAATCCATCACAAACTTTTTTGACAAAATGCACACAAATTGTCTCATAAATGTCACAACTTCTTGATGGAAATTTTAAAAATAGCATTGAAATCGCAAACACGTGTTCACTTTTACATAGGTGATGCGCTGAGCAAGCTTTATTCAAATCAACGTTGCAATTCAAGTGGTCAGACGATGGATAAATTGTTGTAGATTAAATTCATTTGCATGAATTTGGAAGTTCAAGGTATTTACTTAATAATCTATTATAAATAATTAACCAACGTATTAAATTGTTATTGTGAAATTAATGTTTTTGATTAAATCTATTTTAGGTGTTTTGTGAACGTCTTTTTCATGTTTAGGTGGAGTTTTAGTTGTGATCCCAGAAAATTCTACAACTTTGTTGTATGTCATTGTAATTGTCTGGCTTTTAAGGTAATACATGTGTTAAGTTTAGGTGCCAAAATTTTCCAATGTGAGTATTAACCTTAATAAAGTGACGTAGTATTATATTTGTTTAAGGGCTGCTTTGCCCTACAAAACATCTGTTTGGCGTATTTTTGTTTGGTTGTTTTTATACCCTGTACCCATAAGGTACAAGGTATATTAAAGTCGCTAAAATGTATGTAACAGGCAGAAGGAAAATTTTCCGACCCCATAAAGTATATATATTCTTGATCAGTATCAATAGCGAAGTCGATTGAGACTTGTCCGTCTGCCTGTCCGTCTGTCCGTCTGTCCGTCCGTCCGTCTGTCCGTCTGTCTGTATGAACATCGAGATCTTGGAGACTATAGAAGATAGAGCTACCAAATTTGGTGTTTACATCCGTCTAGAGTGTAGCCAGATCAAGTTTGTTTTAAATTTTTGCCACGCCCACTTCCGCCCCCGCAAATTAGAAAAAACTATAACTAGAGTTGTATTAAAGCTACAGAATTTCTTTTTGGCAGACCCAATTATATAGCTAATATGTACCATCTGACCGATTTTCACCGAAATCGGGCAATAAATATTAAAAATAATACGTATATATATTTTGTACTGAAATTCTATGGGCAGCAGCAGCTGAAATGTGTGAGCGAGATAGCATGCGTATGCTGATTAACGAATGACGCATTAGTTTCGTTCACTGAAATGAGTGAGCGAGAAAGCATGAATTTGGTGATTCGGCTTGCTAGGAGAATTGTATAAAGTAATTTATATTCAATTAATGAGGATTTGGAAGGAGTCTGATTTTATGAAATATTATTTTTTGGTACAGGATATACTCCAAGTCGGCAAGGAGGACTTGCTTACTTTATTTGCTTTGTCTTCGTCGTTTGTGGTTGTGTATGAATTTGGAATTCGTTCATTCTTTTATTTATTAATTCTTTTTATTTGAATTTGATTTTGGCAGACAATTTTTATAAGTGTATTTTTGCACGCCAATATATGTTTGATCATTGGTGCACAGAAAATGGATCCAATGCACAAAAATTTAAGACATTGAATGATATTGTACACGGAGAAATTGAAAAGAACGGCTGCCTAGCCTACGGAAATGAATGACTTAGATAAATGCATCAAAAAAACAGTTCGGGATATAAATTTTGGGCTCTAACCATTACATTCATATACACGTTTCTTCGAATATTTTCTTTATATTTCGTACGGCTAGACCAAAAAGCCTGGGAAAATCGCACACACGAAGGAAAGCAGAAGCTACTGAAAAAAATAATAAATTCAGGCAGACTTTTCAGACTTTTGAATGACATCTGACTTGCTTTTTATCGTATAAAATTCACACTATTTTCAATGTCGTCTATGAAGGTCAGGAAGTATCGACTGTCACCATGACTACTGACACGCATTGGCCTACATATGTACATCGAAGAGTATTAAATTTTGCAATTCTTTTGATTTTTACTCAGAAATTCGAAATAGTCTTCGGGACCGCTTCCCGTTAATGCATTCGTCAAGAAATGTCAGACTTTTTTTTGTCTTCCTTGTATTTTGCCATTTTGTATTACATCCTTGAACTCCTTTAATAGTTTGCGGCTTGGCTTCTATAGCTGACGGCTAAGTGGCTGTTTCCACCTACTTTTTCTACAGATCATGGTGTCATTGAACGATGAATACGTCTTTCCTATTTTTTTCTCTACCCAAACATGATGTTGCTCCGTAGTACAGGCACCATACTAGTGATTGAGTCATTGTTACATTTCTGTTTGTGGTGGAGTTTATAGCAAACACATTTTCATGGGTACACATGGTTATCGCCCCAACGAATGGACTTATTCCTATATTTCTCTTTTTCTTAAATAATAATTATAAATCCATTATTAGTTAACAAAGCTATTAATTTACGTACTTCGGAAATAGTATTTCTTAAAGCCTCTTTACTGTACACTACTGTCAAGGCACACATACTCAGACGTTGTAACTCTTCTAGCGTAATGTGTCAATGAGACCGGCCCAGACACACCTATTTCAGGGTCTCGGCATTTCTTCAAAAATGTTTCTGTAACAGTCGTCAAAAAAAAAGTTAACGCTAACATCAGTTTGGACTAAAATCCCACCATAACCGATATTGCGCTAATCTATACGTCACCAAATAAATGAAAGCAAATTTGATGAAAGCATTTTTGAAATTTCAAAGCAGATATTTGATTTTTTTAGGAAAGTGTATCTGTTTTTGAGTGGTTATACAAAGTGTTATTCCTGTCTACTTTATCGCTGGGTCCATTTATTTACATTTGCATGTTTGTTTACCATGCTTAGGGAAATTTAACGCTAACATCAGTAAGGAAAGTCAACGACAGAACTACCCATAGAATCATCGATATAGCTGGTCATTCCAGCGGAATCCCGATAGAGTAAACCTTTCTCTCCAGAGATGCACTTGAAAACGTAAAAACCAAAAAGAAATTTTTTATGTATACGAATAGAAATTTTTCATTGGGTTATGTTCAACGCATTCAAGTTCCGGAAGCTAGAAAGTCAAGATCAATAGATTTATATCAAAGGCAATCCAAGTAAGGGATATCAAGAAGGATTTATCAAGGATACCATTTTCCAGAGAGAACATCAACAAGGATCTTAGCCCTTGTTAAAGAATATCAGCAAGGACTCCGCAACAGAAGTCAGGAATACCATTCCACCCCCGAACACATTTCAAGGAAATAAGCCCCAGAGCCGAATTGGAACCTTTCTGCGTAGTATTTGGATGGACCATTAGGAATACTGTCGAGGAAATGTGCAGCCGGTTTTCATGTTACGCATCTAGGGAAGATCATAATCCTGAGGTTCTTTCACATTTAGCAGAACTAAAAGCTCAATATGCGCAAACGCAGAAAATACTAGCTATGGAAACGTCGCAGAAAAAATTTTGAAATGGGGAATTGCTTTCGATGGACCATTTTTGGTTTTTGGAAAAAGTGAAAACCATAGCCACTACCTATCGAATTGACCCAGAGTTCTTGCCTAGGATGCTGTCGATGCTATTCTTTTTGTGCGTTGAAAGATATGGCAAACCAATACTAGTAGAAAGTTGGACGCATTTTAGATAATGTTCTGGCTGGGTCACTTTTAATAACTATATTTTAAGAATTACGGTGTAGCAACTTCTCCATACACAGCTACTTATTCTAGCAACTAACTCTAGCTTAGACCGCGATCGCAACATGTTTGTGGATAATTTTCAATTCATTGTTTACAAACATTCAATTGCAACATAACTTCAGGTCTTATATCTAACAATATTGTTTCACTTAATATGTATGTTTTTACGGATTACTTATTATATTCTACTTATAATATTCTATTTCTGCTACTGCTCCACCATCCCAGTCCCGTTAAAGGGCTCCTGCTCTTTGACAATTGGTAGCATTGCCAGCTTGTGCATTGGTCCTTGAGACCAATAATTAACAGACGGGACAATGAGACCCGTAGAAGTTCGCACTTCGGCTACTCGAACCCTGCCGTCGCACAGTGGTTGCACCCATAGGCCAAAAATCGAAAAATCCATCACAAACTTTTTTGACAAAATGCACACAAATTGTCTCATAAATGTCACAACTTCTTGATGGCAATTTTAAAAATAGCATTGAAATCGCGAACACCTGTTCACTTTTACATACATAGGTGATGCGCAGAGCAAGCTTTATTCAAATCAGTGTTGCAATTCAAGTAGTCAGACGATGGATTAATTGTTGTAGATTAAATTCATTTGCATGAATTTGGAAGTTCAAGGTATTTACTTAATAATCTATTATAAATAATTAACCAACTTATTAAATTGTTATTGTGAAATTAATGTATTTGATTTAATCTATTTTAAGTGTTTTGTGAACGTCTTTTTCATGTTTAGGTGGAGTTTTAGTTGTGATCCCAGAAAATTCTACAACTTTGTTGTATGTCATTGTAATTGTCTGGCTCTTAAGGTAATACATGTGTTAAGTTTAGGTGCCAAAATTTTCCAATATGAGTATTAACCTTAATAAAGTGACGTAGTATTACATTTTTTTAAGGGCTGCTTTGCCCTACAAAACATCTGTTTGGCGTATTTTTATTTAGTTGTTTTTTGCTTTGTCTTCGTCATTTGTGGTTGTGTATGAATTTAGAATTCATTCATTCTTTTAATTTTTAAATCTTTTTATTTGAATTTGATTTTGGCAGACAATTTTTATAAGTGTATTTTTGCACGCCAATATATGTTTGATCATTGGTGCACAGAAAATGGATCCAATGCACAAAAATTGAAGACATTGAATGATATTGTACACGGAGAAATTGAAATTGAAAAGAACGGCTAGGCAGCCTACGGAAATGAATGGCTTAGATAAATGAATATTTTCTTTATATTTCGTACGGCTAGACCAAAAAGCCTGAGAAAATCGCACACACGAAGGAAAGCAGAAGCTACTGAAAAAAATAACAAATTCAGGCAGACTTTTCAGACTTTTGAATGACATCTGCCTTGCTTTTTATCGTATAAAATTCACACCATTTTCAATGTCGTCTATGAAGGTCAGGAAGTATCGACTGTCTCCATGACTACTGACATGCATTGGCCTACATATGTACATCGAAGAGTATTAAATTTTGCAATTCTTTTGATTTTTACTCAGAAATTCGAAATAGTCTTCGGGACCGCTTCCCGTTAATGCATTCGTCTTGAAATGTCAGACTTTTTTCTGTCTTCCTTGTATTTTGCCATTTTGTATTACATCCTTGAACTCCTTTAATAGTTTGCGGCTTGGCTTCTATAGCTGACGGCTAAGTGGCTGTTTCCACCTACTTTTTCTACAGATCATGGTGTCATTGAACGGTGAATACGTCTTTCCCCTTGGACATGTTTATGATTTAAGCTGAAGCATATTTTGGAGACGGGTAAAGTTCCTCCTGATTTATGCATGTAAAGTGTTTAAAAGGCTTGATGAAAATTTATTATTTGGTTTTAATATAACTGGCGGCCCTTTATCTTTTGCGGTTGCTTTGAATACTTTGGCAAATAAACATGATGTTGCTCCGTAGTACAGGCACCATACTAGTGATTGAGTCATTGTTACATTTCTGTTTGTGGTGGCGTTTATGGCAAACACATTTTCATGGGTACACATGGTTATCGCCCCAACGAATGGACTTATTCTTATATTTCTCTTTTTCTTAAATAATAATTATAAATCCATTATTAGTTAACAAAGCTATTAATTTACATACTTCGGAAATAGTAGTTTTTAAAGCCTCTTTACTGTACACCATTGTCAAGGCACACATACTCAAACGTTGTAACTCTTCTAGCGTAATGCGTCAATGAGACCAATCTAGGCACACCTATTTTAGAGTCTCGGCATTTCTTCAAAAATGTTTCTGTAACCGAAAGGCCTTGTCGTCAAAGAAAAATTTAACGTTAACATGAGTATGGACTAAAATCCCACCATAACCGATATTGCGCTAATCTATACGTCACCAAATAAATGAAAGCAAATTTGATGAAAGCATTTTTGAAATTTCAAAGCAGATATTTGATTTTTTTAGGAAAGTGTATCTGTTATTGAGTGGTTATACAAAGTGTTATTCCTGTCTACTTTATCGCTGGGTCCATTTATTTACATTTGCATGTTTGTTTACCATGCTTAGGGAAATTTAACGCTAACATCAGTAAGGAAAGTCAACGACAGAACTACCCATAGAATCATCGATATAGCTGGTCATTCCAGCGGAATACCGATAGAGTAAACCTTTCTCTCCAGAGATGCACTTGAAAACGTAAAAACCAAAAAGAAATTTTTTATGTATACGAAATTTTCCACTGGGTTATCCATGCACTAGATACCAGTCGAAAAAATACAACATAGTTACATTGATGCCCTGTTTCAAGCATGATCGCCGATACAGCTGCAAAAAACGACACCAAATCGGAAGAAGTATAGAACACAAGTCACGTGATCAATGATTAGTGCAGTTTAAAGAAGCAACGGATATTTCAGCCACGTAAGAAAGTAGCATTTATAGTTCTCTCTATTTTCGACACTGAATCGCTTCGGGTTACGGTCAGAGCTCGGTTCCGTGGTTGGAACTCTCCTCACTTATCACTCTTGCCGGTATACCAAGGCGTATACCACGAGCTAACGACTAACGTAGGAAGCCATTCTGGAGGTCGTAAGTCAAGCTCAACGTATTCAAGTTTCGGAAGCTAGAAAGTCTAGATCAATAGATTTATTTCATCAGCAATCCAAGTAAGTGATAACAACAAGGATTTTTCAAAGATACCATTTCCCAGAGAGAACATCAACAAGGATCTTAGCCCTTGTTAAGAAATATCAGCAAGGACTCCGCAACAGAAGTCAGGAATACCATTTCTCTCCCGAACACAATTCAAGGAAATAAGCCCCAGAGCCGAATTGGAACCTTTCTGCGTAGTATTTGGATGGACCATTAGGAATACTGTCGAGGAAATGTGCAGCCGGTTTTCATGTTACGCATCTTGGGAATATTATAGGCCTTAGGTTCTTACCTAGGATGCTGTCGATGTTATTCTTTTTGTGAGCTGAAAGATTTTCTCACACCCCCTTAATATTTTGAGTGATTGGAGCGTTTAAGCAATTTTTAGTCGAGTTACGCCTTGTGATGAGAAAAGTCAATTATATGTTACATCAATCGTAATGCAAGAGTTACCATTACCCCTACCACTTTTCTGAAAATAAGTGGAGTGGGGGTTGTGTGACAAATCATATTAAAAGTAGTACAAAGTTGGACGCGGTGTTAATGTTCAAGTTCGGTCGCTTTCATTAAATATATTTTAAGAATTACGGTGTAGCAACTTCTCCATAGCTACTATAGCTTAGACCACCGCAATCGTCGTAGCGACCCGGTGGAGCTAATCGCGCTCGCAACATGTTTGTGGATAATTTTCACTTTATTGTCTACGAACATTCAATCTTATAACTAACAATATTGTTTCCCTTAATATGTATGTTTTTACGGATTACTTATTATACTCTACTTATAATATTCTATTTCTGCTACTGCTCCACCATCCCAGTCCCATTAAAGGGCTCCTGCTCTTTGACAATTGGTAGCATTGCCAGCTTATGTATTGGTCCTTGAGACCAATAATTAACAGACGGGACAATGAGACGTCGCACAGTGGTTGAACACATAGGCCAAAAATCGAAAAATCCATCACAAATTTTTTTGACAAAATGCACACATTTGTTGGCTAGACCAACAAATTCAGGCAGACTTTTCAGGCTTTTGAATGACATCTGACTTGCTTTTTATCGTATAAAATGCACACCATTTTCAATGTCGTCTATCAAGGCCACGAAGTATCGACTGCCTCCATGACTACTGACACGCATTGGCCTACATATGTATATCGAAGAGTATTAAATTTTGCAATTCTTTTGATTTTTACTCACAAATTCGAAATAGTCTTCGGGACCGCTTCCCGTTAATGCATTCGTCAAGGAATGTCAGACTTTTATCTGTATTCCTTGTATTTTGCCATTTTGTATTACATCCTTGAAATCCTTTAAAATATTACAGGGTTGCTTCTATTGCTGCCTGTTTCCACCAATTTTTTCTACAGATCATGATGTCATTGAACGGTGAATACGTCTTTCCCTTTGGACATGTTTATGATTTAAGCTGAATTTTTCTTGAACCATGATTGCATATTTTGGAGACGGGTTAAAGTTCCTCCCTGATTTGTGCAATGTAAAGTAAGTTTAAAAGGCTTGATGAAAATTTATTATTTGGTGTTAATATAACTGAGCAGTATCGTTTTACATCTGCAGGTTCGCCGGTTGCTTTGAATACTTTGGCAAATCTATTTTTTCTCTACCCAAATATGATGTGGCTTCGTATTACAGGCACCATACTAGTGATTGACTCATTGTTATATTTCTGTTTGTAGTAAAGTTTATGGCAAACACATTTTCATGGGTACACATGGTTATCGCCCCCACGAATGGACTCATTCTTATATTTCTCTTTTTCTTAAATAATAATTATAAATCCATTATTAGTTAACAAAGTTATTAATTTACGTTCTTCGGAAATAGTAGTTTTTAAAGCCTCTTTACTGTACACCACTGTCAAGGCACACATACTCAGATGTTGTAACTCTTCTAGCGCAATGTGTCAATGAAACCGATCCAGGCACACCTATTTCAGGGTCTCGGCATTTCTTCAAAAATGTTTCTGTAACAGAAAAAAAATTTAACGCTAACATCAGTATGGTGTATGCCAAACAAGAATATGCCCACCGTATTGTAGTGTATACAATATGTAAAGTGGTCATATGCCCAAACTTAATATTAGATTATCAAGCGCATAAACATAGAGACACTTTGTCGCTTTGTTGTTTTTACATGGCGACCGTGACTAAGATCACAAGCCTGTATGAGTAAAAATAAAAGATTTAAATTTAATTTAAATTAATAATTAAATAAATTACACAATAACTGGAACTAATGCTATTTTATTGTCTACTTATCGGCCAATTGTCAGCCGATCGACGACCAGTCTAAAGAACAGCAATACCACTTTTAAATCATCGTCTCCTTTTGAATGAAAAAGAATGACATCAAAGAACAACAAGGGTCAGCAGCAGTCATTAAAGTGTAAAATTAAATTCTTGCCAAGAATGAAATTCATTCAAAAACAATAAATGAATTAAACAAAAAAAAATTTATTCACTAATGGCAACGGAGGACTTCAAATTCCGGAATTCTGCTCCTACTGAGCAAAGGGACGCACCAACTCTCAAGGAGGCGCTAGAGGTGTGTCCAATCGATGGACCAAAACCGCTGACGATAGAAGAATTTTGGCAGCGGCAACACGATAAACAACCCAAGAAGAGGAGAAGCAAGGGAGGAAAGCTGACCAATTTAATGAGGGCCAGACGACTGGAACTGGACCTCATGAAGACATCAAAAACAACGCAGGAAAAGGAGCAGATCGGGAGACGACTGGAGAAAATAAACGAGTAATTTCGCAAAAGAGCGGAAAAACGCAAGCAGGCAGCGAATACGCATAGGCCTACGTGCCATTAAGTTTAAAATTTTAAAACTCAACCAGAGGCGAACACGCCGGTTGAAAAATACTAACAAAAAAAGAAAACAAATAGGCTACTTACTAACAAATGTGGTTGGAGAATTTTTTTTTAAAATTAAATTACGTAAAATGTATACATGAATTGTGAGCCAACCACATTCTTCTAAAAAGCTAATTTTTCCACGTCTCTGGCGCTTAGTTTTCAACTAAGCTGCTTTAAAAATTGATTTTTTTTAATTTTAATCACAAACTAGGATAATTTTTCAAATTTTTTAAAAAAAAAAAGAGAAATCTATATAATGAAAATTTTTTTTTATTCTTCCCACTATTAAAAAAAAGTACACTAATTTTCAAAATAAAAAAAAAGAGCAATATTCTAAAATGCATATATATATATAAAGTAATGGCCACACGCGATAATTAAAAAAAAATTAAATACAAAAAAATTTATGTTCAACAATAGCATAAGCAAATTTGATGATATATATATGGGTTTAATTGATACGAAGACAGTGGACTCCACTGCAAATGTAATAAACCAAATCCAATCATCAAATATTGACTTAAAATTAACAAATGTACTGCTATTGATAATTGTCATAATTATGTGCGCATATATTCTCTATAAAGTATACATATTACACAATAAGTATATAACTTAAAGGGCAATAAGCTAATGATCCAGATAAGATCTAAAACCGAGAAAAAACAATAACAATATATTAAAAAAAAAAAGAAGAATAATAAATCAGATAGTTAATAATAAAATAAAATTATTACCTTTACCAATTAAATAAAATCCAAATGAAACACCTACTAAATAAAATATTGAGAAATGATTCGTTATTCGTAGGTAGGGTCTCTTTACTTCTTGCTACTGAGCCAGTAGATATGTACCAGTTGGAAAACTTGTAAATGACAACATATAATTGTGAAGTTTGACCTCTGATAGGATGCACAAATAAAGAAAAAGCCCTTGGTTTAGGTTCAATACCTAACATAGAGGTAAATACTATCACAAGATACGATAGCCTAGGTGCCATAACGATCACTGTTGTCAATACGTATTAATTTACTTATTTCTTACAAGATTAATTGAACACGCTTAATGGAATGGGACGAAATAGTGTCCATTATTAAACATGAACGTATTGAGTTTGATAAATCGTTTAAGTGTTTTATTTAAGCACCGATTTCAAACCTAACAAAAGAAAAGCATATTAGATGCTTGATAAAAACATATAATAACATTCGTGAAATAATCTATACAAATTCAAATAGATTAAATAATAAAGTTGAGGTGGTAGATTATCCTCGGCGACGAGGACGAGATCTCCCACGCCGATGTTGGGCCTCCGCTCGTGCCACTTGGCCCTCGGTTGCAGCCCTTGCACATACTCCCGGGACCATCGCTGCCAGAACGCCCGCTTGAGCGACGAGACAGCTCGCCATCGCTTTAAGTAGCCGCTAAGACTCTCCTGATCCGGAGTCCCGTGGTGCGGCAGTGCCCTCAAGGGCCCTCCTATCAGCAAGTGCCCGGGAGTTATGGCCTCGCCGTCGTTTGGGTCCTGGCTGACCGTTCCCAGAGGCCTGGAGTTGAGTGCGGCCTCGGCTGCCACCACCACCGTATCCAGCTCTTCTGCCGTGAGACTTTCGTTGGCCATCGTCCGTAGGAGTAGGTGTTTTGCAGACTTGACACCTGCCTCCCATAGTCCTCCGAAGTGCGGCGCCCTTGGCAGTATGAACGCAAATTCGCATCCTCTTGTTGACGCGAATTCCCGCACCGCTTCCACCTCGCTTTCGATCTTGTGCCGAAGATCCTCCAGCTCCCGACTCGCTCTAACGAAGTTCGTTGCGTTGTCGCAGTGGACTACTTGCGGCACTCCTCTCCTGCCGATGAACCTTTGGAAAGCCATAAGAAAGGTATTAGTGCTTAAATCGGACACTAGTTCCAAATGAACCGACTTGTATGGAGGTCTTCCTCGAATTCTCAATGTTGTAAGTACTGGGCCACAAAAATCAACGCCGCTAATGCTGAACGGGCGGAGCTGTCTTAATCTGTCTGCAGGCAAGTTTCCCATGATTTGGTTCATCAAACGTGGCTTGTCCTTAAAACATAAGATACAAGGTCTCACGGTTTGTCGGCAGACTTCTTGAGCGTTAATAATCCACAGCTGCTCACGCAGGTGACTTACTAGAGCTCTTGGACCAACATGACAATTCGATAGATGGAGGTGACGGACATAGCTTCGCACGAATTGCGAGCGTTTCAATAAAATGAGCGAAAATTTCGCATCATATGCATCAGTGCATTCGTGCAGAAATGGAGTCAAACCTTGAAGTTTTTGACCAACTCTGGCGCTCTTTCGAATTTTTCCTATATCTTCTCGGAATTCTTTATTTTGAAGTATTTCAGCAATTTTGTGAAATGCTTCTTTTCGCTCTACAGGTGATGTAATTACATCAATATTCGATGATGTCGATTTATTTTTACATCTACAGATGAAACGGAACACATAACAGAACACTCTTATTAATTTTGTATGTGACGAATAAGTTTCGATGGTGTCGATTAGCGGATTCTCGTTGACTACCAAGGTCAGCACGACAGCTGATTTCCGCACTTCCAAGTTACGCATTTCGTCCGATAGTTGGACATGTTGATTGACTGGCCAATCGCTTTGCGGTTGTCCGAGAAAACCAGGTCCTGATAACCAAATCGAATCAACTAGTTCGTCAACATTACAACCACGAGACACAATGTCTGCTGGGTTCTGTTTTGTTGGTACATGTCGCCATGATACGTTCTCTGACCATTCTTGGATTTCAGCCACCCTGTTCAAAACGAACGTTACCAACGACGAAGGGTGTGACTTTATCCAAAGAAGAGTTATTTCCGAATCGGACCAAAGAAAAGTACGCTCAACTGGTACCCTGATCAGGTCACGAAATCGGTGACAAAGGTCTGCGAGAAGGTGAGCGGCATACAGCTCAAGTCTTGGGAGTGTTTTGGTCTTGAGGGGCGCTACTTTTGACTTCGAAGTTAGCAGCGAAGTGCGAAAACCTTCCGCAGTTTTTACACGAACGTATATGCAACAACCATATGCTCTCATTGAGGGATCGGCGAAAGCATGAATCTCTATCGGTGAATTAGCCTCTGTGTTGACGAATCGTGGAATCTGAATGGTATTTACATTTAATAAGGTTGACTTCAATTCATTCCACAGCTCCTGCATTAAAATCTTTCCTTTAATAATTAAAGGACTTAAAAGGCCAAGTGGATCAAACAAACGAGATGTCACCGAGAGAATGTTCCGTTTTGTCGCTCGTAGACCCATAAATGAGTCGTCGATTAGGAATTGGAAGATGTCTTCCCTAGGCAACCAGAAAACACCAAGTGTTTTGGTCGACGAAGATTCTGAGATTGTTGTCGGCGTCGCTGTGCTAAGGGAAGCGGAGACCTCAGGACTGTTCGAGAACCATTTGGTCAACTCGAACCCTGCTTTAAGCAATGCCTGAGACACTTCAGACATAATTTTCAAAAGATCCTCAACGCAACCAGCACCAGTCAACATGTCATCGACGTAGAAGTCATGCCTGATAACTTCCGCAGCTTTTGGTAATGGCGATTCAATCATCTCACCCAGCTTTGTTAAACACCGTATTGCCAGAGCTGGAGCTGGCGCAGTGCCATATGTTACAGTGTTTTACCTGAACACTCTCAAAGAATCATCTGGGTTTTTTCTCCACACTACGAGCTGGAAGTCTCGATCTGCTTCATGTACCAGTACTTGCCAATACATTTTTTTGACATCCGCTGTCAAGGCATACTTATGAAGCCTGAAGCGAAGCAGAGTCGAGTATAGCTCCTCTTGAATGGTGGGACCGACCATCAAAATGTCATTCAACGCAACTGGAGACGAAGTTTAGCATGATGCATCGAATACAACACGCAGTTTCGTCGAAGTACTTTGCGGTCATAAAACGACCTGGTGCAGAATAAAGTAGTGTGGATGATCTAGAATTTTATTGTCGGTTTCTGACATATGTCCCAATGCAAGATATTCTTCCATGAACTCCAGATACATTTGTCTCAATTGCACATCTTTAGACAATCTTCTTTCTAGCGACAAGAACCGCCGTTTGGCAACGTCAAATGACCTCCCAAGCGCATTGGGATTCGATTTAAACGGCAGTTTCACCTGAAAACGACCCGATGGTAAAATTTGCAAGTTTTCGGCGAAATGTTTTTCGCACAGCTGATGAGCAGGAGATGAAATTTTTATGGGGGAAGGCAGATCTTCGATAGTCCAAAATTTCTGCAAGGTCTTGTCAATTGAGCTTAGGACTTCGTTCTGATAACTCAAATTGACTGTCCTCTTCTGAATTTCTCCAAAACCAGAAGGGTACCGCCCGGATACAACCCATTCAAATATTGTTTTTTGAAGGGTTGGAAGTCCTTGACCTTGATTTATTTGACCAATTGATAAAAGGTCGTAGAATCTGCTCCGATGAGCATATCGATTTTTTGTGGCTTATAAAAAAGAGGGTAGGCTAATTGTAGATTGTTGGGAATTTTCCAACCAGTGATGTTGACTGTTTCGGGTGGCTGGTAGGACGAAATAGACGTCAAGATACCGAACTCTAAAGGCACCTCACTGCGATTGACTCGCGACTGTACCACCGTGTGTATCAATTTTGTGACTTGAATATTGGATTCAGAAATACCAAGCAAGTCGATTGGACACTCCTCTCTAGGTAACTGCAACCGTTGAGCCATTTCGTCTGTTATCAAGTTAGTCATGGAACAACTATCGAGCAAAGCTCGGGCTAGCACGAAATCGCCAGCTTTCGTTCTAACACCAACGATTGCAGTTGCAAGAATCACACTCTTCGGAGCCGTCACATGCATAACATGTGAGGTAGAAGGTAGGTATATCTGTATATCATGAAATAATCTATACAAATTCAAATAGATTAACGCGATTGCACTTAACGCAAGGAAACGACGTGTTAAAAAGACTAAGGGAAACCCTTAGATATATATCGGAGAGATATACCTTAATTCTATTTATCCCGAATATAATTAACACACCAGCCAAATTTGATGAGTCAGTATTAATGGATACTGACCAGATCGAGCAACAATTAAGTCAAGAAGACAAACACACAATCGAAATAGAAAACGAAGTAATCATGACGTCCACAGTCGAAAAAGATCGACAATATGTGAGACAAGTCTCAACTTCGATCCCCGAACTTGATGGCAACAAGATATCACTCCATCGCTTCTTGACAGCGTTAAGAATCACAGATAGAACTAAAGGAACTTAATGAACACAAACCTAAAAGGCAAAACAGCATCGCAATATACGACTGATATTGACATCCTGCGCAAGCAGTTAGCCGCAGCGTAAATTGACGAAGGCTTAGACCCAGTAAGTGCTGATAAATTTTCAATCAAACAGTCCTTATCAGCCATGATCCACAATTCTGAACATGAAAAGGTCCGCCTAATACTAGAAACAGGCAATTTCAGTAATTTTAGTGAGGCATTGAGTAAATATATTCATCACAGCACACAGATTACTGGAAGCGCCGGCACTGTCTACTATTGCAGAGGCAACAGTAGTCGCGGCCACCAAAGATGTTACTATAACCGACACTATCCAAAACCTAACAGAGGTAATTACCAAAACAGAGGTAATTACCAAAACAGAAGTAATTACCAAGACAGAGGTAATTACCACAACAACTATGATAACAATAATAGAGGCCAAAATAGAGGATACTCTAGAGGCCGTGGTAACTCGAATAGAGGCCACAACAACCAAAATAACAGAAATGCAAATGTTCGAACTACAGAAAGTAGTTCGGGAAACGAGTAACCCCCTTAAGACATTCATTCATTCATTGTGCGATAGTATACAACATCAATCTTAGTTCAGGAATATTTATAAAATTAAAAAATTTAAAAACGAACAATTCGTTTACTTTATTAATAGACACTGGTGTTGCAATAATTAAAGAAAATGTAGATATTTTTGATAATGTTGATGTTAACATATCAACCAAAATATCAGGAATCGGCGAAGGTTCAGTTTATTCAAGAGGTTTAGCATTCGTAGAATTCTCTACAGGAAACTACCACTTAGTCTCACACAACTATCACTTAGTTGACAAATCCCTAGCGATGGCATTATAGGTATAGACTTCTCAAAAAAATTCAATTGCATATTAGATTGTACACATACTAGTGACACTCTAATATTAAGGCCAGACAATTTCAATTTCCCAATTAAAATACCCATTACACATACTTGTGACAATAATGCCACAATACTTTCAGCTCGCGCTGAAGTAGTCCGACAAATTAAATTAGAATCGACAGAACAAACTGTCCTAATCCCGAATCAAGAAATTGAGGAAGGAATATTTATTGGAAATACTATCTCCGATAAAGAAAATATTTTTGTCCGAGTATTGAATACAACAAATTCAGCCAAAATCCTAAACATTAATAAGATAAAAACAGAGAGGCTAAGCGATTATGATATAGTCCAAGAAGTTAGCAAAAATAGACACGAACATGTCATGAAAACACTTACAAAAAACTTTCCGCCACAATTTAAAACAAAACTCAAAGAGTTGTGCAACCAGTATACAGACATATTCGGACTTGAAACCGAATGTATAACAACAAATAATTTGATTGAAGGATAATAATCCTGTATACACCAAAAATTATAGAACTCCTCATGCACACAAAGAAGAAATCAATAAACAAGTCGAAAAGCTAATTCTAGATAAAATAGTTGAACCATACACTTCAGAGTGCAATAGTCGAATACTACGTGTACCCAAAAAAGGTCTACCTGGTACTATAAACAAAAGATGGCCACTAGTAATAGACTACCGTCAACTAAACAAAAAATTACTATCCGATAAATTCCCACTTCCAAGAATAGGTGATATTCTTGACCAGTTGGGTAGAGCCAAATACTTCTCATGTCTAGATTTAATGTCTGGATTTCATCAAATAGAATTAAAACAAAACTCTAGAGAATTAACCTCTTTTTCAACGAGCAATGGTTCGTACCAATTCACAAGACTACCTTAGGGTCTTAAAATAGCGCCAAATTCTTTTCAAAGAATGATGACAATAGCCTTCTCTGAACTTAATCCTTCGCAAGCATTCTTGTATATGGATGACTTAATAGTCATCGGTTGTTCCAAAAACCACATGATTAAAAACTTAACAAACATTTTTGATTGATGTAGGAAACACAACCTTAAATTACATCCAGAAAAATGCTCTTTTTTCATGCACCAAGTGACTTTTTTAGGCCACAAGTGCACTGATCAAGGCATAATGCCTGTCCCTACAGAGGCGGATAGCGCTAGAAGATTCGTTGCATTTTGCAATTACTATAGACGTTTCATCAAAAATTTCGCCGACTATTCACGGCACATAACACGATTATGTAAAAAGAATGTCAATTTTCAATGGTCCGATGAATGTCAAAATGCATTCGATTATTTAAAAAAGGCTTTAACCAAACCAACATTATTGAAATATCCAGATTTCAATAAAGAATTTTGCATAATTACCGATGCAAGTCAACACGCCTGTGGAGCTGTTCTAACACAAAAATATGGAGATAAAGAACTCCCAGTTGCATATGCTTCACGCTCATTCACCAAAGGTGAAAGCAACAAATCAACTACAGAACAAGAATTAGCAGCTATCTATTGGGCAATTACATACTTCAGACCATACATTTATGGCAAACATTTTTCAGTAAAGACAGACCACAGACCATTAACTTATTTGTTTTCAATGACAAATAAAAGTTCAAAACTAACTAGAATGAGACTAGATCTAAAAGAATATGATTTTACAGTAGAATATCTCAAGGGAAAAGACAATTATGTAGCCGAAGCGCTATCGAGAATTACAATAACGGACTTACAAAATATAAATTTGGCAAATAATAAAATTCTGAAAGTCACTACCAGAAACCAAAGTAAACAGTTAAATTCCTGCGCAGGAAACCAAAAAGAAAATCATATAGATGATTTGCAACAGCAAACGCTTAATGCTTCTAAGCCCAATATATACGAAGTCATTGTAAATGACGAAGTACGAAGAGTAGTGACCTGCGAATAACAGACATTCTATGCACACTAAAACATGGAAAAAAAGTTATAGCAAGAATAGATGTTAGCGATCTGTACACCAATGGAAAACTTGACTTAGGTCAGTTCTTCCAAAGGCTTGAAATGCAAGCCGGTATACCTAAGATTAGTCAATCAAAGTGGCGCCGAGCGAAACTATTTTGAAACTATTTCAATAGAATCTTTTAAATTTTTGGGCAATAAAATACTAAAATCTTTAAGAGTAGCGCTACTCAAGCCGGTATCAAAGGATAATAAAGAGAAAGAAGCAATACTGTTTACGTTCCATGACGACCCTATACAAGGAGGTCATACTGGAATATCAAGAACCATCGCCAAAATAAAAAGACATTTCTACTGGAAAACCATGACACGAGATATCTCAAAATATATAAAGAAATGTAATAAGTGTCAAAAATCAAAAATAACTAAACATACAAAAACTCCATTGACCATAACTGAAACGCCACAAATGGCTTTCGACAGGGTAATTGTGGATACGATCGGTCCACTACCCAAATCTGAACAAGGAAATGAATATGCAGTAACTTTAATCTGCGATCTAACAAAATACCTTGTAATAATACCAACAAAAGACAAAAGTGCGAAAACGATAGCAAATGCTATATTTGAAGATTTTATTCTGCGGTACGGTCCAATGAAGACGTTCATTACGGATATGGGCACAGAATATAAAAATTCAATAATTGAAGATTTGTGCAAAAATATGCATATAAAAAATATAACTTCAACCGCACATCATCACCAGACCGTAGGTACTGTGGAGCGAAGCCACCGAACACTTAATGAGTTCATACGTTCATACATTTCAGTAGACAAAACTGACTGGGATGTATGGATACGATACTTCGCATATTGTTTTAATAGAACACCCTCTATGGCACATAATTATTGTCTATATGAGTTAGTATTTGTTAAAACTTCAAATTTACCAAAGCAATTCAACAACATAGATATAATAAAACCACTTTATAATATAGAAGATTATGCTAAGAAATCAAAATTTAGATTAGAACAGGCCTATAAAAGAGCCAGAATTATGTTAAAACAACATAAAGCTAAAAATAAAGAATTATATGATAGAAAAATAAACGATATTGAATTAGAAATATGAAATAAAGTCTTATTAAGCTATAAGCCATAAGCTAGAACATAAGTATTTAGGCCCATATACAATAGAAACAATAGAAAATAGGGATAACATTTTAATTAAAGATAACAAAAATAAAAAACAAATATTACATAAAGATAGGTTAAAAATGTTTACCTAATCGGTCAGCAAGTTAAATAGAGTTAACAAATTAAAATACATTAAAAAATATACATAAAATTTTAATTTCCATGTTTTATGACATTATATAAATACATATACACTTACAAAGAAAACAAAAATTTTTAAATTATAATCACATATATATATCTATCTATATCTATATATATATATATATACATATATATATATATACATATCAAAAAATTTAAACATAAATTTAAAAAAAAATAAAATTTCCATATACATATATGCATATGTCAATAATAAAAAAAAAAATTTCATTTATAATAAAAGTTTTTTATATAATAATAAGCTAATTTAAAATAAAAATAGATAAAAGAAAATTTCATTTGAGTTCGTGATAAGGAAAACACAATTTTTATATAAAAGACGCCAAAATATTCAAAAAAAACACAACTAAATAACTAAAAATATATTTTAATACTAACATATAACAAAAAAAAAAAAAATGACTATGTAATATTACGTTATTTCTCTTAAAAGGGAGGTGTTGTATGTAATATGCCAGACAAGCATATGCCCACCGTATTGTAGTGTATACAAAATGTAAAGTGTTCATATGCTCAAACTTAATATTAGAGCATCAAGCGCATAAACATAGAGACACTTTGCCATCAAGTGCCGTAATATGATCAGCCACTTATATGTGGACTGGCCCGCAGCGTGGGAACTGCAGAGTAAGCACTATGACGTTTTGACCATTCGGTACCAAGCGCATGTATGTATATGCCTTCTGCATATACATACATATTTCACAATATATATATTTGCATATGGCATGCTATATACTCCCGTTCTGTCACTGCTTTGAGCGAAAGAATTCAAAATTACTTATGTATTTTTAGGCTAAGTTAAATCTTGAAATAAAGACGGAGACAAGATTAATATCTCCAAAGAAGACAGATGTGTCTTTCATCTACTTTTTACCTTTTTACATGGCGACCGGGACTGAGATCACAAGTCTGTATGAGTAAAAAAAAAAAAAAAATTAATTTAAATTAATAATTAAATAAATTACACAATAACTGGAACTAATACTATTTTATTGTCTACTAATCGGCCAAGTGTAACGAACACCAATAACACTTTTAAATCATCGTCTCCTTTTGAATGAAAAAGAATGACATCAAAGAACAACAAGGGCCAGCAGCAGTCATTAAAGTGTAAACTTAAATTCTTGCCAAGAATGAAATTCATTCAAAAACAATAAATGAATTAAACAAAAAAAAATTTATCACTGATGGCAACGGAGGACTTCGAATTCCGGAATTCTGCTCCTACTGAGCAAAGGGACGCACCAACTCTCAAGGAGGCGCTAGAGGTGTGTCCAATCGATGGACCAAGACCGCTGACGATAGAAGAATTTTGGCAGCGGCAACACAATAAACAACCCAAGAAGAGGAGAAGCAAGGGAGGAAAGCTGACCAATTTAATGAGGGCCAGACGACTGGAACTGGACCTCATGAAGACATCAAAAACAACGCAGGAAAAGGAGCAGATCGGGAGACGACTGGAGAAAATAAACGAGTAATTTCGCAAAAGAGCGGAAAAACGCAAGCAGGTCGCGAATACGCATAGGCCTACGTGCCATTAAGTTTAAAATTTTAAAACTCAGCCAGAGGCGAACAAAATAAGAAAACAAATAGGCTACTTACTAACAAATGTGGTTGGAGAATTTTTTTTTAAATTAAATTACGTAAAATGTATACATGAATTGTGAGCCAACCACATTCTTCTAAAAAACTAGTTTTCAACTAAGCTGCTTTAAAAATTGATTTTTTTTAATTTTAATCACAAACTAGGATAATTTTTCAAATTTAAAAATAAAAAAAAAAAAAAAAAGTAGAGAAATCTATATAATGAAAATTTTTTTTTATTCTTCCCACTATTAAAAAAAAAAATACACTAATTTTCAAAATAAAAAAGAGCAATATTCCAAAATGCATATATGTATATATATAAATTAATGGCCACACGCGATAATTAAAAAAAAAATACAAAAAAATTTATGTTCAACAATAGCATAAGCAAATTTGATGATATATATATGGGTTTAATTGATACGAAGACAGTGGACTCCACTGCAAATGTAATAAACCAAATCCAATCATCAAATACTGACTGAAAATTAACAAATGTACTGCTATTGATAATTGTCATAATTATGTGCGCATATGATTCGCTATTCGTAGGTAGGGTCGATTTCCTTCTTGCTACTGAGCCAGTAGATATGTACCAGTTGGAAAACTTGTACGTGACAACAAGCACTCAAAGTGTACGGTCGCGCACACGCAGAATAGTGAAATTCGAAAACAAGCAAGCAAAAAGGGAACAAAATAAAACAAACACGCAAGAACAACAAGCAGTGAGTAACGGTCACCTGTTCTAAAAATAGAACAACTGATAAGCGACTGCAAGTCGGCTGCTTTTAAGCAGCAAAATGATGCCGTTAGGCGAAGAAAATAATTTTGCGTGGTAAAAAGGTACCACCAAATCCACGCATAATTAAACGAAAAAATGAAGAGTCTCCATCTGTGAAAAGGAAAAGTCTTTACACTGGCCCTTCTACATCTGGACAGGCTAACCACTTTGCCCTATTGGCAGATATGGAAAATGAAAATAACGCAACAACAACTGGTGAAATGGAAACAGAAACGGCAAACAATGAAAAACCACCCCCAATTTTTGTTCCCAATGTCAGCGACATACTTGGATTTCTTAAATTCGTCCACCCTCACATTGATGCCACTGAATTCACATACAAGACACAACGAGACGGACATATTCGCATTATGGTAAAAGCAGTTGAAAAATATAGGAGTTTAATTAAAATATTAACGGCTTAAAAAGTAGACTACCACACATTTCAGCTTAAGCAGGAAAGGGCATTTAGAGTCGTAGTTAAAAACTTGCATCACTCGACATCATTAGACTCAATAAAGTGTGCCATAGAAAAGCAAGCTCACGCAGTTAGAGGCATACACAACATTAAGAGTCATATTACCAAGGAGCCACTTCCAATGTTTTTCGTAGACTTGGAACCAAATAAAAACAACGTCGAGATCTATAAAATAAACCACATTGATAATGCCATTGCAACAATCGAGCCGCCAAGAAAAGTAAGAGACATGGTACAATGTTTTCGATGCCAAGAATTCGGACACACATATTGCAAAAAAAACCCAAGTGTGTTAAATGTGGTGATAACCACCTAAGCGTCAATTGTCTGAAACCAAAAGAAGTACCAAACACCTGTGCCAACTGCTTTGAGTGCCATGCTGCTAGCTACAAAGGATGCAAAGTCTACCAGTCTATTATTAAAAATAGATTCATTAATAACAAAACAGCAATATCTATGGATAATGAGCGACCTGTTGCACAAGAAAACTCTTCTTCTTTAGAAAGAATAAAAAAATTATTAGTTAAACAGTCTGAGCTAACAAATAATTTACTTAATATGCTAATGTTACTTGTTAATAAGTAGCAAGTAGATCTCCGTATAGCCGTATGGAATGCTAACGGACTTTCCAATCATAGTAATGAAATAACCTTATTTATTAAAGTCAACAACATTGACATATTACTTGTTTCAGAAACACATTTTACTAATAAATATCAAAGAAGCTAACTTCGGCCGTGTCGAAGTTTGTATATATGAAACTCCACTCACGACTTTTCTAGAATCGATCTCTACCTATTGCGCTACCAAACTCGCTATTTCGGTATACATTGCAAGCGTTCAGCTTCTCGCTCTCTAAATTTTCTGACGAATTCTAGAAAACAACAACACAATACAAATAGTTTTCTGTCTCTTTCTGTTTCGCACTCAGCTTGTAGTTTTTTCAAGCTCGTGTTCGCATATATGTATGTATGTATGTTTGTGTGTTTGTATATATGTTGTTTGTGTTTGCATATATAAAAGCAAATATAAACGTATTTAATTGGCTGCATATGCATACTTACTGATGCTGATGGGGGTTGATTCATTGATTTTATTGATTTATGTCAGTGTTTATTATCCGATCTGGCTCAAACTTACCAGTATGTAAAAATATAATTCTCATCTGTTCACCAAATTTGGTTGAGATATCTCAAAAAACAAAAAGTTTTTCTCACAGGAACTGTTTTGAACAACTCAAATTTTGACCGAGGTACCTCTGATCTTTCCTATTTTTCTATACCTTATACTTGTCCTATCCGACCAATCTTTAAACTTGATTTAGATAAATCATCAATGAAGAGAATGATATGACTTTTATTCACGTAGCGCAAAATTTAAGTTCGAAAAAGTGCGAAGAAACAGGCAGACGGACAGACGGACATGGTCATATCGACTCGGCTATTGATGCTGATCAAAAATATATATACTTTATGGGAATTATTTCTATGCGTTACAAACATCTGACCAATTTTATTATACCCTCTGTAATGGTATAAAAATTATATGGCCATCAGTGGGCTTAGCATCATTAATACTAACCACCCATCTGGAAGAGCACAAGGTGGAAGTGCAGTTATTGTAAAAAACACTTTAAAATACAAGGCATTAGATTGTATCAGCACAAATATTATGCAAGTTGCAGCGACCCAAGAACAATGGTTGTCCTCAAATATGTATATTGCTGCAGTGTATCTGTCACTAGGGTATTCATGGAAAGTAGACAATTTTAATACTCTTTTTCAACGGCTTGGTAGATGCTTTATTGTTGGTGTGGTGACTATAATGCAAAGCATTCATTGTGGGGGTAATGGCTTGTGAAGGTGGTGAATTTAAGAAGTGTATCAGCAACAATAGATACTCAACCTTAGAGATAAGCAAATCGACGTACTGGCTAAGTGAGCTACGTAAAATCCCAGATTTGCTGTTTACTCAGGTACCGCAAAATAATTTTAAAATAGATGAGAACTTTGACCTGAGCTATGACCAATCACCGATTATAGAGACTTATGGAGTATGCCACAAGCAGAAATCCTATAGCATTATTAATGAAAAAAGCGACATAAATGGAATTTAAAATTGGCTAGAATACCGAACATGCCTAAATATATCACTGGAAAAAAAACTGGAGAAAATGTGGCAGCCACGGGAAGCCCAACTGACAAAAAGAATTTTCAATACGGCTGTCAAGAACTTAAATAAATAAATAAAAAAGAAGCTGCTGCAGAATATATTAGAAATCATGCTCCGTATACAAGTGATTTGAATTACAGTCTCTGGAAAGCAACTAGGTATCTTAAGAGACCATCCAGAAGATCTACCACAATTTTTGATAGTATGGGACAACGCTGCAGAGGCAATGAAGAGACAGCTGAGGCGTTTGCAGAACATTTTAGCTCTGTTTTTAAGCCAAACTGTGAAGTCAACATATTAAGTTCTATTTGTTGCAGAAATAAATAAATTCATACATTTCTACATAAAACAAAAAGCAAAACAAAAAACAGTCCACAGTTAAGCTGCACACCGCGTCGGGAAATTAAACAAAACAAAACATAAAATTTCTCCCGCGCCTGCCGCGAAATACGTATGTATCTATATAAAAATATATTGTAAATTGCTTGGAGTGGCCATACCCTACGTTCAGCAAATTCGATGTCAGAGTTAACGAAAGTTGATTTCACAGCGAAGGTCAATTCTAAGGTAAAGTGCTAAAAATTGAAAGAGCCCAAGTCAAGAAATTCTCTTTGGTAATTATGCTGGCCATCTTGAGTAGCGCAGTAAAAGGTATTACAGGGTACATGGATGATGAAGATTCTAAACAGATTTATGAACAAATCAGGCAGGCAAAAGAAAAAACTGAGTCCCTTTCAAGTGCAGTAAAAATTAAATAAATAAATTTTTACAACGAGGCACTGATCCCGTTTAAGAATATAACGAATCATATCAATAAGGAACAATCAATAATTTCTTAAGTATGTGACAAAATGGCATTCTGAAAAATTTTGATGAAGAAGATCAATGAAGTAAGCAAGTCGTCCTTGCCGACTTGGAGTATACCCTGTACCAATAAGAGATTTGTTACAAATTCAAACTCCTTCCAAATCCTCATTAATTGAATATCAATTTTCTTAACAAAATTCTCCTAGCAAGTAGAATCACCAAATTCATGCTTTCTCATGTCAGTGAACGAAACTAATGCGTCATTCGGTACAAAGCAATATGCGTATGCTATCTCGCTCACACATTTCAGCTGCCGCTGCCCATAGAATTTCAGTACAAAACACATATACGTATTATCTCCGATATTTATTGGCCGATTTCAGTCAAATTCGGTCAGATGGTACATATTGGCTATATAATTGAGAAATAGGATAGCTCTAATAGAACTCTAGTTATAGTTTTTTTTAATTTGCTTGGGGCGGATTTTAGCCACGCCCAATTTGAAACAAACTTGATCAGCGTAGACACTAGACGGATGTTGACTTCAAGTTTGGTTGCTCTAGCTCTAATAGTCTATGAGATCTAGGTGTTCATATGGGTGGACGTACAGATGGACATGGTCATATCGGCTGATCAAGAATATATATACTTTATGGGGTCGCAAAATTTTTCTTCCGTCTGTCATATACATTATAGGGACTGTAATATACCTTGTACCACCTGTGCCAACTGCCTTGAGAGACATGTTGCTAGCTACAAAAAATGCAGAGACTGCCAGTTTATTACCAAAAATTGATTTCTTAATAACCGGGCAGCAATACCTATGGAACTACCGAAATCGACAACAAACATCCCAACAAGCAACGGCAAATTAATTTTCAAACAATGCAAGTTATGTGCAAGTACTAAGAGCTGATCCTGTCAGACAAGAAAAGTCTTCATTAGAAAGAATTGAACAACTATTAGTAAAACAGTCTTAGATGATAATGTAGCTTGTTATAAGTTATACAAGTAGATCTCCGCTTAGCCATATGGAATGCTAACGGACTTTCCAATCATTGTAATGAAGTAACCTTATTTATAAAAACCACCAACATTGATATATGTCTTACTTGTTTCAGAAACACATTTGACTAATAAAAACATTAGACATTATTAATGCTAATAACCTATCCGGAAAAGCACATGGTGAAAGTGCAGTTATTGTAAAAAACACTTTAAAATACAAGATATTAGACTGTATCAGCACAAATATAATGCAAGTTGCAGCGATCCAAGTACAATGTTTACACTCCAATATATCTGTTGCTGCAGTGTATCTACCACCAAGTTATGCATGCAAAGTAAAAGATTTTAATTGTCTGTTCCAAGGACTTGGTAGATGCTTTATTGCTGGTGGAGACTATAATTCAAAGCATCCATGGTGGGGGTCAAGGCTTGTAAATCCAAAAGGTGCCGAGTTATACAAATGCATCACCACCAACAAATTTTCAACGTTATCGACAGGCAAGCCGACTTATTGGCCAACTGATCCACGTAAGATCCCAGACTTAATGGATTTTATTCTATACTCACAGCTACCGCAAAAGAATTTCAAAATAGAGGAGAACTTTGATCTGAGCTCTGACCACTCACCGATTATAGTAACCTATGGAACAACAGTGTGTTACAAGAAGAAGTCCTATAGAATTATTAACGGAAAAACTAACATAAATGGATTCAAAAACTGGCTAAAAGAACGAACATCACTAGATATTTCGATCAAGACAGGAGTTAAAGTCGAAATGGCAATTGAAGATTTAACAAATTTGATTCATGCTGCTGGGTACATGTATACACCACCACCAAAGGGAAATAAAAATAGGCAAGCTTTTCTACCACTGGAACTTAGAGCACAAATAGCTGAAAAAAGAAAACTACGGAAAATATGGCAGACAACGAGAAGCCCAGCCGACAAAACAAAATTCAACATAGCTGCCAAAGACTTAAAAAGTAGACTACAGTAGGCTACAGCAGAATATCTAAGAAATCTTGATCCGTACACAAGTGATTTGGATTACAGCCTTTGGAAAGCAACTAGGTATCTTAAGAGGATCTACCAGAAGATCTACCACAATTCTCGACAGCAGTGGACAACGCTGCAGAACCAAAAAGGAGAAAGCTGAGGCATTTGCAGAACATTTAAGTTCTGTTTTTAAGCCAAATCTGGAAAATCATAGTAGCTGAAGTACACAATTTCCTAGAAACTGCTTGCCAGATGTGCCTCCCCATACGTCGTACGACTATTGCAGAAGTGGAAGATGAAATAAAGAGTCTTAACAAGAAAAAAGCCCCAGGATATGATAAAATATGCGCAAATACCATTAGACATCTCCCGCCAAAATGCATCCGATTGATTACACATATATACAATGCTATGCTAAGATTGGAATACTTCCCAAGATAGTGGAAATGTGCCGAAGTAATTATGATTGTCAAACCCAACAAGCCAGAAGGCTGCAGATCGTCATATCGTCCCATTAGTTTGCTGGTGATGTTCTCTAAAGTATTCGAAAGAATACTTTTAAGAAGAATGTCATTAGTGCTGGACGAACTGGACATCATACCGGAACACCAGTTTGGATTTAGAAGAAGTCATGGAACAGTCGAGCAATGTCACCGTATAACGCATGCAATTGTTAATGCATTTGAATGTAAAAAATATTGCACAGCTGTCTTCTTAGACATAAAGCAAGCGTTTGACAAAGTATGGCATGCAGGTCTTCTTTACAAAGTTAAAAAGTGGCTACCAGCTAAATACATTTACATCATAAAATCGTACCTGGAAAAACGATCCTTTTATGTACAAGAACATGACGACTCGTCTAGTATATACACTTCTGAGGCTGGAGTCCCGCAAGACAGTGTTTTGGGCCCAGTTTTGTATAGAATTTAAACGGCTGACTTACCGACAACAAGCACTGGTGAGATAGCAATATATGCTGATGATACCGCAATCATTGCTACGAACTCTGACCCACAAATTGCATCCAAACTACTCCAAGAAGAAATTAATCTGATTGAAGTATGGCTTCAAAAATGGAGAATACTGGTGAACACCCAAAAGTCAATGCAAGTCACATTCTCTCTGAAACCTGTAAATTGTCCTGCAGTCACACTAAACGGTCAAACTATTCCTGTTAGTGAATCGGTAAAATACCTAGCTGTACACCTTGATCGTCGTCTAACTTGGAAACAACACATCAAATCGAAACAGGGACAGCTCAAGGCGAGAACCAGGAAAATGTATTAGTTACTAGGACCACGTTCTGAACTTAGTCAAAATAAGACTATACAAGGCCATATTGAAGCCAGTATGGACCTATGCATTGCAGCAATGGGGTACAGCTAGCAATTCCAATATTGAAATTATGCAACGGTACCAGAATAAGACGCTCATAATGATCACATGTGCTCATTGGTATGTGACTAATTATAATATCCACAAAGACCTTAAACTGCCTTCTTTTAAAAATGAAATAAAACTATATGCAGAAAGATACATTAATAGACTTCATAACCATGATAACGCTCTAGCAATAGGACTACTGGACAACTCAAGCAACCATAGACGCCTTGGAAGATTTCACGTCCTAGATCTGCCCTACAGAAATATTGTGTAAATATTATTGTTATTATTAAAATATAGGACATAGTTGTAAATCTATCAACCTAACTATATTTTACAAGCACTAGCAACTAAGGCCATCGGCTTAGACGAAAACTACATCCATGCACTAGCCTGGGATTCGAACCCGGGTCCTCGTTGTTCAGTTGCCTAAATGATTGGGCCGCTTAGACAACTCATCTACCGAGGACTGCAACCAAATAAATGAAAGCAAATTTGATGAAAGCATTTTTGAAATTTCAAAGCAGATATTTGATTCTTTTGGAAAGTGTATCTGTCATTGAATGTTTATACAAAGTGTGATTCCTGTCTACTTTGTCGCTGAGTTCATTTATTTAAATTTGCATGTTCGTTTACCATGCTTAGGAAAATTTAACGCTAACATCAGTAAGGAAAGTCAACGACAAAACTACCCATAGAATCATCGATAGAGCTGCTCATTTCAGCAGAATCTCGATAGGGTAAACCTTACTCAACAGAGCTGCCAGCGTAAATAAAAAAAAATATTTTTGGATTGAGTGTTTGAATCACGTGTGAATACCGTGTATTTTGTCGTTGTGTCCATTTATACATACATATTCATGTTCGTCTAACATGCTTAGGGAAATATAGCATAGAAAAGTGAACGACAGAACTACCCATAGAATCATCGATATAGCTGGTCATTTCAGCGGAATCTCAATAGAGTAAACCTTTCTACACAGAGATGCACTTGCAAACGTAAAAAACAAAAAGAAATTTTTTATCTATACGAATAGAAATTTTCCACTGGGTTATCCATGCACTAGATATCAGTCTGCGCCTTATGATGAGAAAAGTGAATTATACGCCATATCAATCGTAATGCAAGAGTTACCATTACCCTTAACACTCCTTTTCTGAAAATAGGTGTGGTGGGGGTTGTGTGACACAACATATTGAAAAATCCTGGAGCTTCTTCCAGAATCGTTACGATATCAAATTAGTACAAAGTTGGACGCAGTGATAATATTCTAGCTGGGCCAGCTGGGTATAGCTAATATTTTAAGAATTACGGTGTAGCAACTTCTCCATAGCTAAGTACACTAGCTAGATGTTACACAGCTACTTATTCTAACTAGCTCTAACTAACTCTAGCTTAGACCGCCGCGATCGTCGTAGCGACCCGGTGGAGCTAATCCCGCTAGCAACATGTTTGCGGATAATTTTCACTTTATTGTTTTTGAACATTCAATCTTATAACCAACAATATTGTTTCCCTTAATATGTATGTTTTTACAGACTACATATTGTATTCCACTTAAAATATTCTATTTCTGCTACTGCTCCACCATCCCAGTCCCGTTAAAGGGCTCCTGCTCTTTGACAATTGGTGGCATTACCAGCTTGTGTATTGGTCCTTGAGACCAATTATTAACAGACGGGACAATGAGACCCGTAGAAGTTCGCACTTCGGCTACTCGAACCTTGCCGTCGCCCAGTGTTTGCACCCATAGGCCGAAAGTCGAAAAATCCATCACAAACTTTTTTGACCAAATGCACACAAATTGTCTTATAAATGTCACAACTTCTTGATGGCAGTTTTAAAAATAGCATTGAAATTGCGAACACGTGTTCACTTTTACATAGGTGATGCGCTGAGCAAGCTTTATTCAAATCAAAGTTGCAATTCAAGTGGTCAGACGTTGGACTAATTGTTGTAGATTAAATTCATTTGGATGATTTTGGAAGTTCAAGGTATTTACTTAATAATCTATTACAAATAATTAACCAACTTATTAAATTGTTATTGTGAAATTAATGTATTTGATTCAATCTATTTTATGTATTTTGTGAACGTCTTTTTCATGTTTACTTTGTTGTATGTCATTGTAAGTGTCTGGCTTTTAAGGTAATACATGTTTTAAGTTTAGGTGCCAAAATTTGCCAATGTGAGTATTAACCTTAATAAAGTGAAGTTGTATTACATTTGTTTAAGGGCTGCTTTACCCTACAAAACATCTGTTTGACGTATTTTTGTTTGGTTAATTTTTGCTTTGTCTTCGTCGTTTGTGGTTGTGTATGAGTTTGGAATTCAATCATTCATTTATTTATTAATTCTTTTTATTTGAATTGGATTTTGGCAGATAATTTTTATAAGTGTAATTTTGCACGCCAATATATCTTTCATTGTAGCATGTTGCAATCATAATATGAAGTGGAACATATTAATAATATAATGTAACACGTTGTTACTATATTTATTGTATACCATATTTATGTATACAACATTCAAGTGCCATGCCATGAGTGCATGACACTGGATATTGCTGAGTCCGCAGTATTTACATGCTCGACCACTTAGTTCTCAAGCAATATGATACATCCTCACTCTCCCGCTGAAGCGGCATATTCTTATGTAAACATAAGCAGACCGCTTCTCTGCCGGCGTCACTGGCAGCGCAGCTACGCGGTCTTAGCTATAAGCAAATATTGTTTAAGAACTAAGAATCAATCTAAGAAAGACCACAGAAATGTAAGACAGACGTATATTGTACAACCAACTTAAATGATTCAAAAAAAGGAATAAATAAAGTTAAATAAAACTAATCCAAAGTACTTGTCATTTAACGGATTGTAATCTCTACATGGCGACCGTCACGTAGGTCGATTCATCGACCAGGACATCGAAGGAGGATTTGAAGAAGAAAAAAGGCACATCAATTAACTTCCAAGCTTCAAGACAGCAGCAAAGCAAACAAAATAAAAAGAAAAAAACACAGGCCAAAATATATATTCTGAGTGAGTAGAGAGTGAGAAATGCCAAGAGGTGGAGTGCAGAATAAAATAAATAAAAGAATAACACACATCAAGTGGCTATTATATTCGAAAAAAGCACCACCTCCATGGGCAGTAGCCCAAAAACTACAAAATGTACTTGACTTTTTGAAGTCATTAAATAAAAATAAAAAAGCCAAAACTCACTCTCGCTCAGAGATATCCATATTAAAATCAGAAAATACTAATACATCAATTTCTCGAAGGCCAAAACCGATACCAAAAGAAGAGAAGAAGTGTCCCCAGGATTGCCCGGGACCACTGTACAGCCCGTACTGTGAATACACATGCTGGAAAATTGGTGCGAAGACCGGCACCAGTACCGCCTGAGCCCATAGGCCCCGGACATCAGCAGCAGCCTACAAGTGTGAAAGACAGGCCGTCTTTTACACCATCGATGGAGCATCAGCGTGCCAACCGGCGACGCCCAGCTGATGCTAAAGATCGGAAAGAATAGAAGCCAAGAAAAAATGAAGTAAGCAAGTCGTCCCTGCGGAAAGAATAGAAGCCAAGAAAAAATGAAGTAAGCAAGTCGTCCCTGCCGACTTGGAGTATACCCTGTACCAAAAAAGGATATTTCATTTAAACAGACTCCTTCGCAATCCTCATTAATTGAATAAAATTAATCATAAAATTCTCTTAACAATCCAAAACAACAAATTCATGCTTTCTCGCTCACTCCTTACAGTGAACGAAACTAATGCGTCATTCGGTACAAAGCAACATGAGCATGCTATCTCGCTCACACATTTCAGTTGCTGCTGCCCATAGAATTTTAGTACAAAATATATATACGTATTATCTCCGATATTTATTGACCGATTTCGGTCAAATTTGGTCAGACGGTACATATTGGCTATATAATTGAGTCTACCAAAAATAAATACTGTAGCTTTAATAGAACTCTAGGTATAGTTTTTTCTAATTTGCGGGGGCGGAAGTTTGAAACAAACTTGATCTGCCTGCACAATAGACGGATCTCCAAAAAAAATTTGTTTGCTCTATCTTTCATAGTCTCCAAGATCTCGATGTTCATACAGACAGATTAAATCGTCTCATGCCTTTTTTGCGTTGCAAAGAAAATCGATAATGTAATTATCGATTAAATAAATTACGATAATAATTATGATATCTCTAATAGAACTCTAGTTATAGTTTTTTCTAATTTGCGGGTGCGGAAGTGGGCGTGGCAAAAATTTGAAACAAACTTGATCTGCGTATGGACTAGACGGATGTTGACACCAAGTTTGGTTGCTCTAGCTCTTATAGTCTCTGAGATCTTGATGTTCATACGGACGGACTCGGCTGTTGATGCTGATCAAGAATATATATACTTTATGGGGTCGGAAAATTTTCCTTCTGTCTGTTACATACATTTTAGCGACTTTAATATACCTTGTACCTTATAGGTACAGGGTATAAAAAGAAAATATAAAAGATGACAGCAAAAATTTTTAATATAAAATAAATTTAAAATACATATAGATATATACATATGAATAAGAAAAAACCAACCATTGTAAGAAATATTGTAAAATTGCGCGGAACCTTTTCCGCCCATAGCAGCATAGCCGGTAAAGCTTTGCAAACCATTAGGTAGGGAAATGTAAAAGGAAATATTTCTTTGTTTTATTTAAAATAAAAGTTTTCTTCAAAAATTTCTAAGAAAAAAAAAAAAATTTTTTTTAATTGTTAATGCTTGATAACAAAATTAGTAAGTTTTATGATACATTCGAAATCCCAAGTATGAAACTAATTCACATAAAAACAGTGGATTCCACTGCAAATGTTATCAACAAAATAGAGTCATCAAACATTGACTTAAAATTAACAAATGTACTTTTATTGATAATTGTAATTATTTTGAGCGCATATGTATTGTATAAAGCACAGATTACACAATAAATGTGTAACTAAAAGAGCCTTAAGCCATGCTATTGATCTGGAGAAGGTCTAAAGATAACATATGAATTAATTGTCATAAAGGTACATTTTAAAAATAAAATATCAAAGAAGCTAACTTCGGCCGTGCCGAAGTTTGTATACCCTTGCAGATTAATTGATTACTTTTTCCTTTAAAAATTGGAAATATAAAATTTAAAAAAAATTTGAACCAAAAAAAGAATCAGTAAGAAAAAATTCGAATTTGCCAACGGCCGGAGTTGAACCTCCGCTCACGTCACTTCTAGAAGCGATCTCTACCTATTGCGCTACCAAACTTAAAATTCACGGCCTCGCTATTTCGGTATACATTGCAAGCGTCCAGCTTCTTGCTCTCTAAATTTTCTGACGAATTCTAGAAAACAACAACACAATACAAAAAGTGTTTTCTGTCTCTTTCTGTTTCGCACTCAGCTTGTAGTTTTTTCAAGCACGTGTTCGCATATATGTATGTATGTAAGTATGTATGTATGTTTGTATGTTTCCATGTATGTTGTTTGTGTACGAATATATAAAAGCAAATATAAACGTATTTAATTGGCTGCATATGCATACATACTGATGCTGATGGGGGTTGATTAATTGATTTTATTGATTTATGTCGGTGTTTATTATCCGATCTGATTCAAACTTACTGATATGATGTAAAAGTATAATTCTCATCTGTTCACCAAATTTGGTTGAGATATCTTAAAAAACAAAAAAGTTTTTCTCACAAAAACATACTTTTTCTGATGGGGGTTGATTATTGATTTTATTGATTTATGTCGGTGTTTATTATCCGATCTGAATCAAACTTGCTGGTAAGGTGTAAAAGTAGAATCTATGTGCCAAATTTGGTTGAGATATCTCAAAAAACAAAAAAGTTTTTCTCACAAGAACTGTTTTGAACAACACAAATTTTAACCGAGGTACCTCTGATCTTTCCTATTTTTCTATAACTTATAGTTGTCCGATCCTACCAACTCTCGAACTTAATTTAGATAAATCATCAATGAAGAGAATGATATGACTTTTATTCACGTAGCTCAAAATTTAAGTTCGATTCCTTGCGAAGAAGCAGACAGACGGACAGACGGACATGGTCATATCGACTCGGCTTTCGATGCTGATCAAGAATATATATACTTTATGGGGTCGGAAACGATTATTTCTATGCGTTACAAACATCTGACCAATTTTATTATACCCTATGCAAGGGTATAAAAACACAAGAAACGGAAACATAACAAAAATACGTACCTTTCCTTGATTTCCTGATAAACTCAGGACCAGTTAATAAAAAATACAAGGAAATTAGGTACTGGATAGGCAATAATTACAAATTTAAGAAAAATATAGTAGAACTTATGGAAAAATCCATAAAGGTAGCTTATAGCAGATTACTGGCAAAGAAGCCTTTAAGAAAAGACGTGCCTGAATGGGTTCACGAACTTTTTAAAAACACATTTGAATCAACAACAATAGATTCAGATGATGAAATAATAGATTTAGAAGATTAAAAAAAAAACAAGAATCACTTTTCTTGATAATGGAATGGGAAAAGTTATTTCTCCATATCCAAAGAATAAAAAAATAAAAGAAAAGTATTGTCTTGATATATTTGTACCTACAGTACTTAATTCACCTGTGAACATTGATATTGACAAAGATCAAGAGTTCAAAAGTAAAGAAAAGATACAACTTGAGGGTGAAGAATCCGATAATAGCGAGGAAGAAATAGAAGAGAAAGATCTCAACGATCTAACAATCCCTGCGCTAATCACATTAACAGAAAAGGACATAGAGTCAGGTACATTGTCTGAGCAAGACAGCCTATCAGAATTAGAAATAAACACGACAATATATATATAATAAAAAAAAAGACAAGAATCACTTTTTCTTGATAATGCAATGGGAAGAATTATTTCTCCATATCCAAAGAATAAAAGTAAACTTCGAAAAATCATACAAATGTGTGACGCAAAATAGGAGCATTCAGAAAGAAACTCTTAATAAGCACGCAACAATTTTTGCTGACTCTTTCAATGAGGCAAGAGTGTTAGTGCACGAAAATAGAGAAAGAATAGGTAAAACGAACTGGTCAAAAATTTCTAATCTAATATTTCTAAACTAATAAATACAAAAGAAAAGTACTGTCTAGATATATTTTTACCTACAGTACTTAATTCACCTTTGAACATTGAATCTAACAGATCTAAAACGTAGCTGTTGAAGTAATTAAATATAAAATTATTGACCCAACACTATGCAAAGTCCAAGACTTAACAACCATCGATGTAATAATATAGAAATTGCTAGAGGTTATAGTCGGTGAAACATCCGGCGTAGTAAAAACACCGGACAAATTCACACAAGAACTCGATAATTTACGACAGCTTTTAGAAGCTACGTATATTGATGAAGGCTTACCTGTACAGCATGCTGAAACGTTCAGTACAGAAGCAGCCATTCAAACGATGTTGAACAATTGCGACAATGAAATGAAAATAGTAATAAAGTCTGGTCATTTTAAAACAATGAATGAGGCCATTAAGTCGTACCTAGAAGAGAGTACTCAAATGACTGGAAGCACCAGTTCGGTACTGTACGCCCAAAGACGCCGCGGTAACTATAATAATAACAGGTATAATTATCGCGGTAGAGGCAATGGTCGTGGTTATTATAACAACTATAATAATCGCAATAATAGCCAGAATTCCCAGACAAATCAAAATACCAATTACAGCAGAAACAACAGAGGGAACAACAGAAATAATAATAATAATAATAATAATAATAGAGGAAATAACCAATATAACGTTTATAACAATAGCAACAACAATGTCGGAGTAGCTCAGAATACTTCGAGAAACTCCCAGACACCTTTAGATGCCCAGCTGTAAGAAACAGCAAGATTCACACTATGAGTCTTAGTCACAATACGTTTGTTACTTTCATAAATGTGGCAACAGGAAAACCGTTAGTACTTTTAATAGACACAGGTGCGGAAATATCTATCTTAAAAGAAAATTCCGACACTTTTCAATGCATTCAGAAAACTCAGACTATAAATATACAGGGAATAAGTCAAGTAGTAACCAAATCCAAACAAACAAACTTCAAAATATTTAATCCCACACGATTTTCATATCGTTAATTCCCATTTCGCTATTCCATGTTATGGAATACTAGGAATCGATTTCATCAGAAAATACAACTGTCAATTAGATTTCAATCCGTCCGAAGACTGGTTAATAATTAGACCCAATAATTTAAAATATCCGATATATGAACCAATATCGTACAGTTCTGGAAACAATTCAATAATTTTGCCAGCAAGATCCCAAGTTGTCCGAAAAATCGAGCTAAATTCGCATGAAGACAGTGTATTGATTCCAAATCAAGAAATTTAATATGGTATTTACATAGCAAATACCATAACAAACTCTCAAAACGCAGCCATAAGACTGCTAAATACAACAAACATAGACCAATGCATAAATATACACAATTTAAAATATGAATCACTTTCAAACTACGAAGTAGTTAAAAATAATCCAGAACACAGAGAAAAAACAGATTAGCAACATTGTATAAAAATTTTCCGCCACAATTTTACAATCAACAAACGAAATTATGCAAACAGTATAGTGATGTATTCGGACTAGAAACCGAATCGATAACAACAAATAATTTTTATAAACAAAAGTTAAGACTGATAGATGATACACCAATCTACATCAAAAATTATAGAAATCCTCACAGTCAGAAAGAAGAAATCCAGAGACAAGTCCAAAAATTAATAGACGACAAAATAGTCGAGCCCTCCGTATCTGCTTATAACAGCCCACTTTTATTGGTACCGAAAAAATCGTTACCAAATTCCGAAAACAAAAAATGGCGATTAGTAATTGACTATCGTCAGATTAATAAAAAACTGTTGAACGATAAATTTCCACTCCCTAGAATTGATGATACCTTAGCTCAACTAGGACGAGCAAAGTACTTTTCATGTCTTGACTTATTGTCAGGTTTTCATCAAATTGAATTCGAAGAAGAGTCACGAGGCATTACATCCTTTTCAACATGTAATGGCTCATATCGCTTCACGCGATTACCATTCGGTTTAAAAATAGCGCCAAATTAGTTCCAGAGAATGATGACTAGCATTCACTGGACTTGAACCTTCGCAAGCATTTCTTTACATGGATGACTTAGTAGTCATTGGTTGTTCTGTAAATCATATGCTCAATAACTTAACAGATGTTTTTGAGAAATGTAGGCAACACAACCTAAAGTTACATCCTGAAAAATGTTAATTTTTCATGCATGATGTAAGCGCAGATGAGCGCTATGTGGATGTGTTGTATTGTCCAATAAATGTTCGATGTTGCAGTTAGAGGCAGGCGGGATCGAACTGCATTGAAGCGAATTCGACCCGCCTCGCCGACGTAATAAGAAAAATGAAATATATAATCGAAAATTAACTATTGAACCGATCGCACGCATAATTTTTCTTTCGTCGACATTCCTTTCCTCATAAAAAAACGAAGTCCCAAGTAAACTCAGTTTATATAGACAAAATTCATAATTACAAGAACTCTTGTAATTTTTCATGGCGCCCGAGCAGGGACAAGTTTTTGTAGTGTAAAGTGAAAAAGAATTAAATACAATAAAAAAAACAGTGGAACAGATGTACATATGTACATGTATACATATATAAATATTAAAAACAAAAGCTTAAAAAAAAATGTGAAGTGAACTGGTGCAGTCTTAGTGGCGATAAATACATATATACATTAGGGGTGTTCTTAGTTGTATGGAGGAAAAAAAATATTAATATTTTTTTAAGTGCCGGGCATTTTTTTTTTCCTTTTAGTCTAAAAAAATCTCAAAAAAATTTGGGGCCGATCGGATAATGTTTAATGGGCGCGGAACTCATCTAAAGTTTTCAGTTTGATGCTCCCATATAAGCATACATAGCACCATACAAATATATTCATTAGTTTGCTGGTGATGTTCTCTAAAGTATTCGAAAGAATACTTTTAAGAAGAATGTCATTAGTGCTGGACGAACTGGACATCATACCGGAACACCAGTTTGGGTTTAGAAGAAGTCATGGAACAGTCGAGCAATGTCACCGTATAACGCATGCAATTGTTAATGCATTTGAATGTAAAAAATATTGCACAGCTGTCTTCTTAGACATAAAGCAAGCGTTTGACAAAGTATGGCATGCAGGTCTTCTTTACAAAGTTAAAAAGTGGCTACCAGCTAAATACATTTACATCATAAAATCGTACCTGGAAAAACGATCCTTTTATGTACAAGAACATGACGACTCGTCTAGTATATACACTTCTGAGGCCGGAGTCCCGCAAGACAGTGTTTTGGGCCCAGTTTTGTATAGAATTTAAACGGCTGACTTACCGACAACAAGCACTGGTGAGATAGCAATATATGCTGATGATACCGCAATCATTGCTACGAACTCTGACCCACAAATTGCATCCAAACTACTCCAGGAAGAAATTGGTCTGATTGAAGTATGGCTTCAAAAATGGAGAATACTGGTGAACACCCAAAAGTCAATGCAAGTCACATTCTCTCTGAGACCTGGAAATTGTCCTGCAGTCACACTAAACGGTCAAACTATTCCTGTTAGTGAATCGGTAAAATACCAAGGTGTACACCATGATCGTATAACTTGGAAACAAGATATCAAATCGAAACAGGGACAGCTCAAGGCGAGAACCAGGAAAATGTATTGGTTACTAGGACCACGTTCCGAACTTAGTCTTGAGAACAAAATAAGACTATATAAGGCCATTTTGAAGCCAGTATGGACCTATGCATTGCAGCTATGGGGTACAGCTAGCAATTCCAATATTGAAATTATGCAACGGTACCAGAATAAGACGCTCAGAATGATCACATGTGCTCCCTGGTATGTGACTAATTATAATATCCACAAAGACCTTAAACTGCCTTCTGTTAAGGAAGAAATAAAACTATATGCAGAAAGATATATTAATAGATTTCATAACCATGATAACGCTCTAGCACTAGGACAACACAAGCAACCATAGACGCCTTAAAAGATTTCACGTCCTAGATCTGCCCTACAGAAATAAATAAATATGCAAAACTGTAAATATGTAATTAAAGAAAAGGTATATAAGTATTGTAAATATGTATATAAGTAAATATATGGATTGATCTCATTGGAGCCCAAGCCAAAAATTTGTTTATTGTTTATTTTTTAATACGACAGATTACAAATAAATAACTAAAAAAAAAAAACATATTGTACACTGGAATAATGACTTAGTGCAACGGTTAATGTAATGATGTAAAGAAACTTAAGAGAATAGAGAAGAAGTACACATTGCATTAAGTCACGTACGCCAAGGTTCTGAAAAGATCTTTTTCTTAGGCATGTAAGTTCAGTTGATGTAATCTGCGAATCGAATGAAGTCATAAAATTTTAAGAATAAAAATCATTTAAAAATTAAATATCAATAAAAAAAATATTCAATTGGCGCAGTCGGTAGGATTCCAAAAATTAATAAACGGAATCCGCAAAAGAATTTTCGAGTCCAAAAAAAAAAAAAAAAATTTGTTTCGTGTTGAGAAAGAATGGCTCTTTCAGAAACAAATTTGGGAGAATTGCTTATGCAATTAAGGCAAGTCCAACCGTTCGAGGGAGACAACGAGTATCTCTGCTTTTTTATAAAAAGAGTGGAATACCTTCTCGGATTATATCCCACCGACGAGGCAGAAATGTATAATTTATGGGACCATCGAGGGACTCATCGTTGGAGAGGCACAGAGAACCATCCGGCAATGCTCCGGATGGTTCTCACTTAAGGCTTCACTCATCGAGGAGTACGGCATGCAGACACCAATAGAAGAACTATTAAGGAGATTATATAACACCGAGTACATGGGAAATCTGCGTAAGTTTTGTGACGAGTTGCAAAAAAAGTCACGCATAATTGCTGACAAACTGGAGCTAGATGGTAGTGCAGCAAACACAGCTGTGTATACGCAAGCAATGGAAAACACAGTCAAAAATTGTATCCAAAGGAAATTACCTGACAGACTTTTCATGATGTTCTCACGGTACGATATTAGCACAGTGTCGAAATTAAAACGTATAGCGCAGCAAGAAGCCTACTACGAAGAAAAAAACCAGTTTACCACTAAAAATAGTTTTAATAAGAATAGTTATAAAAATAATAAGGCTGGCGACTATCAGAATTATCAATTTGCAAATTCATATTCACCGGTTATGCATCCATCAATTCAATTTCCTCAACCTCAGCGCTTTCATAGTCAGCAGAGAATAAATCAAGATCGTCAGAATAGTCAGCTGTATAACCAATTTCGACAGCAGCTATACGATGGACAACAGGCAAATTCGCTAAATAGCGGAATAAACTACAGAACTGAAAACCAAGTCAATAGGCCAAACAAAAGATTTAGAGAAGGAAGTAGTGGACACCAACGAATAGATACTAGTGAAAATTTTCAAATGAACGCCTTTCCGAGAAACAATACCTAACTATTAAATTTAATGATAAATTTTGCAAATGTTTAATTGATACAGGATCTTCTGTAAATCTAATTAATGAAAATTTTTTTAATCTACCAATTTATAAGAAATTGAATAATGTAAACACTTTAGATTCAGAAGTAGTTCTTGAAGATTATATATTAACTCAACCAAACAAATTAATACCCACAACTCAAAAATTCTATATTCACAAATTTTCAAATAATTACGATTTGTTATTCGGAAGACAGCTTCTAAATGATTGCAGATCGATCATAAATTATCAAACAGGTTTAACGACATTAAACGGTTACATCTTTAGTCATCAAAGCCCCCAATCTAAGCAATGTCAGCCATATGCTAATGAAACACCTTCTTATGAAAAACACACTTCAACAGAAATAATTTTTGCCCTAAGGAACGATTTGAAGAAAATAATCAATATAGGATAGAACATTTAAATAGCGAAGAGAGAAAGTACATTGAAAAAATATTAATGGAATTTCGAGACATACAATATCTCGAAGGGGAACTTCTTACATTTACAAATGAGGTTAAACATAGAGTGCGAACCATTCATGAAGATCCGATTTACAAAAGACCCTATAGTTACCCATTCGCTTTTGAAAGCGAAGTTACAAAACAAATAGAAGAGATGCTTCAGCAAGGTATTATTAGAGAAAGCAATTCTCCGTATTGTAGTCCACTTTGGGTCGTACCAAAAAAGCAAGATGCATCAGGCAAAAAGAAATTTAGAATTGTAATAGATTATAGAGCATTAAATGAAATAACTATAAGCGACAAATTTCCAATCCGCAATATGGAGGAAATACTTGAAAAGCTTGGCAGATGCCAGTACTTTACTACTATTGATTTGGCTAAAGGGTTTCATCAGATCGAAATGGACGAATCCTCCATCGAAAAAACAGCATTTTCAACCAAAAATGGCCACTATGAGTACACTCGTATGCCTTTTGGATTAAAGAACGCACCTGCAACTTTTCAAAGATGCATAAATAATGTCCTTGGTGACTTAATTAATAAACATTGCTTAGTCTATTTAGACGATATTATTGCATTTTCGACGTCGCTTGAAGAGCACAATAATTCATTTAGCAGAGTTTTTGAAAAACTCAGAAAGGCAAATCTGAAATTGCAACTTGACAAATGTGAATTTCTGAAAAGGGAGACTGAGTTTTTAGGTCATATAGTTAATACAGAAGGAATTAAACCCAACCCAAATAAGATCAGTGCAATTAAAAATTTTCCCTTGCCAAAATCAAAAACACAGATCAAGTCATTTTTAGGCCTGTGCGGCTTTTACAGAAAATTTATACCTGGATTCACTCACATTGCAAAGCCTATCACGTTAAAATGGAAGAAAAATGGTAACACAGACTTTAATGACTCTTCATATAGGGAAGCAATCGAAAAGCTCAAGCTTCTTATTACAAGTGATCCGATTCTTGCCTATCCAAACTTCAAGAAAGAATTTAAGGTAACTGCCGATGCAAGTAATGTCGCATTAGGAGCCGTCCTATCCCAAGATGGCAAGCCAATATGCTTCGCTAGCCGAACTCTAAATAGTCATGAGGAAAATTATAGTACCATAGAAAAGGAGTTGTTGGCAATCTGGGCGAAGAAAAATATTTCAGACCATACCTTTATGGAAGAAAATTCGAGATTCTTAGTGACCACAAACCTTTAGTTTGGCTTAGTACAAGAAGAGAACCTAATATGAAACTACAACCGTGGAAAATAAAGCTTAGCGAATATGACTTCAATATAAAATATATTCAAGGTAAAGAAAATCATGTGGCAGATGCCTTGTCAAGAATTCAATTATCTAGCGGAGAGGTATTAGTAAGCGATAATCTTACAACTATGGCAACTATAAGAAACAGAAAGACCATTAAATTATTTCGAGAGACAAGTAAAATTTATAAAGTCAACTCAAAATTGTGAAAGCGTAGCCAACTATTTTTCAAAAACTAAAATTACTATTGAGTATAAAAAAATGACTACTGAATTTGCAAAAGATATGATTTTAAAATATTTCAGCACACGAAACAGTGCGATGTTTATGGAAAATGAAACTGATTTCGGTATATTTCAAAGAGAATTCACTCGCCTTATAAATTCTAATGTAAAGTTAACCAAAACCTCAACCATACTTCATGATATTTCGACATACGCTGAATTAAAAGAAATTATACTCAAAATTCATCTAGACACGCTCCACTCTGGCATCAACAAAGTTGAAATGACTTTTAAGCAAGAATTCTATTATCCGAAAGCCACAGAAATTATCCAAAATATTATTAACAGTTGTGATATTTGCAATTTAAGTAAATCAGAATACAGAAATACAGATTTACCTTTAGAAATAACCCCAGAACTGCTTACGATTAGGGAAAAGTATGTTATTGATTTCTACATTATTAAAAATAGAACTTTTCTTTCTTGCATTGACGTATACTCTAAATTTGCTAGTCTTATAGAAGTCAAAGGTAGAGACTGGCTTGAAACTAAAAGGGCTTTGCTAAGAATATTTAATGATATGGGAAAACCACAATTGATTAAAGCGGACAAAGATTCTTCCTTCATGAGTCTAGCGATTCACGAATGGTTAAGAAAAGAAAATGTTGAGCTTCAAGTTACTACAAGTAAAAACGGAATAGCTGATATAGAACGTTTACACAAAACATTAAACGAAAAATTTCGAATTATCAGTTCAACCAACAACACGGAAGATATAGAAACTTCAGTTCACTTATAATCACAAAATGATACACTCAGCAACTAAACTGCCCCCAGCAATAATCTTTCTTTATTCAGGGAAACCAACAGTTGATATGCAAACTAAAAAGGTTCATCAAATTCAGAAATTAAATAAGAATCGAGCAGAGTTTGAAATTGGTACCAGATTTAGGAAGATGCCAGCAGCGAGGCTTAAGGCATCAAATCCCTTTCGACACACAGGGAAAATAACCCAAGTTGATGAAAAACATTATGAAGAAGAAAATAGAGGCAGGAAAATTACTCATCATAGAAGTAAATTTAAGAAGAAAAAGAAAATAAATATTAATCATTATATTCCTTAAAATTAACAAATACTAATAATTTTTTGTATGCAATAAGAAATAATGTAATAATTATGAAAACAATGAAAAAAAAAAAATGTAACTAAAATAAGAATATTGAATATTTTTTTTGTTAAACTGAAGACATTATCGAGACGCCAATTTTTGAAGAGTGGGCGAGTTACATATCTAAACCTATAACTATAACTTATAATCGATCATACCCTTTGTTACCCTACAATTTACATATTACATATTGTACACTGGAATAATGACTTAGTGCAACGGTTAATGTAATGATGTAAAGAAACATAAGAGAATAGAGAAGAAGTACACATTGCACTAAGTCACGTACGCCAAGGTTCTGAAAAGAGCTTTTTCTTAGGCATGTAAGTTCAGTTGATGTAATCTGCGAATCGAATGAAGTCATAAAATTTTAAGAATAAAAATCATTTAAAAATTAAATATCAATAAAAGAAATATTCAATTACACATATATGTACATGTTATAGAAACAAAACGCAAAGTAAAAGACTAAACAGTTCACAGTTAATTCGCACACCGCGCCGGGAAATCATCCAAACAAACTACACAAAAAATTTCTCCCGCGTCTGTCGCGAAACACACAATAAGAAAAAAAAAACCTTGGAAATTATTTGGAGTGGTTGTCATCCCCATAATCCATCTATGTCGGATTCAAGGAAAGTCGATTCCAAGGCCAAGGTCAACTCCAAGGTAAAGTGCTAAAAATTGAAAGGGCCCAAATCGAGAATTGCTCTTTGGTAATTGTGCTGGCCATCTTGAGCACACACTTTCAATTTCTAGCACAGAAGTAGTTGAGCTAAACATAACACTTGCATGCATTTATATACACATACATAAAAATATATTCATATACACGCAGGCCTCGGTAGATGAGTTGTCTAAGCGGCCCAGTCATTTAGGCAACTGAACAACGAGGACCCGGGTTCGAATCCCAGGCTAGTGCATGGATGTAGTATTCGTCTAAGCCGAAGGCCTTAGTTGCCAGTGCTTGTAAAATATAGTTAGGTTGATAGTTTACAACTATATCCTATACTTTAATAATAATAATAATAATAATAATAATATTCATATACATACATATATACTAACAAATGAACCGCTTATCTTTAGTGTATTAAAAAATTTTTTAAATTATTGCATTGCTGATCAGCGAATTTCGAATCGTAAGATTCTAATTTTGCGGTAAAGTAATACCACAAAATTATTTGTCGGTGTTTGGTAGCAAGTTAAATTTCTTTTCTTGTTGCCAAGCGCAAAAATTCGCTCTTCGCCCCTCAGTACCCCCTCTCACCCAATCTGCATTACATGCTTACCGTTTAGTTGGTCTGCAGCGCACACACACATACATACATACATATCCATACAACGGATTTTCTATTTCGTTTTGTCTTTTTCGTCGTTGTCTTGTTGTTGCGTGCAGTGGTTGGCGCGATTACAGCTGGTGACGCGCTACCCTAGAAACCAACTAAATTTGTGGGGTATATACTTTTTCCATATCGTTCACCAAAATACCCTATATTTTGTCAAATTAACAGGGTATATAATTTTTTTCATACAGTTCATGAAAAATACCCTGTATATCTTCTCGGATTGACATTTTATTTATATTTATTGTTTTTGTGTCATCAATAAAAATTCTTTCGCTCGGACTATAAAAAAAAAAAAAAAAAAAAATCTAAAAGTCAATACAATTTGAAATATATTCATTAAAAAAAAAATAAATAAATAAATATATAATACTTTGCAAGTAGTATAATTGGTCTGAGTTCGTCCGATAAATTGCATCATCCAATAACAATGGCTCCACCATCTGGGACGATCCCTAAAGATTTTGAGGATGCAAAGAAAAGACGAGCTCAATGCGTCAAAAGCATCAAACGCGTAAGGGACCAATTGAGAGATGAAAGTATTTCGCTTCAAGTCACAGAGTTGGAATGTTGTTTGGAAATGTTGAGTACGAACATCGACGCCGCTCTGAGATATCAGACTCGAGTAGAAACGTTTGACTCGGATGACGAGTACAGGTCCGAGTTGGAAGAGTTGTGTATATCCACCAAAGCACAACTTAAGTCCGCATAAAAAAGATCGTCCGATGCCAGCACGATTATAGAAACCAAGTCTGCAATAACAACTCAGTCTCGTCTTCCGAGTTTGCATGGCACATCCGTCGGCTGCAGCTTTGAGAAGCCTTGTCGACACTGTGTCGGCAATTTATGGCTCTCTGTTTTCCATTGGAGACGAAAAAGTGATTTTAAATGCTATTCTAATTCACTTAGTTATGAACAAGGTCGATTCACAGACGAAGCATAAGTGGGAAGAGCAGCTCGACTATGCGACAATACCTTCGTGGAAAGAATGCGAGACAACGCTTAATCGGCGTCATCAACATATGTCGGCTGAAGAATCAGCGAAGAATTCGCTCGATCTCGTCAGATCAGAGCCCAAATCAGTTTCCACGAAGCAACATAATCGTAGCACATTTTCGTGTTTTGTGGCGAATAAAAATGTTAATGAGAAGACCCCAAAATGTGCTTATTGCAATTCCGAAGACCATATAATTTCCAGTTGTCCGTCATACTCAGCGTTATCGGTGAAACAACGTTTCGATTTCGCAAAATCAGCTCCGCTTTGCATTAATTGTCTTCTGAAGGGTCACGCTGTCGCTAAATGCACAGCGAAAAAGTGTCGTGTATGCAACAAGTCGCACCATATGTTGCTTCACATATACACATCGTCACTATATCAGGCATTATGCCTTGATCAGTGCACTTGTGGCCTAAAAAAGTCACTTGGTGCATGAAAAAAGAGTATTTTTCTGGATGTAATTTAAGGTTGTGTTTCCTACATCAATCAAAAATGTTTGTTAAGCTTTTAATCATGTGGTTTTTGGAACAACCGATGACTATTAAGTCATCCATATACAAGAATGCTTGCGAAGGATTAAGTTCAGAGAAGGCTATTGTCATCATTCTTTGAAAAGAATTTGGCGCTATTTTAAGACCATAAGGTAGTCTTGTGAATTGGTATGAACCATTGCTCGTTGAAAAAGAGGTTAATTCTCTAGAGTTTTGTTTTAATTCTATTTGATGAAATCCAGACATTAAATCTAGACATGAGAAGTATTTGGCTCTACCCAACTGGTCAAGAATATCACCTATTCTTGGAAGTGGGAATTTATCGGAAAGTAATTTTTTGTTTAGTTGACGGTAGTCTATTACTAGTGGCCATCTTTTGTTTATAGTGCCAGGTAGACCTTTTTTGGGTACAAGTAGTATTCGACTATTGAAGTGGATGGTTCAACTATTTTATCTAGAATTAGCTTTTCGACTTGTTTATTGATTTCTTCTTTGTGTGCATGAGGAGTTCTATAATTTTTGGTGTATACAGGATCATTATCCTTCAATCTTAGTTCTTGTTTGTAAAAATTATTTGTTGTTATTGATTCGGTTTCGAGTCCGAATATGTCAGTATACTGGTTGCACAACTCTTTCAGTTTTGTTTTAAATTGTGGCGGAAAGTTTTTAGTAAGTGTTTTCATGACATGTTCGTGTCTATTTTTGCTAACTTCTTTGACTATATCATAACCGCTTAGCCTCTTTGTTTTTATCTTATTAATGTTTAGGATTTTGGTTGAATTTGTTGTATTCAATACTCGGACAAAAATATATTCTTTATCGGAGATAGTATTTCCAATAAATATTCCTTCCTCAATTTCTTGATTCGGGATTAGGACAGTTTGTTCTGTCGATTCTAATTTAATTTGTCGGACTACTTCAGCGCGAGCTGGAAGTATTGTAGCATTATTGTCACAAGTAAGTGTAATGGGTATTTTAATTGGGAAATTGAAATTATCTGGCCTTAATATTAGAGTGACACTAGTATGTGTACAATCTAATATGCAATTGAATTTTTCGAAGAAGTCTATACCTATAATGCCATCGCTAGGGATTGGAAAGTTTTGGTCAACTAAGTGGTAGTTGTGAGAGATTATGCTAAACCTCTTGAATAAACTGAACCTTCGCCGATTCCTGATATTTTGGTTGATATGCTAACATCAACATTATCAAACATATCTACATTTTCTTTAATTATTGAAATGTCTGCACCAGTGTCTATTAATAAAGTAAACGAATTATTCGTTTTAAAATTTTTTAATTTTATAAATATTCCCGAACTAAGATTGATGTTGTATACTATCGCACATTCTGTTACTCGTTTCCCGAACTACTTTCTGTAGTTCGAACGTTTGCATTTCTGGTATTTTGATTGTTGTGGCCTCTATTCGAGTTACCACGGCCTCTAGAGTATCCTCTATTTTGGCCTCTATTATTGTTATCATAGTTGTTGTGGTAATTACCTCTGTCTTGGTAATTACTTCTGTTTTGGTAATTACCTCTGTTTTGGTAATTACCGCTGTTAGGATTTGGATAGTGTCGGTTATAGTAACATCTTTGGTGGCCGCGACTACTGTTGCCTCTGCAATAGTAGACAGTGCCGGCGCTTCCAGTAATCTGTGTGCTGTGATGAATATATTTACTCAATGCCTCACTAAAATTACTAAAATTGCCTGTTTCTAGTATTAGGCGGACCTTTTCATGTTCAGAATTGTGGATCATGGCTGATAAGGACTGTTTGATTGAAAATTTATCAGCACTTACTGGGTCTAAGCCTTCGTCAATTTACGCTGCGGCTAACTGCTTGCGCAGGATGTCAATATCAGTCGTATATTGCGATGCTGTTTTGCCTTTTAGGTTTGTGTTCATTAAGTTCCTTTAGTTCTATCTGTGATTCTTAACGCTGTCAAGAAGCGATGGAGTGATATCTTGTTGCCATCAAGTTCGGGGATCGAAGTTGAGACTTGTCTCACATATTGTCGATCTTTTTCGACTGTGGACGTCATGATTACTTCGTTTTCTATTTCGATTGTGTGTTTGTCTTCTTGACTTAATTGTTGCTCGATCTGGTCAGTATCCATTAATACTGACTCATCAAATTTGGCTGGTGTGTTAATTATATTCGGGATAAATAGAATTAAGGTATATCTCTCCGATATATATCTAAGGGTTTCCCTTAGTCTTTTTAACACGTCGTTTCCTTGCGTTAAGTGCAATCGCGTTAATCTATTTGAATTTGTATAGATTATTTCACGATATACAGATATACCTACCTTCTACCTCACATGTGACGGCTCCGAAGAGTGAGATTCTTGCAACTGCAATCGTTGGTGTTAGAACGAAAGCTGGCGATTTCGTGCTAGCCCGAGCTTTGCTCGATAGTTGTTCCATGACTAACTTGATAACAGACGAAATGGCTCAACGGTTGCAGTTACCTAGAGAGGAGTGTCCAATCGACTTGCTTGGTATTTCTGAATCCAATATTCAAGTCACAAAATTGATACACACGGTGGTACAGTCGCGAGTCAATCGCAGTGAGGTGCCTTTAGAGTTCGGTATCTTGACGTCTATTTCGTCCTACCAGCCACCCGAAACAGTCAACATCACTGGTTGGAAAATTCCCAACAATCTACAATTAGCCTACCCTCTTTTTTATAAGCCACAAAAAATCGATATGCTCATCGGAGCAGATTCTACGACCTTTTATCAATTGGTCAAATAAATCAAGGTCAAGGACTTCCAACCCTTCAAAAAACAATATTTGAATGGGTTGTATCCGAGCGGTACCCTTCTGGTTTTGGAGAAATTCAGAAGAGGACAGTCAATTTGAGTTATCAGAACGAAGTCCTAAGCTCAATTGACAAGACCTTGCAGAAATTTTGGACTATCGAAGATCTGCCTTCCCCCATAAAAATTTCATCTCCTGCTCATCAGCTGTGCGAAAAACATTTCGCCGAAAACTTGCAAATTTTACCATCGGGTCGTTTTCAGGTGAAACTGCCGTTTAAATCGAATCCCAATGCGCTTGGGAGGTCATTTGACGTTGCCAAACGGCGGTTCTTGTCGCTAGAAAGAAGATTGTCTAAAGATGTGCAATTGAGACAAATGTATCTGGAGTTCATGGAAGAATATCTTGCATTGGGACATATGTCAGAAACCGACAATAAAATTCTAGATCATCCACACTACTTTATTCTGCACCAGGTCGTTTTATGACCGCAAAGTACTTCGACGAAACTGCGTGTTGTATTCGATGCATCATGCTAAACTTCGTCTCCAGTTGCGTTGAATGACATTTTGATGGTCGGTCCCACCATTCAAGAGGAGCTATACTCGATTCTGCTTCGCTTCAGGCTTCATAAGTATGCCTTGACAGCGGATGTCAAAAAAATGTATTGGCAAGTACTGGTACATGAAGCAGATCGAGACTTCCAGCTCGTAGTGTGGAGAAAAAACCCAGATGATTCTTTGAGAGTGTTCAGGTAAAACACTGTAACATATGGCACTGCGCCAGCTCCAGCTCTGGCAATACGGTATTTAACAAAGCTGGGTGAGATGATTGAATCGCCATTACCAAAAGCTGCGGAAGTTATCAGGCATGACTTCTACGTCGATGACATGTTGACTGGTGCTGGTTGCGTTGAGGATCTTTTGACAATTATGTCTGAAGTGTCTCAGGCATTGCTTAAAGCAGGGTTCGAGTTGACCAAATGGTTCTCGAACAGTCCTGAGGTCTCCGCTTCCCTTAGCACAGCGACGCCGATAACAATCTCAGAATCTTCGTCGACCAAAACACTTGGTGTTTTCTGGTTGCCTAGGGAAGACATCTTCCAATTCCTAATCGACGACTCATTTATGGGTCTACGAGCGACAAAACGGAACATTCTCTCGGTGACATCTCGTTTGTTTGATCCACTTGGCCTTTTAAGTCCTTTAATTATTAAAGGAAAGATCCTAATGCAGGAGCTGTGGCTGAAGGTTCTTGACTGTTACGAATCAATTCCAATGAATTTGGAAACAGCATGGAATGAATTGAAGTCAACCTTATTAAATGTAAATACCATTCAGATTCCACGATTCGTCAACACAGAGGCTAATTCACCGATAGAGATTCATGCTTTCGCCGATCCCTCAATGAGAGCATATGGTTGTTGCATATACGTTCGTGTAAAAACTGCGGAAGGTTTTCGCACTTCGCTGCTAACTTCGAAGTCAAAAGTAGCGCCCCCCAAGACCAAAACACTCCCAAGACTTGAGCTGTATGCCGCTCACCTTCTCGCAGACATTTGTCACCGATTTCGTGACCTGATCAGGGTACCAGTTGAGCGTACTTTTCTTTGGTCCGATTCGGAAATAACTCTTCATTGGATAAAGTCACACCCTTCGTCGTTGGTAACGTTCGTTTTGAACAGGGTGGCTGAAATCCAAGAATGGTCAGAGAACGTATCATGGCGACATGTACCAACAAAACAGAACCCAGCAGACATTGTGTCTCGTGGTTGTAATGTTGACGAACTAGTTGATTCGATTTGGTTATCAGGACCTGGTTTTCTCGGACAACCGCAAAGCGATTGGCCAGTCAATCAACATGTCCAACTATCGGACGAAATGCGTAACTTGGAAGTGCGGAAATCAGCTGTCGTGCTGACCTTGGTAGTCAACGAGAATCCGCTAATCGACACCATCGAAACTTATTCGTCACATACAAAATTAATAAGAGTGTTCTGTTATGTGTTCCGTTTCATCTGTAGATGTAAAAATAAATCGACATCATCGAATATTGATGTAATTACATCACCTGTAGAGCGAAAAGAAGCATTTCACAAAATTGCTGAAATACTTCAAAATAAAGAATTCCGAGAAGATATAGGAAAAATTCGAAAGAGCGCCAGAGTTGGTCAAAAACTTCAAGGTTTGACTCCATTTCTGCACGAATGCACTGATGCATATGATGCGAAATTTCCGCTCATTTTATTGAAACGCTCGCAATTCGTGCGAAGCTATGTCCGTCACCTCCATCTATCGAATTGTCAAGTTGGTCCAAGAGCTCTAGTAAGTCACCTGCGTGAGCAGCTGTGGATTATTAACGCTCAAGAAGTCTGCCGACAAACCGTGAGATCTTGTATCTTATGTTTTAAGTACAAGCCACGTTTGATGAACCAAATCGTGGGAAACTTGCCTGCAGACAGATTAAGGCGTTGATTTTTGTGGCCCAGTACTTACAACATTGAGAATTCGAGGAAGACCTCCATACAAGTCTTATATCGCACTTTTCGTTTGTTTTTCTTCCAAAGCGGTTCATTTGGAACTAGTGTCCGATTTAAGCACTAATACCTTTCTTATGGCTTTCCAAAGGTTCATCGGCCGGAGAGGAGTGCCGCAAGTAGTCCACTGCGACAACGCAACGAACTTCGTCAGAGCGAGTCGGGAGCTGGAGGATCTTCGGCACAAGATCGAAAGCGACGTGGAAGCGGTGCGGGAATTCGCGTCAACAAGAGGATGCGAATTTGCGTTCATACTGCCAAGGGCACTATGGGAGGCAGGTGTCAAGTCTGCAAAACACCTACTCCTACGGACGATGGCCAACGAAAGTCTCACGGCAGAAGAGCTGGATACGGTGGTGGTGGCAGCCGAGGCCGCACTCAACTCCAGGCCTCTGGGAACGGTCAGCCAGGACCCAAACGACGGCGAGGCCATAACTCCCGGGCACTTGCTGATAGGAGGGCCCTTGAGGGCACTGCCGCACCACGGGACTCCGGATCAGGAGAGTCTTAGCGGCTACTTAAAGCGATGGCGAGCTGTCTCGTCGCTCAAGCGGGCGTTCTGGCAGCGATGGTCCCGGGAGTATGTGCAAGGGCTGCAACCGAGGGCCAAGTGGCACGAGCGGAGGCCCAACATCGGCGTGGGAGATCTCGTCCTCGTCGCCGAGGATAATCTACCACCTCAACAGTGGATGACAGGCCGAGTGGTGGCCACAAGCGTCGGGCAGGACGGCGCAATCAGGGTCGCAGACGTAAGGACGACCGGAGGCGCAACATACAGGAGAGCGATCCACAAGCTGGCACCACTGCCAGTTCTTTGAAGACCTGAAGCCCTCCAAGGGGGCCGGTGTAAGCGCAGATGAGCGATATGTGGATGTGTTGTATTGTCCAATAAATGTTCGATGTTGCAGTTAGAGGCAGGCGGGATCGAACTGCATTGAAGCGAATTCGACCCGCCTCGCCGACGTAAGTTTAATAATAAAAAATTAAATATATAATCGAAAATTAACTATTGAACCGATCGCACGCATAATTTTTCTTTCGTAGACATTCCTTTCCTCATAAAAAAACGAAGTCCCAAGTAAACTCAGTTTATATAGACAAAATTCATAATTACAAAAACTCTTGTAATTTTTCACATGAAGTCACCTTTTTGGGACATAAATGCACAGTTAAAGGAATCTTGCCTGACGACACAAAATATGATGTCATTCAAAATTATCCAGTCCCACAAGATGCGGACAGCGCTAGAAGCTTCGTTGCATTTTGCAATTATTACCGAAGATTTATAAAAAATTTCGCTGATTATTCTCGTCACATAACAAGATTATGTAAAAAGGATGTAAAATTCGAATGGACGGTTGATTGTCAAAACGCATTTGAACATCTAAAATCAGCATTAATGAATCCCACTCTATTGCAAAACCCAGAATTTTGCATAATCACAGATGCAAGTAAGTACGCATGTGGAGCAGTCCTAACTCAAAACAAATACGGACTACAATTCCCAGTCGCATACGCATTAAGAGCATTCACCAAAGGTGAAAGCAATAAAAGTACAACAAAACAAGAATTAGCAGCTATTCATTGGGCAATAACACATTTCAGACCATATATTTATGGTAGGCACTTCACAGTCAAAACAGATCACAGAGCTCTCACCTATGAGAGACTTGGACTAGAGGAATATAATTTTAATGTAGAGTATCTAAAGGAAAAAGACAACTATGTGGCCGATGTGCTATCGAGAATTACAATAAAGGACTTACAAACATAAATACGACAAATAATAAAATTCTGTCACTACCAGAAACCAAAGTAAACAGTCGAATTCCTGCGCAGGAAATCATAAAGAAAATGATATAGACGATTTGCATCAGCAAACGTTTAATGCTTCTAAGCCAAATATATACGAAGTCATTGTAAATGACGAAGTACGAAGAGTAGTGACCTTGCGAATAACAGACATTCCATGCACACTAAAACATGGAAAAAAAAGTTATAGCAAGAATAGATGTTAGCGATCTGTACACTAATGGAAAACTTGTCAGTTCTTCCAAAGGCTTGAAATGCAAGCCGGTATACCTAAGATTAGCCAACTCAAAGTGGCACCGAGCGAAAAGATCCACTACCCAAATTTGAACAAGGAAATGAATACGCAGTAATACCTTGTAATAATCCCAACAAAGGACCAAAGGTGCGAAAACTATAGCAAATGCTATATTTGAAGATTTTATTCTGCGGTACGGTCCAATGAAGACGTTCATTACGGATATGGGCACAGAATATAAAAATTCAATAATTGAAGATTTGTGCAAAAATATGCATATAAAAAATATAACTTCAACCGCACATCATCACCAGACCGTAGGTACTGTGGAGCGAAGCCACCGAACACTTAATGAGTTCATACGTTCATACATTTCAGTAGACAAAACTGACTGGGATGTGGGATGTATGGATACGATACTTTGCATATTGTTTTAATAGAACACCCTCTATGGCACATAATTATTGTCCATATGAGTTAGTATTTGGTAAAACTTCAAATTTACCAAAGCAATTCAACAACACAGATATAATAAAACCACTTTATAATGTAGAAGATTATGCTAAGAAATCAAAATTTAGATTAGAACAGGCCTATAAAAGAATAAGGAACTATATGATAAAAAAGTAAATAATATTGAATTAGAAATAGGAAATAAAGTTTTATTAAGAAATGATACGCGCCATAAGCCATAATCTAAGTATTTAGGCCCATATACAATAGAAGCAATAGAAAATAGGGATAACATTTTAATTAAAGATAATAAAAATAAAAAACAAATAATGCATAAAGATAGGTTAAAAATTTGTACCTAATCGCTCAGCAAGTTAAGAAGAATTAAAAATTAAAAAGAATTAAAAAATGAATGACAAAAAAAAATTTGTATGTTTTATGACCCTATATAAGTACTATATACATTTAAAAAAAAAAAAAAAAAAAACAATAAAAAAAAAAAAAAATTATATAATAAATAAGATTTGACTTAATCATATTAGAAAATAACTCCATATAATTACGTTATTTTTCTCAAGGAGGGGGATGTAGCATGTTGCAATCATAATATGACGTGGAACATATTAATATAATGTAACATTTTGTTACGTTATTTATTGTATACCATATTTATGTATACAACATTCAAGTGCCATACCATGAGTGCATGACACTGGATATTGCTGAGTCCGCAGAATTTACATGCGCGATCACTAAGTTCCCAAGCAATATGATACATCCTCACTCTCCCGCTAAAGCGGCATATTCTTATGTAAACATGCCGGCGTCACTGGCAGCGCAGCTACGCGGTCTTAGCTATAAGCAAATATTGTTAAAGAAATAAGAATTAATCTAAGAAAGACCACAGAAATATAAAGACATATATTGTCCACCAACTTAAATGATTCAAAAAAGGAATAAATATAGTTAAATAAAACTAATCCAAAGTACCTGTCATTTGGCGGATTGTAATCTCTACATCATCATTGGTGCATATTTCGTACGGCTAGACCAAAAAGCCTGGCAAATTCGTACACACGAAGGAAAGCAGAAGCTACTGAAAAAAATAACAAATTCAGGCAGACTTTTCAGACTTTTGAATGACATCTGACTTGCTTTTTATCGTATAAAATTCACACCATTTTCAATGTCGTCTATGAAGGTCACGAAGTATCGACTGCCTCCATGACTACTGACATTCATTGGTCTACATATGTACATCGAAGAGTATTAAATTCTGCAATTTTTTTGATTTTCACTCAGAAACTCGAATTGGTTTTCGGGGCTGCTTCCCGTTAATGCATTCGTCAAGAAATGTCAGACTTTTTTCTGTCTTCCTTGTATTTTGCCATTTTGTATTACATCCTTGAACTCCTTTAATAGTTTGCGGCTTGGCTTCTATAGCTGACGGCTAAGTGGCTGTTTCCACCTACTTTTTCTACAGATCATGGTATCATTGAACGGTGAATACGTCTTTCCCCTTGGACATGTTTATGATTTAAGCTGAAGCATATTTTGGAGACGGGTAAAAGTTCCTCCCTGATTTGTGCAATGTGAAGTAAGTTTGAAAGGCTTGATGAAAATTTATTATTTGGTTTTAATATAACTGAGCAGTGCCATTTTACATCTGCAGTTTCGCCGATTGCTTTGAATACTTTGGCAAATCTATTTTTTTCTCTACCCAAATATGATGTTGCTCCGTAGAACAGGCACCATACTAGTGATTTACTCATTGTTACATTTCTGTTTGTGGTGGAGTTTATGGCAAATACATTTTCATGGTTACACATGGTTATCGCCCCAACGAATGGACTTATTCTTATATTTCTCTTTTTCTTAAATAATATTTATAAATCCATTATTAGTTAACAAAGTTATTAATTTACGTACTTATTAATTTACGTACTTTTAAAGTCTCTTTACTGTACACCACTGTCAAGGCACACATACTCAGACGTTGTAACTCTTCTAGCGTAATGTGTCAATGAGACCAATCCAGGCACACCTATTTCATGGTCTCGGCATTTCTTCAAAAATGTTTCTGTAACAAAAAGGCCTTGTCGTCAAAGAAAAATTTAACGCTAACATCAATATGGACTAAAATCCTACCATAACCGATATTGCGCTAATCTATACGTCACCAAATAAATGAAAGCAAATTTGATGAAAGCATTTTTGAAATTTCAAAGCAGTTATTTGAAATTTTTTGTGAAAATGTATCTGTCATTGAGTGGTTATACAAAGTGTTATTCCTGAGTACTTTGTCGCTGGGTCCATTTATTTACATTTGCATGTTTGATTGCCATGCTTAGGAAAATTTAACGCTAACATCAGTAAGGAAAGTCAATGACAGAACAACCCATAGAATCATCGATAGAGCTGCTCATTTCAGCAGAATCTCGATAGGGTAAACCTTACTCAACAGAGCTGCACATGCCAGCGTAAATAAAAAAAAACATTTTTGGATTGAGTGTTTGAATCACGTGTGAATACCGTGTATTTTGTCGTTGTGTCCATTTATACATACATATTCATGTTCGTCTAACATGCTTAGGGAAATATAGCATAGAAAAGTGAACGACAGAACTACCCATAGAATCATCGATATAGCTGGTCATTCCAGCGGAATCTCAATAGAGTAAACCGACACTGAGATGCACTTGGAAACGTAAAAAACAAAAAAAAACAAAGAAATTTTTTATCTATACGAATAGAAATTTTCCACAGGGTTATCCATGCACTAGATACCAGTCTGGAAGCTTTCAGCGTAGTATTTAGATGCACCATTAGAAATGCTGTCGAGGAAATATGCAGCCGGTTTTCATGTTACGCATCTAGTGAAGATTATAGGCCTGAGGTTCTTGCCTAGGATGCTGTCGATGCTATTCTCTTTGTGAGCTGAAAGATATGGCAAACCAATGACCTACCAGATGTCTCGTGTACTAATTTTAAACAAGGATTTTTGGATTTTCTCACACCCCCTTGATATATTAAGCGATGGGAGCGTTTTAAGTCGAGTTGCGCCTTTCGATGAGAAAAGTCAATTATGTATATGCCATATCAATCGTAATGCAAAAGCTATCATTACCCCTACTACTCTTTTTCTGAAATTAAGTGGGGTGGGGTTTGTGTGACAAACATATTGAAAGCAGTACAAATCTGAACGCGGTGTTAATGTTCTAGATGGGTCACTTTTATTAACTATATTTTAAGAATTACGGTGTAGCAACTTCTCCATAGCTACGTACACTAGCAACTTCTACACAGCTACTTATTCTAGCAACTAACTCTAGCTTAGACCATCATGCACACAAATTGTCTCATAAATGTCACAACTTCTTGATGGCAATTTTAAAAATAGCATTGAAATCGCGAACACGTGTTCACTTTTACATAGGTGATGCGCTGAGCAAGCTTTATTCAAATCAAAGTTGCAATTCAAAGTGGTCAGATTAAGATTAAGTGTTGTAGATTAAATTCATTTGCATGAATTTGGTAGGTCAAGGTATTTACTTAATAATCTATTATAAATAATTAACCAACTTATTAAATTGTTATTGTGAAATTAATGTATTTGATTCAATCTATTTTATGTGTTTTGTGAACGTCTTTTTTCATGTTTAGGTGGAGTTGTAGTTGTGATCCCAGAAAATTCCACAACTTTGTTGTATGTCATTGTAATTGTCTGGCTTTTAAGGTAATACATGTGTTACGTTTAGGTGCCAAAATTTGCCAATGTGAGTATTAACCTTAATAAAGTGACGTAGTATTACATTTTGTTAAGGGCTGCTTTGCCCTTTTTTATACCCTTGCAGAGGGTTTATTAATTTTGGTCAGAAGTTTGCAACGCGCAGAAGGAAGCATCTCCGACTATATAAGGTATATATATTCTTGATCAGCATGAATAGCCGAGTCGATATGACCATGTCCGTCTGTCCGTCTGTCCGTCTGTCTGGATCAACAGCTTCTCCTCCGAGACCATAAGAGCTACAGAGCTGAAATTATCAGCATAGGCTACTTTTTGCTGCAGGCATTGTATATCTCGGAATCATCCCGATCGGACGACTATATCATATAGCTCCCATAGGACCGATCGGTCATGAATAAGGATTATCCTCAATAACTCTGTTGTTTTTCAACCGAATCCCACGAAATTTGATATTTATGAGCTTAATATGCTTCTTGATACTTCAATCAAGTTTTATCAGAATCGGTTGGCTATATCATATAGCTCCTATAGGAACAATCGGTACAAAAAAAATTTTGTATGAAAAATTTTTTTTCTCAAGCTCAAAATTTTGAATTTGTAAATTTGGTATGTTTAATTTACAATAATGCTTCCGGTGAATTATATAGAGAAAATCTGCAAGGGTATACGAACTTCGGCACGGCCGAAGATAGTCCATATTTCCAGTTTGCTTTGTCTTCGTCGCTTGTGGTTGTGTATGAATTTGGAATTCAATCATTCTTTTATTTATTAAATCTTTTTATTTGAATTGGATTTTGGCAGACAATTTTTATAAGTGTAATTTTGCACGCCAATATATCTTTTATCATTGGTGCACAGAAAATGGATCCGATGCACAAAAATTGAAGACATTGAATGATATTGTACACGGAGAAATTGAAAAGAATGGCTACCTAGCCTACGGAAATGAATGACTTAGATAAATGCATCGAAAAGACACTTCGGGATGAAAGCTATAGATTTGGGATCTCCCCATTACATTCATATATACGTTTCTTCGAATATTTTCTTCATATTTCGTACGGCTAGACCAAAAAGCCTGGCAAATTCGCACACACGAAGGAAAGCAGAAGCTACTGAAAAGGAAACAACAAATTCAGGCGGACTTTTCAGGCTTTTGAATGACATCTGACTTGCTTTTTATCGTATAAAATTCACACCATTTTCAATGTCGTCTATGAGGGTTACGAAGTATCGACTGTCTCCATGACTACTGACACTCATTGGCCTACATATGTACATCGAAGAGTATTAAATTTTGCAATTCTTTTGATTTTTACTCAGAAATTCGAAATAGTTTTCGGGACCGCTTCCCGTTAATGCATTCGTCAAGAAATGTCAGACTTTTATCTGTATTCTTGTATTTTGCCATTTAGTATTACATCTTTAAAATTTTTAAGGGTTGCTTCTATAGCTGACGGCTAAGTGCTTGTTTCCACCTATTTTTTCTACAGATCATGCTGTCATTGACCGGTGAATGCGTCTTGCCCTTTGGACATGGTTATGATTTAAGCTGAATTTTTCTTGAACCATGATTGCATATTTTGGAGACGGGTAAAAGTTCTTTGCTGATTTGTGCAATATAAAGTAAGTTTGAAAGGCTTTAAGAAAATGTATTATTTGGTTTTAATATAACTGAGTAGTGACCTTTTACATCTGCAGTTTCGCCGGTTGCTTTGAATACTTTGGCAAATCTATTTTTTTCTCTACCCAAACATGATGTTGCTCTGTAGTACATAAACCATACTAGTGATTGACTCATTGTTATATTTCTGTTTGTAGTGGAGTTTATGGCATTTTCATGGGTACACATGGTTATCGCTCCAACGAATGGACTTATTCTTATATTTCTCTTTTTCTTAAATAATAATTATAAATCCATTATTAGTTAACAAAGCTATTAATTTACGTGCTGCGGAAATAGTATTTCTTAAAGCCTCTTTACTGTACACTACTGTCAAGGCACACATACTCAGACGTTGTAACTCTTCTAGCGTAATGTGTCAATGAGACCGGCCCAGACACACCTATTTCAGGGTCTCGGCATTTCTTCAAAAATGTTTCTGTAACAGTCGTCAAAAAAAAATTTAACGCTAACATCAGCATGCACTAAAATCCCACCATAACCGATATTGCGCTAATCTATACGTCACCAAATAAATGAAAGCAAATTTGATGAAAGCATTTTTGAAATTTCAAAGCAGATATTTTATTTTTTGAAAAGTGTATCTGTCATTGATTGGTTATGCAAAGTGTTATTCCTGTCTACTTTATCGCTGGGTCCATTTATTTACATTTGCATGTTTGTTTACCATGCTTAGGGAAATTTAACGCTAACATCAGTAAGGAAAGTCAACGACAGAACTACCCATAGAATCATCGATATAGCTGGTCATTCCAGCGGAATCCCGATAGAGTAAACCTTTCTCTCCAGAGATGCACTTGAAAACGTAAAAACCAAAAAGAAATTTTTTATGTATACGAATAGAAATTTTTCACTGTCCATTCACTTATCCATGCACTAGATACCAGTCGAAAGCAAACAACATAGTTACATTGAGGCCCTGTTCAACGCATTCAAGTTCCGGAAGCTAGAAAGTCAAGATCAATAGATTTATATCATCAGCAATCCAAGTAAGGGACATCAAGAAGGATTTATCAAGGATACCATTTTCCAGAGAGAACATCAACAAGGATCTTAGCCCTTGTTAAAGAATATCAGCAAGGACTCCGCAACAGAAGTCAGGAATACCATTCCTTTCTGCGTAGTATTTGGATGGACCATTAGGAATACTGTCGAGGAAATGTGCAGCCGGTTTTCATGTTACGCATCTAGATCTTCCCTAGGGAAGATCATAATCCTGAGGTTCTTTCACATTTAGCAGAACTAAAAGCTCAATATGCGCAAACGCAGAAAATACTAGCTATGGAAACGTCGCAGAAAAAATTTTGAAATGGGGAATTGCTTTCGATGGACCATTTTTGGTTTTTGGAAAAAGTGGAAACCATAGCCACTACCTATCGAATTGACCCAGTTTTAAAATCCTGTGATGCTTTTTATTTGTGAGTTGAAAGATACCAGAATCGTTACGATATCAAATTAGTAGAAAGTTGGACTCATTGATAATGTTCTGGCTGGGTCACTTTTATTAACTATATTTCAAGAATTACGGTGTAGCAACTTCTCCATACACAGCTACTTATTCTAGCAACTAACTCTAGCTTAGACCGCGATCGTCGTAGCGACCCGGTGGAGCTAATCCCGCTCGCAACATGTTTGTGGATAATTTTCACTTCATTGTTTACAAACATTCAATTGCAACATAACTTCAGGTCTTATATCTAACAATATTGTTTCTCTTAATATGTATGTTTTTACGGATTACTTATTATATTCTACTTATAATATTCTATTTCTGCTACTGCTCCACCATCCCAGTCCCGTTAAAGGGCTCCTGCTCTTTGACAATTGGTAGCATTGCCAGCTTGTGCATTGGTCCTTGAGACCAATAATTAACAGACGGGACAATGAGACCCGTAGAAGTTCGCACTTCGGCTACTCGAACCCTGCCGTCGCACAGTGGTTGCACCCATAGGCCAAAAATCGAAAAATCCATCACAAACTTTTTTGACAAAATGCACACAAATTGTCTCATAAATGTCACAACTTCTTGATGGAAATTTTAAAAATAGCATTGAAATCGCAAACACGTGTTCACTTTTACATAGGTGATGCGCTGAGCAAGCTTTATTCAAATCAACGTTGCAATTCAAGTGGTCAGACGATGGATAAATTGTTGTAGATTAAATTCATTTGCATGAATTTGGAAGTTCAAGGTATTTACTTAATAATCTACTATAAATAATTAACCAACTTATTAAATTGTTATTGTGAAATTGATTGTATTTGATTTAATCTATTTTAGGTGTTTTGTGAACGTCTTTTCATGTTTAGGTGGAGTTGTAGTTGTGATCCCAGAAAATTCTACAACTTTGTTGTATGTCATTGTAATTGTCTGGCTTTTAAGGTAATACATGTGTTAAGTTTAGGTGCCAAAATTTGCCAATGTGAGTATTAACCTTAATAAAGTGACGTAGTATTATATTTGGAATTCATTCATTCTTTTATTTATTAATTTTTTATTTGAATTTGAATTTGGCAGACAATTTTTATAAGTGTATTTTTTAGGAAAGAAAAAAAAAAAAAAAAAAAAGTACGGCTAGACCAAAAAGCCTGAGAAAATCACACACACGAAGGAAAGCAGAAGCTACTGAAAAAAATAACAAATTCAGGCAGACTTTTCAGACTTTTGAATGACATCTGCCTTGCTTTTTATCGTATAAAATTCACACCATTTTCAATGTCGTCTATGAAGGTCAGGAAGTATCGACTGTCTCCATGACTACTGACACGCATTGGCCTACATATGTACATCGAAGAGTATTAAATTTTGCAATTCTTTTGCATTCGTCAAGAAATGTCAGAGTTTTTTCTGTCTTCTTTGTATTTTGCCATTTTGTATTACATCCTTGAACTCCTTTAATAGTTTGCGGCTTGACTTCTATAGCTGACGGCTAAGTGGCTGTTTCCACCTACTTTTTCTACAGATCATGGTGTCATTGAACGATGAATACGCCTTTCCTATTTTTTTCTCTACCCAAACATGATGTTGCTCAGTAGTACAGGCACCATACTAGTGATTGAGTCATTGTTACATTTCTGTTTGTGGTGGAGTTTATGGCAAACACATTTTCATGGGTACACATGGTTATCGCCCCAACGAATGGACTTATTCTTATATTTCTCTTTTTCTTAAATAATAATTATAAATCCATTATTAGTTAACAAAGCTATTAATTTACGTGCTTCGGAAATAGTATTTCTTAAAGCCTCTTTACTGTACACCACTGTCAAGGCACACATACTCAGACGTTGTAACTCTTCTAGCGTAATGTGTCAATGAGACCGGCCCAGACACACCTATTTCAGGGTCTCGGCATTTCTTCAAAAATGTTTCTGTAACAGTCGTCAAAAAAAAATTTAACGCTAACATCAGTATGGACTAAAATCCCACCATAACCGATATTGCGCTAATCTATACGTCACCAAATAAATGAAAGCAAATTTGATGAAAGCATTTTTGAAATTTCAAAGCAGATATTTGATTTATTTGGAAAGTGTATCTGTCATTGATTGGTTATACAAAGTGTTATTCCTGTCTACTTTATCGCTGGGTCCATTTATTTACATTTGCATGTTTGTTTACCATGCTTAGGGAAATTTAATGCTAACATCAGTAAGGAAAGTCAACGACAGAACTACCCATAGAATCATCGATATAGCTGGTCATTCCAGCGGAATCCCGATAGAGTAAACCTTTCTCTCCAGAGATGCACTTGAAAACGTAAAAACCAAAAAGAAATTTTTTATGTATACGAATAGAAATTTTTCACTGGGTTATCCATGCACTAGATACCAGTCGAAAGCAAACAACATAGTTACATTGAGGCCCTGTTCAACGCATTCAAGTTCCGGAAGCTAGAAAGTCAAGATCAATAGATTTATATCAAAGGCAATCCAAGTAAGGGATATCAAGAAGGATTTATCAAGGATACCATTTTCCAGAGAGAACATCAACAAGGATCTTAGCCCTTGTTAAAGAATATCAGCAAGGACTCCGCAACAGAAGTCAGGAATACCATTCCTTTCTGCGTAGTATTTGGATGGACCATTAGGAATACTGTCGAGGAAATGTGCAGCCGGTTTTCATGTTACGCATCTAGATCTTCCCTAGGGAAGATCATAATCCTGAGGTTCTTTCACATTTAGCAGAACTAAAAGCTCAATATGCGCAAACGCAGAAAATACTAGCTATGGAAACGTCGCAGAAAATATTTTGAAATGGGGAATTGCTTTCGATGGACCATTTTTGGTTTTTGGAAAAAGTGGAAACCATAGCCACTACCTATCGAATTGACCCAGAGTTCTTGCCTAGAATGCTGTCGATGCTATTTTATTTGTGAGTTGAAAGATATGGCAAACCAATCGTTACGATATCAAATTAGTAGAAAGTTGGACGCATTGATAATGTTCTGGCTGGGTCACTTTTATTAACTATATTTTAAGAATTACGGTGTAGCAACTTCTCCATACACAGCTACTTATTCTAGCAACTAACTCTAGCTTAGACCGCGATCGTCGTAGCGACCCGGTGGAGCTAATCCCGCTCGCAACATGTTTGTGGATAATTTTCAATTCATTGTTTACAAACATTCAATTGCAACATAACTTCGGGTCTTATATCTAACAATATTGTTTCTCTTAATATGTATGTTTTTACGGATTACTTATTATATTCTACTTATAATATTCTATTTCTGCTACTGCTCCACCATCCCAGTCCCGTTAAAGGGCTCCTGCTCTTTGACAATTGATAGCATTGCCAGCTTGTGCATTGGTCCTTGAGACCAATAATTAACAGACGGGACAATGAGACCCGTAGAAGTTCGCACTTCGGCTACTCGAACCCTGCCGTCGCACAGTGGTTGCACCCATAGGCCAAAAATCGAAAAATCCATCACAAACTTTTTTGACAAAATTCACACAAATTGTCTCATAAATGTCACAACTTCTTGATGGAAATTTTAAAAATAGCATTGAAATCGCAAACACGTGTTCACTTTTACATAGGTGATGCGCTGAGCAAGCTTTATTCAAATCAACGTTGCAATTCAAGTGGTCAGACGATGGATAAATTGTTGTAGATTAAATTCATTTGCATGAATTTGGAAGTTCAAGGTATTTACTTAATAATCTATTATAAATAATTAACCAACTTATTAAATTGTTATTGTGAAATTAATGTATTTGATTTAATCTATTTTAGGTGTTTTGTGAACGTCTTTTTCATGTTTAGGTGGAGTTTTAGTTGTGATCCCAGAAAATTCTACAACTTTGTTGTATGTCATTGTAATTGTCTGGCTTTTAAGGTAATACATGTGTTAAGTTTAGGTGCCAAAATTTGGCAATGTGAGTATTAACCTTAATAAAGTGACGTAGAATTACATTTTTTTAAGGGCTGCTTTGCCCTACAAAACATCTGTTTGGCGTATTTTTATTTAGTTGTTTTTTGCTTTGTCTTCGTCATTTGTGGTTGTGTATGAATTTAGAATTCATTCATTCTTTTAATTTTTAAATCTTTTTATTTGAATTTGATTTTGGCAGACAATTTTTATAAGTGTATTTTTGCACGCCAATATATGTTTGATCATTGGTGCACAGAAAATGGATCCAATGCACAAAAATTGAAGACATTGAATGATATTGTACACGGAGAAATTGAAATTGAAAAGAAAAGCTAGGCAGCCTACGGAAATGAATGGCTTAGATAAATGCATCGAAAAACAGTTCGGGATGAAAGCTATAGATTTGGGCTCTCTCCATTACATTCATATATATATACGTTTCTTCGAATATTTTCTTTATATTTCGTACGGCTAGACGTAGGGCTAAACCGCACACATTTCAAGGAAATAAGCCCCAGAGCCGAATTGGAACCTTTCTGCGTAGTATTTGGATGACATCTGACTTAGGCTTTTTATCGTTAAAAGGAAATTTTCATGCCGGTCTATTAAGGTTACGCAGTATCGACTGTTCCATGACTACTGACACATTCCTACATATGTCATGGAAGAGCATTAAATCCTGCAGTTCTTTTCACTTTTAGCAGAAATTCGAAAAGCTCAGTTTTCGAGACCGATCCGAAAATGCATGCGTAAGGAAATGTCGCAGAACTATTTTGAAATGCGGAATTCCTTGTATTTGGACCATTTTTACAGGGTTGCTTGTAAACCTGATGGCCGAATTGACTCAGTAGTTTTTGCCTACAGATCATGCTGTCGATGCTAGTTTTATTTGTCGATTTGAATAGATATGGCAAACCAATCTTTTTACGATGATGCAAATTTGGAGTACGGGAAAGTTGGACGCATTTGGCATAATGTAATCTGGCAGGGTCACTTTTATTAAACTATATTTTTTTAATATAACTAAGCATTTTTACGGTGTAGCAACTTCTCCATACACAGCTACTTATTCTAGCAACTAATTCTCTACCCAAACACGATGTGCTCCGTAGTCGACCTCTAGTGATTGATTCACTGTTATATTTGTTTGTAGGATGCTGTGATGCTATTCCCTTTGTGAGCTGAAAGATATGGCAAACCAATGACCTACTAGACGTCTCGTGTAATAATTTTAACAAGGATTTTTGATTTTTCACACCATTGATATATTGAGCATTGAGCGTTTAACATTTTTAGTCAGTATTGTTTCTTTTAATATGAAGTGTTTTTACGGATTACTTATGTATATTCTACTTATAATACTTCTATTTCTGCTACTTTTCCACCATCCATTTAGTGGGCTAAGGGGCTCTTTGACAAAACTTGAATTGAAATTAGTACATTGGTCCTTGAGACCGGTGTTAATGTTCTAGATGGGTCACTTAATGAGACCCGTATAAGTTAGGACTTCGGCTACTCGAACCCTGCCGTGCTCGTACACTGGCATAGGCTAAAAAGCTCGAAAAATCCATCACCTAACTTTTTAGACCATAATCACACAAATTGTCTCATAAATGTCACAACTTCTTGATGGAAATTTTAAAAATAGCATTGAAATCGCAAACACGTGTTCACTTTTACATAGGTGATGCGCTGAGCAAGCTTTATTCAAATCAACGTTGCAATTCAAGTGGTCAGACGATGGATAAATTGTTGTAGATTAAATTCATTTGCATGAATTTGGAAGTTCAAGGTATTTACTTAATAATCTATTATAAATAATTAACCAACGTATTAAATTGTTATTGTGAAATTAATGTATTTGATTTAATCTATTTTAGGTGTTTTGTGAACGTCTTTTTCATGTTTAGGTGGAGTTTTAGTTGTGATCCCAGAAAATTCTACAACTTTGTTGTATGTCATTGTAATTGTCTGGCTTTTAAGGTAATACATGTGTTAAGTTTAGGTGTTAAAATTTGGTAATGTGAGTATTAACCTTAATAAAGTGACGTAGAATTACATTTGTTTAAGGGCTGCTTTGCCTTTTTACAAAACATCTCTTTGGGGTTTTTATTTTGGTAAGTTTTTTGCTTTGTCTTCGCTACATAGGTATGTGGTTGTGTATGAATTTAGAATTCATTCATTCTTTTCGTTTTTAAATCTTTTTATTTGAATTTGATTTTCGGCAGACCAAGTTTTATAGAGTGAATTATTGCATAGGCTATATTTTTGATGCATTGTGTATCTCGGAAATGATCCCGATCGCACGACTATATCATATAGCCATGAATCGGTCTTGAATAAGGATTATCCTCAATAACTCTGTTGTTTTTCAACCGAATCCCACGAAATTTGATATTTATGAGCCTAATATGCTTCTTGATACTTCAATCAAGTTTTATCAGAATCGGTTGGCTATATCATATAGCTCCTATAGGAACAATCGGTAAAAAAAATTTTGTATGAAAATTTTTTTTTCAAGCTCAAAATTTTGAATTTGTAAATTTGGTATGTTTAATTTACAATAATGCTTCCGGTGAATTATATAGAGAAAATCTGCAGTATCGAACTTCGGCACGGCCGAAGATAGTCCATATTTCCAGTTTGCTTTGTCTTCGTCGCTTGTGGTAGTGTATGAATTTGGAATTCAATCATTCTTTTATTTATTAAATCTTTTTATTTGAATTGGATTTTGGCAGACAATTTTTATAAGTGTAATTTTGCACGCCAATATATCTTTTATCATTGGTGCACAGAAAATGGATCCGATGCACAAAAATTGAAGACATTGAATGATATTGTACACGGAGAAATTGAAAAGAATGGCTACCTAGCCTACGGAAATGAATGACTTAGATAAATGCATCGAAAAGACACTTCGGGATGAAAGCTATAGATTTGGGATCTCCCCATTACATTCATATATACGTTTCTTCGAATATTTTCTTCATATTTCGTACGGCTAGACCAAAAAGCCTGGCAAATTCACACACGAAGGAAAGCAGAAGCTACTGAAAAGGAAACAACAAATTCAGGCGGACTTTTTCAGGCTTTTGAATGACATCTGACTTGCTTTTTATCGTATAAAATTCACACCATTTTCAATGTCGTCTATGAAGCTCACGAAGTATCGACTGTCTCCATGACTACTGACACTTATTGGCCTACATATGTACATCGAAGAGTATTAAATTCTGCAATTCTTTTGATTTTTACCCAGAAATTCGAAATAGTTTTCGAGACCGATTCCCGTTAATGCATGCGTCAAGAAATGTCAGACTTTTATCTGTATTCCTTGTATTTTGCCATTTTTACAGGGTTGCGTGTGACAAAACATATTGAAATTAGTACAAATCTGGACGCGGTGTTAATGTTCTAGATGGGTCACTTTTATTAACTATATTTTAAGAATTACGGTGTAGCAACTTCTCCATAGCTACGTACACTAGCAACTTCTACACAGCTACTTATTCTAGCAACTAACTCTAGCTTAGACCATCATGCACACAAATTGTCTCATAAATGTCACAACTTCTTGATGGCAATTTTAAAAATAGCATTGAAATCGCGAACACGTGTTCACTTTTACATAGGTGATGCGCTGAGCAAGCTTTATTCAAATCAAAGTTGCAATTCAAAGTGGTCAGATTAAGATTAAGTGTTGTAGATTAAATTCATTTGCATGAATTTGGTAGGTCAAGGTATTTACTTAATAATCTATTATAAATAATTAACCAACTTAATAAATTGTTATTGTGAAATTAATGTATTTGATTTAATCTATTTTATGTGTTTTTTGAACGTCTTTTTTATGTTTAGGTGGAGTTTTAGTTGTGATCCCAGAAAATTCCACAACTTTGTTGTATGTCATTGTAATTGTCTGGCTTTTAAGGTAATACATGTGTTACGTTTAGGTGCCAAAATTTGCCAATGTGAGTATTAACCTTAATAAAGTGACGTAGTATTACATATTTTTAAGGGCTGCTTTGCCCTACAAAACATCTGTTTGGCGTATTTTTGTTTGGTTGTTTTTTGCTTTGTCTTCGTCGTCTGTGGTTGTGTATGAATTTGAAATTCATTCATTCTTTTACTTATTAATCTTTTTATTTGAATTGCATTTTGGCAGACAATTTTTATAAGTGGATTTTTGCACGCCAATATATCTTTCATCATTGGTGCACAGAAAATGGATCCGATGCACAAAAATTGAAGACATTGAATGATATTGTACACGGAGAAATTGAAAAGAATGACTACCTAGCCTACGGAAATGAATGACTTAGATAAATGCATCGAAAAGACACTTCGGGATGAAAGCTATAGACTTGGGCTCTCCCCACTATATTCATATATACGATTCTTCGAATATTTTCTTCATATTTCGTACGGCTAGACCAAAAAGCCATGGCAAATGCACACACGAAGGAAAGCAGAAGCTACTGAAAAGGAAACAACAAATTCAGGCAGACTTTTCAGGCTTTTGAATGACATCTGACTTGCTTTTTATCGTATAAAATTCACACCATTTTCAATGTCGTCTATGAAGCTCACGAAGTATCGACTGTCTCCATGACTACTGACACTTATTGGCCTACATATGTACATCGAAGAGTATTAAATTCTGCAATTCTTTTGATTTTTACCCAGAAATTCGAAATAGTTTTCGAGACCGATTCCCGTTAATGCATGCGTCAAGAAATGTCAGACTTTTATCTGTATTCCTTGTATTTTGCCATTTTTACAGGGTTGCGTGTGACAAAACATATTGAAATTAGTACAAATCTGGACGCGGTGTTAATGTTCTAGATGGGTCACTTTTATTAACTATATTTTAAGAATTACGGTGTAGCAACTTCTCCATAGCTACGTACACTAGCAACTTCTACACAGCTACTTATTCTAGCAACTAACTCTAGCTTAGACCATCATGCACACAAATTGTCTCATAAATGTCACAACTTCTTGATGGCAATTTTAAAAATAGCATTGAAATCGCGAACACGTGTTCACTTTTACATAGGTGATGCGCTGAGCAAGCTTTATTCAAATCAAAGTTGCAATTCAAAGTGGTCAGATTAAGATTAAGTGTTGTAGATTAAATTCATTTGCATGAATTTGGTAGGTCAAGGTATTTACTTAATAATCTATTATAAATAATTAACCAACTTAATAAATTGTTATTGTGAAATTAATGTATTTGATTTAATCTATTTTATGTGTTTTTTGAACGTCTTTTTTATGTTTAGGTAGAGTTTTATTTGTGATCCCAGAAAATTCCACAACTTTGTTGTATGTCATTGTAATTGTCTGGCTTTTAAGGTAATACATGTGTTACGTTAAGGTGCCAAAATTTGCCAATGTGAGTATTAACCCTAATAAAGTGACGTAGTATTACATATTTTTAAGGGCTGCTTTGCCCTACAAAATATCTGCTTGGCATATTTTTGTTTGGTTGCTTTTTGCTTTGTCTTCTTCGTTTGTGGTTGTGTATGAATTTGAATTTCATTCATTCTTTTACTTATTAATCTTTTTATTTGAATTGCATTTTGGCAGACAATTTTTATAAGTGTATTTTTGCACGCCAATATGTCTTTGATCATTGGTGCACAGAAAATGCACGGAGAAATTGAAAAGAATGGCTACCTAGCCTACGGAAAAGAATGACTGAAATAAATGCATCGAAAAGACACTTCGGGCTGAAAGCTATAGACTTGGGCTCTCCCCATTACATACATATATACGTTTCTTCGAATATTTTCTTCATATTTCGTAAGGCTAGACCAAAAAGCCTGGCAAATTCGCACACATGAAGGAAAGCAGAAGCTACTGAAAAGGAAACAACAAATTCAGGCAGACTTTTCAGGCTTTTGAATAACATCTGCCTTGCTTTTTATCGTATAAAATTCACACCATTTTCAATGTCGTCTATGAAGGTCACGAAGTATCGACTGCTTCCATGACTACTGACACGCATTGGCTTACATATGTACATCGAAGAGTATTAAATTCTGCAATTCTTTTGATTTTTACCCAGAAATTCGAAATAGTTTTCGAGACCGATTCCCGTTAATGCATTCGTCAAGAAATGTCAGACTCTTATCAGTATTCCTTGTATTTTGCCATTTTTACAGGGTTGCTTGTATAACTGACGGCGAAGTGTCTTTTTCCATCTATTTTTTCTACAGATCATGCTGTCATTGAACGGTGAATACGTCTTGAACCATGATCGCATATTTTGGAGACGGGTAAATTTCTGTTTGTAGTGGAGTTTATGGCAAACACATTTTCATGGGTACACATGGTTATCGCCCCAACGAATGGACTTATTCTTATATTACTCTTTTTCTTAAATAATAATTATAAATCCATTATTAGTTAACAAAGTTATTAATTTACGTACTTCGGAAATAGTATTTCTTAAAGCCTCTTTACTGTACACCACTGTCAAGGTTGTAACTCTTCTAGCGTAATGTGTCAATGAGACCAATCAAGGCACACCTATTTTAGAGTCTCGGCATTTCTTCAAAAATGTTTCTGTAACCGAAAGGCCTTGTCGTCAAAGAAAAATTTAACGCTAAAATGAGTATGGACTAAAATCCCGCCATAACCGATATTGCGCTAATCTATACGTCACCAAATAAATGAAAGCAAATTTGATGAAAGCATTTTTGAAATTTCAAAGCAGATATTTGATTTTTTTGAAAGTGTATCTGCCATTGAATGTTTATACAAAGTGTGATTCCTGTCTACTTTGTCGCTGGGTCCATTTATTTACATTTGCATGTTTGATTGCCATGCTTAGGAAAATTTAACGCTAACATCAGTAAGGAAAGTCAACGACAGAACTACCCATAGAATCATCGATAGAGCTGGTCATTTCAGCAGAATCTCGATAGGGTAAACCTTACTCAACAGAGCTGCACATGTCAGCGTAAATAAAAAAACCATTTTTGTATTGAGTGTTTGAATCACGTGTGAATACCGTGTATTTTGTCGTTGTGTCCATTTATACATACATATTCATGTTCGTCTAACATGCTTAGGGAAATTTAGCATAGAAAAGTCAACGACAGAACTACCCATAGAATCAACGATCCACAGAGATGCACTTGCAAACCTAAACGAATTAAAATTTACCACTGGGTTATTCATGCACTAGATACCAGTCAAAAGCATACAACATAGTTACATTGAGGCCCTGTTTCAATCATGATCGCCGAAACAGCTGCTTAAAAACGACACCGAATTGGAAGAAGTATAGAACACAAGTCACGTGATCAATGATTAGTGCAGTTTAAAGAATCAATGGAAATTTCAGACACCTTAGAAAGAAGCATTTATCGCTCTCTCTATTTTCCACACTGAATCGCTTCGGGTTACGGTCAGAGCAGGGTTCCGTGGTTGGAACTCTCATCACCCCTCATCGCTCTTGCCGGTATACCAAGGCGTAAACCACAAACTAGCGACTAACGAAGGAAACCATTCTGGAAGTCGTAAGTCAAGTTCAACGCATTCAAGTTCCGGAAGCTAGTAAGTCAAGATCGATAGATTTAATTCATCAGCAATCCAAGTAAAGGATATCAAGAAGGATTTATCAAGGATACCATTTCCCAGAGGGGACATCAACAAGGATCTTCGCCCTTGTTAAAGAATATCAGCAAGGACTCCGCAACAGAAATCAAGAGTACCATTCCTCCCCCAAACACATTTCAAGGAAATAAGCCGCAGAGCCGAATTGGAAGATTTCTGCGTAGCATTTGGATGGACCATTAGAAATGCTGTCGAGGAAATATGCAGCCGGTTTTCATGTTACGCATCTGGGGAAGATCATAGGCCTGAGGTTCTTACCTAGGATGCTGTCGATGTTATTCTCTTTGTGAGCTGAAAGATTTGTCGCACTAGACGTCTCGTGTACTAATTTTAAACAAGGATTTTTGGATTTTTTCACACCCCCTTGATATATTGAGCGATTGGAGCGTTTAAGCAATTTTAAGTCGAGTTATGATGAGAAAAGTCAATTATATGCCACATCAATCGTAATGCAAAAGTTACCATTACCCCTACCACTTCTTTTCTGAAAATAAGTGGGGTGGGCGTTGTGGGACAAAACATATTGAAAGTAGTACAAAGTTGAACGCGGTGTTAATGTTCTAGCTGGGTCACTTTCATTAACTATATTTTAAGAATTACGGTGTACAGCTACTTATTCTAGCAACTAACTCTAGCTTAGACCACCGCGATCGTCGTAGCGACCCGGTGGAGCTTATCCCGATCGCAACATGTTTGCGGATAATTTTCACTTCATTGTTTACGAACATTCAATTGCAACATAACTTCAGGTCTTATATCTAACAATATTGTTTCCCTTAATATGTATGTTTTTACAGACTTCTTATTGTATTCTGCTTAAAATATTCTATTTCTGCTACTGCTCCAGAAACCCAGCCCCGTTAAAGGGCTCCTGTACTTTGACAATTGGTAGCATTGCCAGCTTGTGTATTGGTCCTTGAAACCAATAATTAACAGACGGGACAATGAGGCCCGTAGAAGTTCGCACTTCGGCTACTCGAACCTTGCCGTCGCACAGTGGTTGCACCCATAGGCCAAAAATCGAAAAATCCATCACAAACTTTTTTGACAAAATGCACACAAATTGTCTCATAAATGTCACAACTTCTTGATGGCAATTTTAAAAATAGCATTGAAATCGCAAACACGTGTTCACTTTTACATAGGTGATGCGCTGAGCAAGCTTTATTCAAATCAAAGTTGCAATTCAAGTGGTCAGACGTTAGACTAATTGTTTTAGTTTAAATTCATTTGCATGAATTTGGAAGTTCAACGTATTTACTTAATAATCTATTATAAATAATTAACCAACTTATTAAATTGTTATTGTGAAATTAATGTATTTGATTCAATCTATTTTATGTGTTTTGTGAACGTCTTTTTCATGTTTAGGTGGAGTTGTAGTTGTGATCCCAGAAAATTCCACAACTTTGTTGTATGTCATTGTAATTGTCTGGCTTTTAAGATAATACATGTGTTAAGTTTAGGTGACAAAAGTTGCCAATGTGAGTATTAACCTTAATAAAGTGACGTAGTATTACATAATGTTAAGGGCTGCTTTGCCCTTTTTTTGCTTTGTCTTCGTCGTTTGTGGTTGTGTATGAATTTGGAATTCAATCATTCTTTTATTTATTAAATCTTTTTATTTGAATTGGATTTTGGCAGACAATTTTTATAAGTCTAATTTTGCACGCCAATATATCTTTTATCATTGGTGCACAGAAAATGGATCCGATGCACAAAAATTGAAGACATTGAATGATATTGTACACGGAGAAATTGAAAAGAATGACTACCTAGCCTACGGAAATGAATGACTTAGATAAATGCATCGAAAAGACACTTCGGGATGAAAGCTATAGACTTGGGCTCTCCCCACTATATTCATATATACGATTCTTCGAATATTTTCTTCATATTTCGTACGGCTAGACCAAAAAGCCTGGCAAATTCGCACACACGAAGGAAAGCAGAAGCTACTGAAAAGGAAACAACAAATTCAGGCAGACTTTTCAGGCTTTTGAATGACATCTGACTTGCTTTTTATCGTATAAAATTCACACCATTTTCAATGTCGTCTATGAAGCTCACGAAGTATCGACTGTCTCCATGACTACTGACACTTATTGGCCTACATATGTACATCGAAGAGTATTAAATTCTGCAATTCTTTTGATTTTTACCCAGAAATTCGAAATAGTTTTCGAGACCGATTCCCGTTAATGCATGCGTCAAGAAATGTCAGACTTTTTATCTGTATTCCTTGTATTTTGCCATTTTTACAGGGTTGCGTGTGACAAAACATATTGAAATTAGTACAAATCTGGACGCGGTGTTAATGTTCTAGATGGGTCACTTTTATTAACTATATTTTAAGAATTACGGTGTAGCAACTTCTCCATAGCTACGTACACTAGCAACTTCTACACAGCTACTTATTCTAGCAACTAACTCTAGCTTAGACCATCATGCACACAAATTGTCTCATAAATGTCACAACTTCTTGATGGCAATTTTAAAAATAGCATTGAAATCGCGAACACGTGTTCACTTTTACATAGGTGATGCGCTGAGCAAGCTTTATTCAAATCAAAGTTGCAATTCAAAGTGGTCAGATTAAGATTAAGTGTTGTAGATTAAATTCATTTGCATGAATTTGGTAGGTCAAGGTATTTACTTAATAATCTATTATAAATAATTAACCAACTTAATAAATTGTTATTGTGAAATTAATGTATTTGATTTAATCTATTTTATGTGTTTTTTGAACGTCTTTTTTATGTTTAGGTGGAGTTTTAGTTGTGATCCCAGAAAATTCCACAACTTTGTTGTATGTCATTGTAATTGTCTGGCTTTTAAGGTAATACATGTGTTACGTTTAGGTGCCAAAATTTGCCAATGTGAGTATTAACCTTAATAAAGTGACGTAGTATTACATATTTTTAAGGGCTGCTTTGCCCTACAAAACATCTGTTTGGCGTATTTTTGTTTGGTTGTTTTTTGCTTTGTCTTCGTCGTCTGTGGTTGTGTATGAATTTGAAATTCATTCATTCTTTTACTTATTAATCTTTTTATTTGAATTGCATTTTGGCAGACAATTTTTATAAGTGGATTTTTGCACGCCAATATATCTTTCATCATTGGTGCACAGAAAATGGATCCGATGCACAAAAATTGAAGACATTGAATGATATTGTACACGGAGAAATTGAAAAGAATGACTACCTAGCCTACGGAAATGAATGACTTAGATAAATGCATCGAAAAGACACTTCGGAATGAAAGCTATAGATTTGGGATCTCCCCATTACATTCATATATACGTTTCTTCGAATATTTTCTTCATATTTCGTACGGCTAGACCAAAAAGCCTGGCAAATTCGCACACATGAAGGAAAGCAGAAGCTACTGAAAAGGAAACAACAAATTCAGGCAGACTTTTCAGGCTTTTGAATGACATCTGACTTGCTTTTTATCGTATAAAATTCACACCATTTTCAATGTCGTCTATGAAGCTCACGAAGTATCGACTGTCTCCATGACTACTGACACTTATTGGCCTACATATGTACATCGAAGAGTATTAAATTCTGCAATTCTTTTGATTTTTACCCAGAAATTCGAAACAGTTTTCGAGACCGATTCCCGTTAATGCATGCGTCAAGAAATGTCAGACTTTTATCTGTATTCCTTGTATTTTGCCATTTTTACAGGGTTGCTTGTATAACTGATGGCGAAGTGTCTGTTTCCATCTATTTTTTCTACAGATCATGCTGTCATTGAACGGTGAATACGTCTCTCCCTTTGGACATATTTATGATTTAAGCTGAATTTTTCTTGAACCATGATCGCATATTTTGGAGACGGGTAAAAGTTTCTCCCTGATTTGTGCAATGTAAAGTAATTTTGAAAGGCTTTAAGAAAATGTATTATTTGGTTTTAATATAACTAAGCAGTGCCCTTTTACATCTGCAGTTTCGCCGGTTGCTTTGAATACTGTGGCATAGCATCGACAGCATCCTAGGCAAGAAATATAACAGTGAATCAATCACTAGTATGGTACTTGTACTACGGAGCAACATCATGTTTGGGTAGAGAAAAAAATATTCTCTACCCAAACATGATGTTGCTCCGTAGTACAAGTACCATACTAGTGATTGATTCACTGTTATATTTCTTGCCTAGGATGCTGTCGATGCTATTCTCTTTGTGAGCTGAAAGATATGGCAAACCAATGACCTACTAGACGTCTCGTGTAATAATTTTAAACAAGGATTTTTGGATTTTTTCACACCCCATTGATATATTGAGCGATTGGAGCGTTTAAACAATTTTTAGTCGAGTTGCGCCTTATGATGAGAAAAGTCAATTATATGCCACATCAATCGTAATGCAAAAGTTATCATAACCCCTACCACTACTTTTCTGAAAATTAGTGGGGTGGGGGTTGTGTGACAAAACATATTGAAATTAGTACAAATCTGAACGCGGTGTTAATGTTCTAGATGGGTCACTTTTATTAACTATATTTTAAGAATTACGGTGTAGCAACTTCTCCATAGCTACGTACACTAGCAACTTCTACACAGCTACTTATTCTAGCAACTAACTCTAGCTTAGACCATCATGCACACAAATTGTCTCATAAATGTCACAACTTCTTGATGGCAATTTTAAAAATAGCATTGAAATCGCGAACACGTGTTCACTTTTACATAGGTGATGCGCTGAGCAAGCTTTATTCAAATCAAAGTTGCAATTCAAAGTGGTCAGATTAAGATTAAGTGTTGTAGATTAAATTCATTTGCATGAATTTGGTAGGTCAAGGTATTTACTTAATAATCTATTATAAATAATTAACCAACTTATTAAATTGTTATTGTGAAATTAATGTATTTGATTCAATCTATTTTATGTGTTTTGTGAACGTCTTTTTCATGTTTAGGTGGAGTTGTAGTTGTGATCCCAGAAAATTCCACAACTTTGTTGTATGTCATTGTAATTGTCTGGCTTTTAAGGTAATACATGTGTTACGTTTAGGTGCCAAAATTTGCCAATGTGAGTATTAACCTTAATAAAGTGACGTAGTATTACATTTTGTTAAGGGCTGCTTTGCCCTTTTTTATACCCTTGCAGAGGGTTTATTAATTTTGGTCAGAAGTTTGCAACGCACAGAAGGAAGCATCTCCGACTATATAAGGTATATATATTCTTGATCAGCATGAATAGCCGAGTCGATATGACCATGTCCGTCTGTCCGTCTGTCCGTCTGTCTGGATCAACAGCTTCTCCTCCGAGACCATAAGAGCTACAGAGCTGAAATTATCAGCATAGGCTACTTTTGCTGCAGGCATTGTATATCTCGGAATCATCCCGATCGGACGACTATATCATATAGCTCCCATAGGACCGATCGGTCATGAATAAGGATTATCCTCAATAACTCTGTTGTTTTTCAACCGAATCCCACGAAATTTGATATTTATGAGCTTAATATGCTTCTTGATACTTCAATCAAGTTTTATCAGAATCGGTTGGCTATATCATATAGCTCCTATAGGAACAATCGGTACAAAAAAATTTTGTATGAAAAATTTTTTTCTCAAGCTCAAAATTTTGAATTTGTAAATTTGGTATGTTTAATTTACAATAATGCTTCCGGTGAATTATATAGAGAAAATCTGCAAGGGTATACGAACTTCGGCACGGCCGAAGATAGTCCATATTTCCAGTTTGCTTTGTCTTCGTCGCTTGTGGTAGTGTATGAATTTGGAATTCAATCATTCTTTTATTTATTAAATCTTTTTATTTGAATTGGATTTTGGCAGACAATTTTTATAAGTGTAATTTTGCACGCCAATATATCTTTTATCATTGGTGCACAGAAAATGGATCCGATGCACAAAAATTGAAGACATTGAATGATATTGTACACGGAGAAATTGAAAAGAATGGCTACCTAGCCTACGGAAATGAATGACTTAGATAAATGCATCGAAAAGACACTTCGGGATGAAAGCTATAGATTTGGGATCTCCCCATTACATTCATATATACGTTTCTTCGAATATTTTCTTCATATTTCGTACGGCTAGACCAAAAAGCCTGGCAAATTCGCACACACGAAGGAAAGCAGAAGCTACTGAAAAGGAAACAACAAATTCAGGCGGACTTTTCAGGCTTTTGAATGACATCTGACTTGCTTTTTATCGTATAAAATTCACACCATTTTCAATGTCGTCTATGAGGGTTACGAAGTATCGACTGTCTCCATGACTACTGACACTCATTGGCCTACATATGTACATCGAAGAGTATTAAATTTTGCAATTCTTTTGATTTTTACTCAGAAATACGAAATAGTTTTCGGGACCGCTTCCCGTTAATGCATTCGTCAAGAAATGTCAGACTTTTATCTGTATTCTTGTATTTTGCCATTTAGTATTACATCTTTAAAATTTTTAAGGGTTGCTTCTATAGCTGACGGCTAAGTGCTTGTTTCCACCTATTTTTTCTACAGATCATGCTGTCATTGACCGGTGAATGCGTCTTGCCCTTTGGACATGGTTATGATTTAAGCTGAATTTTTCTTGAACCATGATTGCATATTTTGGAGACGGGTAAAAGTTCTTTGCTGATTTGTGCAATATAAAGTAAGTTTGAAAGGCTTTAAGAAAATGTATTATTTGGTTTTAATATAACTGAGTAGTGACCTTTTACATCTGCAGTTTCGCCGGTTGCTTTGAATACTTTGGCAAATCTATTTTTTTCTCTACCCAAACATGATGTTGCTCTGTAGTACATAAACCATACTAGTGATTGACTCATTGTTATATTTCTGTTTGTGGTGGAGTTTATGGCATTTTCATGGGTACACATGGTTATCGCTCCAACGAATGGACTTATTCTTATATTTCTCTTTTTCTTAAATAATAATTATAAATCCATTATTAGTTAACAAAGTTATTAATTTACGTACTTCGGAAATAGTATTTCTTAAAGCCTCTTTACTGTACACCACTGTCAAGGCACACATACTCAGACGTTGTAACTCATCTAGCGCAATGCGTCAATGAAATCGATCCAGGCACACCTATTTCAGAGTCTCGGCATTTCTTCAAAAATGTTTCTGTAACCGAAAGGCCTTGTCGTCAAAGAAAAATTTAACGCTAAAATGAGTATGGACTAAAATCCCACCATAACCGATATTGCGCTAAATAAATTAAAGCAAATTTGATGAAAGCATTTTTGAAATTGCAAAGCAGATATTTCATTTTTTTGGAAAGTGTATCTGTCATTGAGTGTTTATACAAAGTGTGATTCCTGTCTACTTTGTCGCTGGGTCCATTTATTTACATTTCCATGTTTGTTTTCCATGCTTAGGGAAATTTAACGCTAACATCAGTAAGGAAAGTCAACGACAGAACTACCCATAGGATCATCGATAGAGCTGGTCATTTCAGCAGAATCTCGATAGGGTAAACCTTACTCAACAGAGCTGCACATTTCAGCGTAAATAAAAAAACCATTTTTGTATTGAGTGTTTGAATCACGTGTGAATACCGTGTATTTTGTCTTTGTGTCCATTTATACATATATGCTTAGGGAAATTTAGCATAGAAAAGTCAACGACAGAACTACCCATAGAATCATCGATCCACAGAGATGCACTTGCAAACCTAAACGAATTAAAATTTTCCACTGGGTTATCCACGCACTAGATGCCAGTCAAAAGCATACAACATAGTTACATTGAGGCCCTGTTTCAATCATGATCGCCGATACAGCTGCTTAAAAACGACACCGAATTGGAAGAAGTTGTAGTAGGTCCTCCCAGGTTCGATATTATTTTCAATATTAAGACAAGATATGTCTGTATGGTTTGATGGTCGTTTATTTAATCAATCTTAATTCTGTTACAATTGTTAACTATAGCTAAGACCGCGTAGCTGCGCTGCCAGTAAAGCAGGCAGAGGAGCGGTATGCTTATGTATAAACTTATTGTATGTATAAATGTATAAATGTTTACATAAGCATAAGTATGTATATATGCCGCCGCATCGGGAGAGTGAGGATGTATCATATTACATATTGGGCCAAAGCGGCCGCGCGTGTTATATTTGTCGACTAAGCAATTGTCCAGCACCATGCACTCATGGGTGGTTACTTAAGAGGTCGATGCACTTAAATGCTGCGCGCATAAATAATATTAATATATAACAATAAATAAAATATATTAATATTTGTAATATTATTAATATGATGTTTTAGAACATGCTACAAAGTATAGAACACAAGCCACGTGATCAATGATTAGTGCAGTTTAAAGAAGCAATGGAAATTTCAGACACCTTAGAAAGAAGCATTTATCGCTCTCTCTATTTTCCACACTGAATCGCTTCGGGTTACGGTCAGAGCAGGGTTCCGTGGATGGAACTCTCATCACCCCTCATCGCTCTTGCCGGTATACCAAGGCGTAAACCACAAACTAGCGACTAACGAAGGAAACCATTCTGGAAGTCGTAAGTCAAGTTCAACGCATTCAAGTTCCGGAAGCTAGTAAGTCAAGATCGATAGATTTAATTCATCAGCAATCCAAGTAAAGGATATCAAGAAGGATTTATCAAGGATACCATTTCCCAGATAGAACATCAACAAGGATTCTAGCCCTTGTTAAAGAATAAGCCGCAGAGCCGAATTGGAAGATTTCTGCGTAGCATTTGGATGGACCATTAGAAATGCTGTTGAGGAAATATGCAGCCGGTTTATTCAAATCAAAGTTGCAATTCAAAGTGGTCAGACGTTAGATTAAGTGCTGTAGATTAAATTCATTTACATGAATTTGGAAGTTCAAGGTATTTACTTATTAATCTATTATAAATAATTTACCAACTTATTAAATTGTTATTGTGAAATAAATGTATTTGGTTCAATCTATTTTAAGTGTTTTGTGAACGTCTTTTTCATGTTTACGTGGAGTTTTAGTTATGATTCCAGAAAATTACACAACTTTGTTGTGTCATTGTAATTGTCTGGCTTTTAAGGTAATACATGTTGCGTTTAGGTGCCAAAATTATCCAATGTGAACCTGAATAAAGTGACGTAGAATTACATTTGTTTAAGGGCTGCTTTGCCCAATTCTTGAAGTATTTTTGTTTGGTTGTTTTTTGCTTTGTCTTCGTCGTTTGTGGTTGTGTGTGAATTTGGAATTCATTCATTCTTTTAATTTTTAAATCTTTTTATTTGAATTGGATTTTGGTAGACAATTTTTATAAGTGTAATTTTGCACGCCAATATATCTTTCATCATTGGTGCACAGGAAATGGATTGAATGCACAAAATTTTAAAGCATTGAATGATATTGAAAAGAATGGCTACCTAGCCTACAGAAATGAATGATTTAGATAAATGCATCGAAAAGACACTTCGGGACGAAAGCTATAGATTTAGGCTCTCTTGAAGCGTATTAAGTTTTCCAATTCTTTTGGTTTTTGCTCAGAAATTCGAAATAGTTTTCGGGACCGCTTCCCTTTAATGTACTCGTCAAGAAATGTCAGATTGTTATCTGTATTCCTTGTATTTTGCCATTTTGTATTACATCCTTGAAAACCTTTAAAATTTTACAGGGTTGCTTCTGTTGCTGACGGCTAAGTGGCTGTTTCCACCTTTTTTTTACTACAGATCATGCTGTCATTGAACGGTGAATACGTCTCTCCCTTTGGACATATTTATGATTTAAACTGAATTTTTCTTAAACCATGATCGCATATTTTGGAGACGGGTAACAGTTTCTCCCTGATTTGTGCAATATAAAGTAAGTTTGAAAGGCTTGAAGAAAATTTATTATTTGGTTTAAATATAACTGAGCAGTGCCCTTTTACATCTGCAGTTTCGCCGGTTGCTTTGAATACTTTGGCAAATCTATTTTTTTCTCCACCCAAACATGATGTTGCTCCGTAGTACAGGTATTATACTAGTGATTGACTCATTGTTATATTTCTTGCCTAGGAAGCTGTCGATGCTATTCTCTTTGTTAGCTGAAAGATATGGCAAACCAATGATCTACTAGACGTCTCGTGTAATAATTTCAAACAAGGATTTTTGGATTTTTTCACAACCCCTTTGAAATATCATAAGAGTTTTTATGATTATTTTTGTTTGATTTGTCATATTGGGAATTCGATTCTTTCACGGAAAGTATATCGAACGAAAAAAATTATGCTTGCGATCGGTTTAAAATATAATTTTCGACTACATTTCATTTATAATTTCTTAAGCCTAAGTTGGCGAAGCGGGTCGAATTTGCTCCAATGCTGTTTGATCCCGCGTGCCTCCAACTGCAACATCAAACATTTATTCGGACAACACAAACATCCACATAGCGCTCATCTGCGCGTACAGCGGCCCCTTGAGGGTTTTAGGCCGTCCGGCCGTCCTTACGTCTGCGACCCTGATTACGCAGTGCTGCCCGACGCTTGGGGCCACCACTCGGCCCGTCATCCACTGTTGAGGTGGTAGATTGTCCTTTGTGACGAGGACGAGATATCCCATGCCGCGTTTGCAGCCCTAGCACATACATCTGGGACCATCGTTGCCAGAACGCCCACTTGAGCGACGCACAGTGGGGCCTCTGCCGGGATAGCTAACCAAAAATCATTTTTTCCACCATCGCGTTGGGCAAAAGTGAATAATGAAATCGACAGATAATACTTCAGAACTTATGGATCCAAAAAATTTTTGAAATCCAATAAGAATTGTGGATGCTACATCATCTCAAAGTGGAAACATTTTTCATGTTTGAAAAAAATTTACAATTTTTACAAAAACTTGCAACTTTGAAACTCAATATTGGCCGAAATAAGCAATTAATCTTGAAAATCGAAGAGTGGATCAGTTCCTAGTTATTTGTTGTCAAATTTAATGAAATTTGAAATATTGAGTAAATTGGAGATGTTTCAAAAAAACATTAAATTATCGCATTTTTTAAACTTTGGTGGAGTTGAATCAACAGAGATACACCTAGATACACGATGAAACCATATACACGTGATATAGACCTATATAGTGCAGTCTTGCGCATTTTTGCGCAAATTTGCCAAAAATCCAGAAAACCAATGCAACCTCACGTTAAAAACGCGTTCCAGGTACAAGAGCGCATGCAAATTTGCCTGTAGCATGTGTGTAAAATGAAAATGAGCCATCAATATAAAATAACCTAAAAAAATAAATTTTCGCAATTTTAATAATAAATAATAATAAACATTAAAAATCTGTTTTAATCATTAAAATTCAAAAAACAAAGTTCATTTGTGATCAAAAAAACGTTTTTTAAGCGAATTATAGGTGTTGCGACGCTGTCTCGTCGTTTCGCACCTTTTTTGAATGACAACTTATTCACTTAATAAATTCAATATATTTTATATTTCAAAGTACAATTCAAATTTATACTAGTTAGGCTAGGTTTATAATAAAGGTGTTTGTGAATAAGTGTAGTAGTATTAAAAAACGCGTGCCAAACTCCGCTGCTTAGTGACGACTGACTGACTGTCGAATGGAAAATTTCCATGCCTTTTTTCTCTTTTACCTGTCTCACACGCGTTCGTCTCACGCCACTTTACAGCTTCATTGGTAAAACGGTTCTTCTTGCAATTCGCTCCTATACAAACTCCAAGTCATCGGATCAGCTATTCTATTAACAGAGGGCAGCTTGCCACGAGGGTTTCCAATAAGCTTACGCGGTAACATTCCCACCTTTTGCAAACTTTATGCTTACTCTTGAAGTTTGCACCCAATTCGTTGCATCCAATTTGGCCAGTTTTACAATTGGCCTGGTTAGAAGTCCCGTAGCTGTACGCACCACTGCGCTTCTAGCTACCCCGTCTTTGGCTTTGCACAGATCCAAGATCATGCCATTTTTCCATGTGCTTCTTGCATTCGACTGCCTGAAAGGGATCGGCTGGAGGATCAAACCATTTGGCTCGCCTCGCTAGATAGGGCAGGTAATCTCTCATCCATAGCTTTCGAAATCGTTCTCCAATTTGCCCTGCAATACGAAAACTCTTACCAAGTAAAGTTCCGATGTTATCTTCTTCGTTTTTTTGGCCTAGAGCACTAGTTGCACCCCTAAGGAAATGGTTTGGTGTTAGCACTTCGGCGTCGATTGATTCCAGTGGTACATAGGTTAACGGTCTGGAATTTAGAATGTTTTCTATCCTAGCCAACGCTGCTCGCAGCACTGGCTCGTGCACATATTTTGCTTCTAACACGTTGAGACGCGGTTCATCTCTTCTGCTATCAGCCGGCTAGCTCCTCTAAAGTTCGTACCATTATCTGAAACTATTCGCTTGGGGACTCCTCTTCTAGCGACGAATGTTTCGAATATCAACATAAATGCATCCGTAGATAGAGAATGGACCAATTCAATATGTACGGCGCGCACCGTCAAACATGTAAATAAGACGCCCCAACGCTTTTCCCATCGTCTTCCGACTATGACTTCTATCGGCCCAATGTAGTCGACTCCAGTGTTGGCGAATGGTTGTTCGTTGATTTCTAGTCTTTCAGGTGGCAGATTCTCCATTTTCGGCGCTTCTGACACTGCATTTCGGTTTCGGCATTTTTGGCACTTCGTTTTTGCAGCTCGCACCTGAGTTTTTAATACCGGGATACAGTACTGCTGTCTTATCTCATTGATAACTACCTCAATCATTTGGTGGTTGTATTTTCTGTGAAAGTAATCAACTAGCAATTGAGTAATAGCATGCGCACCTGGTAGAATTATTGGTCGCTTTACACTTATAGCGACTCCTTCGATCTTATCGATTCGTCCTCGAACTCTTGGAACGCCTGCTTCATCGATATATGGAGACATCCTAAAGATACAGCTACTTTTAGACACCCTCCCTCCTTTCTGCAGAGATGCGATCTCTTCAGCATAGCTTTCAGCTGGTACTGCTCTGGGCATCCTCTAGAGTTCTGGAGCGTAGAATTTCTTTCACTGCTTCTGATTCCGGTTCTCGTTTGTATACACATCGCACGAATCGTGTGACATACTCCAATGCTCTTCCAAGTTTCTCCCATTTACTGAAACGTGCGATTTCTGGTATTATAGTTGTCCAACTAAATTGGTTCGTGGTTTTTAGTTCGTGTAGATTAAGTCGTTCCAAATTTTGTTGTCCAGAACTCAACTCTGTTATGGGCCAACACGACTCATCTTCATACAGAAACGATGGTCCAGAAAACCATCTCGATCTTCCATCTAATTAAATGTTTTTGCTCCATTTTGTTCCATCGTCGGCTACGTTTTGTGCTGATGGAACCCACTTCCATTCTTCCATCTCTGAATTCTCCAGAATCTCTCCTATGCGAAGTGCTACAAACTGATGATATTTTCGAGCGTCAGAGTTCATCCAGTACCAGTGCTGCAAAATGAAATTTTTTTTTTATACGTAGCTTGAACTAAAATCTACGTATTTTTACGTAGCCAAAATTTGGTGAAATACGTTACGAATAATTTTATTAATAAAATTAACATTTTTTTTAATATTTAGGAGTGAATATTTTTATTAAAATAGCTTAGGTGCTCTTTCGATGGCTCAGATGATATTTGCTTTAAATGGTCTTTTGTGAATAATAATCCTTTTAGGGTTTCTATGCCTAAACAATTCCTTTTATTCGTTTTAATTAAAGTTATCTCAGAAAAAATTCTTTCAACATTTGCGCTGCTATGCGGCAATGTTAAAATATTTTGAGCAAACTCTGACAAAAAAGGAAAAAGAAGGGAACCATCGCCTTTTTTAATATTTGCAATATACGCCCAAATCTCTACTTCCTTAGCATCTTCCCCAGTAAAGGGCAGATCTGTATTCCGTAAGATACGCCACTCCCTGTCGAGCTCATTGAAATTTCGCGTGCACAGTCCTGTCATGAAAATGCATGTTTATTAGAGGTTATATAAAACAATAAATTTTAAAGTAGTTACCTGGAAATGAAAGTGCAGCTTGTGTAATCGATGGTATGTTGCGTATTAATTTCTTGTTTAAGAATACCGCAGGATTTAAGAACTGCAATTGCTTCATTTTTTGCATGTGTTCGTTGTTAAATGGGAAGCGCTTTTTTATTTGACGAAGACTCTCAATAAAAAACTTAAGACAATTTTGCCGAAATAATAATAAATTCGCACAATCAATGGTTCCGCTTTTTTGAAGAGTTAGGGCAGCCACATTGCCTCCCAAATAAATGTCATTAAAGTCCAAGTGTAGATCGGAATTTTCAAATTCGCAATTCAAAATTTTTGATTCCAAAGCCGCTTTTTCGTTGCTATTTTGTTCGGATTCCTCCTCAGACAATTCTATGTGTTCTGGCTTTATGAAACATTCCATTATTGTTTTATAGGCACGAAAAACGTTCTCGTAAAGCAAATACAGCTTGGGGCTTTCTGATTGCATCTCAAAATTCAGTTCGTTAAAAATTGGCAACACAAAATTCAGAAATTCTAAATAAAATTCAGTGGTTGGCTCGATGCACATTTTTAGAATAGGTTCGGCGGAACGTAATAGGTCGTTCAACACAGCTTCTTGAAAATATAACTTTAATGCCGGTAGTTGTTCCAACAGTCTTTTTACTACTTGCATCAAAGAAAGCCACCTTGTTTGACACGGTTTTAATAATTTGTGTGGCTTTACGTTCACAAAAGCTTGGAATTCTTGAAAGGCCGCAATACGTTTCGGACTGTTTTGTATAAATGTATACACTTCGCGAGCGAAGTCCTCAATATTGCGTGGAAGCTCCTTACAAGCATATGAGGCACAAAGATGAAAGGAGTGGCAAATGCACTTCATAAGAAATAAATCAGGAATATCGTCTGATAGCAATTTTGACAGAGAATGGTGTTGACCAAACATTGAATTCGTCCCATCTGCTGCAAAGCCAATCATGTTTTCTTTAAATGGAATGTTTTTTTTCTTCGAAAAATGATACTAAGTCATTGTGCAAATCAGAGGCAGTGCTGCTGGAGACTTTTAAGAGGCCTAAAAAATTATCTTTAACTTTAAAGTTGATTGCAGTTCTTGCAATAAGCGCCAAATGTTTTGTGGTAGACCTGTCGGTGCTCTCGTCAACGATTAACGAGAATTTGTTGTTTTTTAAACGGTTAATTATATGATCTTCTGCCACTTGTCCAGTAACATGTGTTATAATATCATGAGCTTTACCACGTCCGAATTGTAATTTTGCAGCTATTTTTGAGTCCTTGTCGATACTTTGAATTAGATCTTGTAAATCGGTGGCCAAGGAAAATGGCAAATTATGCTTTGCCAAAAATAAAGACATTTTTATTTCGGCGCTCTTTATGTTGTTTTTAAAAGTAGTTAAAGCTGTGTCAGGCAACATAGATAAAATTGTTGGTTGATGGACGCCTTGAAATTAATGTATTAAAAATATTTATATATATGCATTAAAAATATGTATAACGTTTGTTGAATAAACACTGGGTTTAGTTCCTCCTGCACAAGGACAAGTTGTTAAAAATACATAAAAACATAAATTAAGATACAGACATAACAAACTCGAAGACAACAGACACAAATGAATAAACAAAATACATACTTCTCTCGTTGTTCTTATGTTTTGTACAATTTACGTGATTATCTAGAACTCTTGTACCTGCACCACATTTTAAGTCTATTTTGCAAATTTTGCGAAAGAAAAAATTGCTACCTTTGACGCTTCTTTTCAGCCAGCCGCAATATTTTTTGTCGTGCTCCCAACTATCCGAATATTTCATGTCATAGTGGCGTTTCCGTTTCCTTGTGGGAGTGGTGGATTGCTCCTTATCGCTTTCACTGCTTATAGAAGAGTAGTTTTCCATTTGAGATCAATATAAAAACAACCAAACTTTAGGAACTTTTTATCGCGACAAAAATTTACATGTGCTGCACAGCTGAGAATAATGAATATCGTTGCCAGCCTGTTCTTTCTGGCAACATTAGGCAACATCTTGACTAAAGCCTGCTGCTAGCACACTGTTAGTGTTGGTAAATTGCAAATTACTCGTTTACTTTTAAATTAAACATTTAAATTTTTTTTTGTACAATTTAAAAAAAATACGTAGATTTGGGAGCTCTATACGTAGATACGTAGATCGGGGCTGAAAATACGTAGATCTACGTAAAAATACGTAGATTTTGCAGCACTGTCCAGTACAGTACATTCTTAGAATCAGTCCAGAATAATCATCGTTGAATGGTTACTGACAGCTCGGAACCTAAGAACTTGGCTAGTCTTAACCCCAATATAGCTGCCATAAGCTCCATTCGAGGGATCGATAATGGATTCAGAGGCGCGACTTTTGTTTTATATGACGCCAATGAACAATACACGTCTCCTTGAACTTTGATCCGTATGATCGCTACTGCTGCGTAAGCGTTTGTACTCGCATCTGTAAAGATATGTAATTGAAGGTTATCTGTTTTGCTCACGATACCCAAACATCTAGGAATTCTTAAATTTCCGATTTCGGGCAGTCTTCGCAGCCACGACATCCATAGTGAGCGTTCTCTCTCGGCGATCGGTTCATCCCATCCTACTGATGATCTCCACACGTCTTGCAGTATGATTTTCGCTTGTATTATGTAGAAGCCGACCAACCCGAGGGGATCGAATATAGACATAACTATCCGCAGCATATCCCTTTTAGTTGGCATAGCCTTCTCGTCAGTTACAGATTTGTCAAACTTTAGTATAAAAGCGAATTCATCAGATTGGGGCCTTCAATGCATTCCGAGAACTCTTTCGTATATTTACTCTATATGGTCAATGCGTTTTTCGATTTGTTCCAGTTTTCCAGTTAAGGCATGTGTAACTTTGATCGAGTTCGATATCCAGCCTCGCATCTCAAATCCACCGTTTGCATGAATGGACTTCACTTTTCTTGCCAATTAAGCGACTTCTTCCTCTGATTCCCCGCTTTGTAACCAGTTGTTTACAAATGTGTTCCTGAGAATCGCGTCCACGGCATCTGGATATTCCTCCACGAAGCGATTTGCGTTCTTGTTCTTTATATAGTTCGCAGCTGCTGGGGAACAAGAAGCTCCAAATGTCATTACTTGCATGGTATACCTGTCTGGTTCCCTGCTCTGGTCCCCATAGCGCCAAAGAAATTGTTGCGCAGTCTGGTCATCCTGTCGCACCTTTATCTGGTGAAACATTTCTCGAATGTCTCCTCATACAGCAATTGGCTTCTCCCTGAATCTAAGCAGCACGCCTACCAATGACGGCAGTAGATCAGGACCCTTATGAAGCATTGAATTGAGTGCGACTCCTTCAACTTTTTCAGCAGCATACCATACGAGTCTTGATTTGCCTTTATTCAGTTTAGTAATCACAAATATAGGCAGATACCATGTTTTGTGATCTTCCTTGGCTTCGTTAGGTTTTGTCTTCCGCACGTACCCTTCTTGTTCGTAGCGACGAATTTGAGCATTGACGAACTCCATTAGATCCTTATTGCGTGTCATACGCGCTTCAAGACAAATTAACCTCTGCATTGCCATTTTTCGAGATGATGGCAATTTTACGTCATCGTGACTCCACAGTAATCCAGTTTCCCATCGATTCTCCTCGGGATTGAATTTAGAAGTTTTTTCGAGAATCGATAATGCTCGTTCATCCTCTTTGAAGCGTAACACATTGGACGTAGCACTAGCACCAACAGCGTCGATTGAATTTCTAGTCTTCACGATTTCATTTAGGCGTTGGATATTGCTGCACTCGCAAATATGCATCACTCGTTGTTTTAGTTTCTGGCTGCCTCGTCCATACAGAGACCAGCCGAGTCTTGATTTAGCGGCAATGAATTCCGTAGATTTCGACTCCTTCACTTCCAATGGTACGTCGAGCTTTGCATTATCCAAACCAATAATTATCGAAGCACGTGCTGATTGAACTGGCAGTTCCAGACTTGATATAGTTCGAACGTTCTTTAGTTTGTATTTGAGTGCTGGCTTATCGCGTGATGCAATACTTAAGCTCACTTTCTTAGACTCAGGTTCTTTCTGAGTTATATCACCAGTCCATCGAAGGCACAACTCCTCAGTAGGTCCATCAATGCCTATTTCTTCCGCTATACTGGTTTCCATTAGTGTGCATGCGGATCCCTCGTCAAACGTCTGCACTACCTTCTCAGGCCCATACAACGTTACCGGCACGTAACGAAATAGCGCTTTAACGTTCTGCCCTGTATGCAACATTGTAGCACTCTCCACCTGGTTTGTGTTAGTGCGATTTGGTTCCCGGTTGGGACCATGTAGAAGAGAATGGTGTTCCTTGATACAGCCATTTATCTCACATTTGTCTCTACTCGTGCAATGTCGCAGACAATGCTTGCCAAAACATCTCCAGCACAGGTTGTTCTCTTTCAGGAAAAGCCATCTCCTATTTACTGGGAAGGACAAAAATTGCTTGCATTCCTCCAATTTGTGAGCTTTTGTGCACATGCGACATGCAACTGCTGCAACAATAAGTCTGGCTTTGGGCGACTTGCAGCTCACTTTCAACTCGCTTGAACTCACTGCTACCGGGACTGACATCACCTTGCTGGCTACTGTTGCCAGCTTAAATAGCCATTCATCAAATGCAGAGACACCAGTTTTGAGCAATGTTTCACTATGGCGTGCCATATATCGCGCGGTATCGTAGCGGTAGCAAACTGCGAAGAAGAGTAGGGTCAGTTAAATATTCTGATAGTCCGATGTCATCTAGCGTGGCTCTGTAATTTTGTACAGCCAAAGCTAATCGTACTAAACCCTCCAAATTGCTCGTTCTTACAGTTGGTTCCCTAAGTAACTTAGCCTGCAGTGTTTCATGAATAGCGTCCGGCCGTCCATAGAGCATTCGAAGAATTTCGATAGCCTGAGTCACTGTTGCGGGCACCATCAGTTTCCCTCGCACTGCCTCCAGAGCCGGTCCTTTCAAACACTTCTGTAGCCGAATTAGATTCTCTTGGTCACTGAACCCACAGAGTTCAGTTGACTGTTCGTAGTTAACAATAAACATGGGCCACTCTGTTGGATCGCCTAAAAAATATAGTAAATCTTTTGATATTACTTGCCGGGTGGCAATCTGTGACGCCGTCAGCGTTAGATCGTGGGTGTAATTCGATGTGTTTGGAAACATCGCTAAATTAGGTTGCCAACTTTCCCCGTTTGTCGTCGTATTCTGATGGAGCAATCTCTGTTGATTTGTATAGACTCTCGGCGCCAACGAGATTCCGCTATTTGGCATTCCAATACTTATTCCAACAGACGTTGGAAGCCAAACTGCTCGCCTGTCCATATATTCTTTCAGTTGTATTTTTCCCGACTGCGACTGCAATTCGGCTCTAATAACTGTTGGCCATTCCCAAAAGTTTTAGGCTAAGTAATATTTAAGTTCAATATGTAAAAGACAGATAAATAAAGACCTTGGAAGCGACAACAACAGTCGCTCCACATCTAAAACAAATCAAAAGTATTTTAAATATACATAGTACATGGCGACCGTGACAGTGGTCGAAAGTATCGACCAGGACGACTAAGGAGAAGGAAGCCCATTTTAAAGCAGCTAAAGAAGAAAAAAAAACAAGGAGCTCATGTTGAAGACAGCAGCAAAGCAATCAAAAAACCAAAAATCAACATGAAGGACAGGATGTTGGACTACGCATAAAGTGCTGTGCTGTGTGCTATGCTCCCGCTCCAGTCTCGATTCCAGCTCCATCCTACCCTAAGAACTATGCGTTCAACTGCCATCCCAATTTGGCACCAGTTCCCTGCAGCGCTCCAGCTCCCAGCTATGGATCCATTGGTACCCACTCGCAGTACATTCCCGTCTATACTCAGCAGCCAATTCGTTAGTAAATTGTTGAGTGACTATACGATCTGACCAACATAGAAAGAAGCCTGTGCAACCAGAACCGGTCCCCCAACATGAAAGAAGAAGCGTGTGCAGCCAGCACCGGCACCGTCCAGCGCATCAAGCGGACCACGGAAAAGTGAACCGACAGCGCTTCCTAGTGCCCACAACTTATCTATAATTATATTAAATGCACTGCGTTGCATTACTTAATATTAACTGCACTGCGTTGCATACTAAAATAATGAAAATTTTTGTAACCAATTGTAAAATTGAGCGACATAAAAGTTGCCCGATTAAAGTGTGGCCTGAAAACCACACGCAAACATAGGCAGGAGAAATATGTAAAAACAATACAATAAAACTTGATCTAAATTAAAATTTAAACTTACCATACAAAGAAAATTTTTTTAAAGAAAAAAAAAGATAATATAAATAGTCAAGCCATTTTAAATATACATATATATATATATATATATATAGGTATATGGTTTCATATATGAATATATACTGAATATACTGAATTATGAAAAAATAATATAAAACAAACTAAACACAAAAAGGAAAAAAAAACTCGATCAAAAGAACATTTTGTTTGTTTAAAGAAAAATAAAAAAAAAAGGGAAAATAGTCATTCACGAATGAATAACAATAAAATTGATAAGAAAATTGAAAATCCCGAAAAATTTACAAATATTAAATATTCATTATCAATACCCCAAGATTATATTAAATATTCATTATCAATACCCCCAAAAATCGGTTAAGTAGACATTAAGACAGTGGACTCCACTGCTAATGTTATCAGTAAAGTAGAAGTAGAGACGCAAGGTCTAACTACTATCACTATATTATTGATAATAATAGTAGTACTAATGTCCACTAGCTTAATTTATGAAATATACAAATTGGACAATAAGTGCTTAAAGAAGAAATACTTAAGCAGGGCAAATGACCTTGAAAAAATATAAAATTATAAATATAAAATTTATAATGTAATGAAAATAAAAAGAGTAAAATTTTTAAATATATGTATTATGTAAAGGATATGCCAGATAATATTAAAAATTAAAAACCGAGAATAACAAAGCATTATGAGGTAGAAATAAAGGATACCTGCGGTAATAAAACTACCCGAAATAATAGAAACAGAATTAGACTCAACTTCGAGCGTAGTAGAACAAAAACTAGTAACCATGGCGCAGAACAATATTGAATTTATAAACACTGCATCGAGGATTATACCGGAGTTCAAAGGTAAAGCTGAAAACCTACGTAGTTTTCTGGATACATTGGAGATTATTAAAACAATACAGGGTGAACATGAACTATTAGCTGTGTCCTTAATAAAAACAAAATTAAAAGGACAAGCTAGAAATATAATAAGCAATGAGAATACAGTTGAGCAAATAATCAACAAACTCAAAGCTAACGTTAAAGGTGAATCAATTGATAATTTAACAACACACCTAACGTTTATACCCAAGAAATCGAAAAATTAGCTAAGTCTCTAGAGGGGGCATATATCGAAAAGGATTATACCAAAGCAAAATCGCTTAGTACCAAACAGGCGGTACCAGCAATGAAGAAAAATTGCTTAAATAAAGATGTTAAGACAGTATGCGTTCTCGTCAATTCAACAATATGGACGAAGCAATAGCTGCTTACATTGAAATATCTAATGATGTAGCCGAAGAAACTAATACTATTATGTATTACAATAACTACTCACAACGCGGGGTAAACCGTGCCCGTGGAAGGTATATGGGCCGTAACTATAACAGAGGCGCCCAGCGGTATAATAACAATAATAGTAACTACAATAATACCAACTCTAGAGGCGGCTCGAGAAGAGCCGGCTCAAATAGAGGAAACAGAGGTAACAACCAGGTACGAATTACACAAAGTACCTCAGAAAACACCCAAACCCCCTTGAGCAATTAATAACAAAAGTCTTTAAAATAAATCTAAATCTCAGCAGCACAATAAAAATACACAATCAAAAAAATAATAAACCCTTAACTTTACTAGTGGATACTGGAGCTTACATATCAATAGTAAAAGACAATAGACTATGTTCTGAAATAAATCAAAAGTTCAAAATTCAGAATTAGTCAGGGAATAATAAAATCAATTGGATTAGACACAATTGATCTTTTATTCGATTATTTCATAATCAGTCACGACTTTCAAATAGTCCGTAATGAATTTCCAGTACCATGTGACGGAATTCTGGGACTTAACTTCATTCGAAAATTAAATTGCATAATAAATTATCACAATGATGAATTAATACTAAAATACTTAAATACCAAATACATGTTCCACTATTAAACAATGAAAAATACAATTCCATATTCTTACAGGGAAGGTCGGAAGTTTTAAGGAAAATCACACTTCAGACAATTAAAGATATTGTATTAATACCAAATCAGGAAATTCGTCCTGGGGAATTCTAAATACAACAGGTGACAACATAAATATCAAAAACCCAAACATTAAATTTGAACCAATACAAAATTACGAAATTAAATCATTTGGCAATAACAAAACCGATAGAACAAATGAAGTCTTAAATAAATTAAAGTTCCCAGATCATGTAAAAACAGAACTTACTGAATTGTGTACCAGATACAGTGACATATTTGGTCACGAATCAGAAGCAATATCAAGTAATAATTTTTACAAGCAAAAATTAAGGTTAGCAGACTAAACCCCAGTATATATAAAAAACTATCGAAACAGAAAAACCAGAGATAAATAGACAAGTAGAAAAATTAATAGAAGATGGCATAGTTGAACCATTTATATCTGAATATAACAGCCCACTCCTCTTGGTTCCCAAGAAATCTCTCCCAAATTCGAAAGAAAAAAAATGGCGTCTAGTAGTGGAATATCGCAAATAAATAAAAAGCTTTTAGCAGACAAATATCCATTACCTAGAATAGAAGAAATATTAGATCAACTGGGAAGAGCAAAATATTTTTCGTGTCTGGACCTTATGTCTGGATTCCATCAAATAGAACTAGAAAATAAATCAAGAAATATAACATCATTTTCTACGAGCACTGTCTCCTATGGCTTCACGCGATTACCCTATGGTCTAAAAGTAGCTCCCAATTCATCTATGAGAATGATGCAACTTGCTTTCTCGGGTCTAGAACCATTGCAAGCTTTTCTATATATGGATGATTTAGTGGTTATCGGCTGTTCTGAACAGCACATGTTCAAAAATCTTACAAGTATATTTGAACTCTGTCGAAAACACAACCTTAAGTTAAATCCAGAGAAATGTTCATTCTTTATGCACGAGGTAACATTCCTTGGCCATAAATGTACAGATCATGGTATCCTTCCGGATGATAAAAAATATGATGTAGTTAAGAACCATCCAACCACCCCGGATGCAGATAGTGCACGACGTTTTGTCGCTTTTTGTAACTATTACAGAAGATTTATTAATAACTTCGCACAATATGCACGTAATCTAACAAAATTTTGCAAGAAAAATGTCAAATTTCAATGGACTAAAGAAAGTGAAGAATCATTTCAATATCTAAAAGAGGCATTAATGAAGCCAACATTATTGCAATACCCTGATTTTAGCAAAGAATTTTGCATAACCACAGATGCAAGTAAACATGCATGTGGTGCGGTACTATCACAAGACTGCAACGGTGCGCAACTACCAATTGCATATGCATCGAGATCTTTCACACAGGGAGAAAGTAACAAATCGACTACAGAACAAGAGTAAGCAGCAATACACTGGGCAATAAAACACTTCAGACCTTATATCTATAGAAGGCATGGAAGACAGATCATAGACCCTTACTATACTTATTTTCAATGAAGAATCCTACTTCAAAGCTGAGAAGAATGAGATTAGACTTAGAAGAATATCAATTTATGGTTGAATATCTCAAGGGGAAAGACAATCATGTTGCAGATGCATTATCTCGCATAAACATAGAAAACTTAATACAAATAAATAGAAATATATTGATGGTATAAACACGATAATCAAAAAGACAGGAAAACATCTGCGCAGATGGAAAAATTAAAATGCATGAAAAAATAAATGGACCCAATGTCTACGAAGTCGTTAGCAATAGCGACGTAAAGAAATTTGTAAAAATAAAAATGAATAATTACAAGTGCTTAATCAAAAGAGGAAATCGAATTATCTCACAAATATCGGTTAAAGATTTGTATTCTAATGGAAAATTCAATTTAGATCAATTTTTTCAAAGGTTTATTTCAGAAGCCGGGATACACAAAATCATAAACTTACAGATGTCACCAAGTGAACATCAAAATCTTCGAATTTGTTACTTTAAATGAATTTAAGAATAAGGGCAATAAAAATTTAAAAAATATAAAAATAGCGCTATCACAAAAAGTAGACAAAAATGACGAAAGTCAAGCTAATATAATCCTGTTAAAATATCATAACGATCCAATAGAAGGTGGCCATACAGGGATTACGCGTACCCTACTAAAAATAAAGAAACTATACTATTGGCCCAAAATGACACAAACAATTAAAAAGTATGTTAAAACGTGTGTAGACTGCCAAAGAGCTAAGACTACAACATATACAAAAGCCCCAATGATTATAACCAACAACCCAAACACGGCTTTTGACACTGTTTTAATTGATAATTTTTAATTGGACCATTAACATTAACAGAGAATGGCAATGAGTATGCAATAACTATAATATGCGACTTTACAAAATATCTAGTAGCAATACCAGTAAAAGATAAAAGCGCAAAAACAGTAGCCAAAGCAATATTTGAATCATTTATACTAAAGTACGGTCCTATGATGACGTTCATAACAGACATGGGTACTGAGTATAAAAATTCACTAATTAATGACTTGTGCAAATATATGAAAATCAGTAATATATTATCAACAGCACACCATCACCAAACATTAGGAACAGTAGAAGGAAGTCATCGAAGATTCAATGAATACATACGTTCATACATCTCGATTGAAAAAGATGATTGGGACGAATGGTTGAATTACTTCTCATATTGTTTTAATACTACTCCATCAATGGCACATAACTATTGTCCGTATGAACTTGTTTATGGTAGATTACCAAGGCAATTCACAGAATTTAACAGTTTAACTAAAATAGATCCTATATATAATTTAGATGATTATACAAAAGAATTTAAATTCAAATTACAAATAGCATATAGCATATAAAAGAGCAATATCTATGATAGAAATAGAGAAAGAAAAACGAAAAACAGAATATGATAAAAAGATAAATGGTTTACAATTAGAAATAGGAAACCTAGTACTACTTAAAAATGACTCAGGTCATAAGTTAGCGAATCAGTATTTAGGACCCTACAAAGTAATAAAAATAGAAGATAGGAACAATATCATATTAGACATAGGAAAAAAAAACCACAGACAGTCAATAAGAATAGGCTAAAGTTATTCAAAAGTTAAGTAAACGAAAAAAAAAACAAAATTGTTTTGCTATATTATATTTACATATATACACACAATTAAAATTTTACTATTTTTATCTTTATCGAAATATACGTATGGACATACATTCAAAAAAAAAAAAAAATAATAATAATAATTAATAAATAAGTCAAAAATAACTTCATATAATTACGTTATTTTTCAAAAGGAGGGAGATGTGGTATGCATATATCGAGAGCTCACTGTGCTCAGAACTATGTTCAGTATATACTTCATATATACTATTAAAGACACTAAGTTTTGGTTGTATAAATATAGGTCATGTCCGAAATATGAGGAGCAAGTTCTTCGACCTGCCGCAAGTACTGAGTCAGCATCTGTCCCATGCAATGACCGCTTGCGCAACACGCTTATATGAATATGTGCAAACCACGCTCTATTCCTACAGCTGCATACGTTTGTTTGTTCTATATATTAAGTATAAAACCAAAACATATGATAAAGACAGCGCTGCTACTGCAGACCGCGCGCTGTCACTGTAGACCGCGCAGTTTTAGGCTAAGTAATATATAAGTTCAATATGTAAAAGACAGATAAATAAAGACCTTGGAAGCGACAACAACAGTCGCTCCACATCTAAAACAAATCAAAAGAAGTATTTCAAATATACATAGTGCACTAGAGCTCTTAGGACAACATGACAATTCGACAAATGGAGGTGACGGACATAGCTCCGCACAAATTGCGAGCGTTTCAATAAAACGAGCGGAAATTTCACATCATATAAAATAGGAGCGTTTACAAGTCGCCCCCCGACTCTCAACAACGAAAATAAGCACCACGATCCAGTGTGTTCGTGCAGAAATGGAGTCAAACCTTGAAGTTTTTGACACACTCTGGTGCTCTTGCGAATTTTTCCTATATCTTCTAGATTTGGGCTCTCCCCATTACATTCATATATACGTTTCTTCAAATATTTTCTTCATATTTCGTACGGCTAGACCAAAAAGCCTGGCAAATTCGCACACACGAAGGAAAGCAGAAGCTACTGAAAAGGAAACAACAAATTCAGGCAGACTTTTCAGGCTTTTGAATGACATCTGACTTGCTTTTTATCATATAAAATTCACACCATTTTCAATGTCCAATATCGACTGCCTCCATGACTACTGACACTCATTGGCCTACATATGTACATCAAAGAGTATTAAATACTGCAATTCTTTTGATTTTTACCCAGAAATTCGAAATAGTCTTCGGGACCGCTTCCCGTTAATGCATTCTTCAAGAAATGTCAGACTTTTATCTGTATTCCTTGTTTTTTGCCATTTTGTATTACATCCTTGAAAACCTTTAAAATTTTACAGGTTTGCTTCTATTGCTGAAGGCTAAGTGGCTGTTTCCACCTATTATTTCTACAGATCATGCTGTCATTGAACGGTGAATACGTCTTTCCCTTTGGACATGTTTATGATTTAAGCTGAATTTTTCTTGAACCATGATCGCATATTTTGGAGACGGGTAAAAGTTTTTTGCTGATTTCTGCAATATAAAGTAAGTTTGAAAGGTGTTGAGACAACGAGCTTTTTCGTTGCCTTTAAATATCTCTGATTAAAATAAAGTCAAGTTCAATTTATAAACGTTATAAATTTTATTAGTGCATGGCACCCTTTTAACTTTAAATACATATATTTGAAACGCAGCAGCCACGGGCAGTTGCGATTGCTTCATACAGAGAACTAAACTTTTTCTAATGCATCAGAGGGCCACAGCGCCGATCTGCCTGCATTAGAAGTCGATAGAGCTAAGTCGCTCGATGTAAAGAGATAAGAACACAATGAAGAGCGCGAGAGCAAGTACCAGGTGCTGGTGTGTGCCCACGGCTCTCTTATCAGATAATGCAAAATACATAACTCTTAAGCTTAAGTAAATTCATTACTGCTGGCTCAAACATACTCCCCCCGTTGGAGGACTCTGGGCTTCAACACCATCTCTGAGAGGCAGCAGACACAGCTTGGCTATAGCTCTTCTCGATTGACCCTTTGCGGTTTTAATATCAGCTACTCGAGGTACACCATCCTTCCCGTTGATAAGCTAAAGCACTCTAGCAAGCGGCCACTTGAGTGGTGGCAAGTTTTCGTCCTTCACCAGAACCAAATCTCCGACCTGAACGCTGGGCTTCGGAGTCCGCCACTTCGCTCTTTGCTGCAATAAGGTCAGATATTCGTTTTGCCAACGCTTCCAGAAGATCTGCTGGTAGTATGTAACTCGCTGCCACCTACTCAGCCTATCCTGGTTAAGCTGAGTGAGATCAGGTTCGGTGAACGTACGAAATGGAGCACAGTTCAAGAAATGGCCAGGCGTTAGTACATCGAGATCTGTGGGATTCTCTGAAAATGGAAAAAGAGGTCGCGAGTTGATTACTACTGATATCAAGCAAATTGGAGTTCGTAGTTCATCGAAATGAAGTAGAGATGCTCCGCAAGATCTATAAAAATGGAATTTTGCCGTTTTAACGGCCGCCTCCCACAAACCACCGAAATGCGGCGATCGTGGAGGAATGAATCGCCAATCAATAGTTTCAGCCAAGCAAAATTGAAGCACAGATTCCTGGTGATGATTGCTGAGAAACAACTTCAGCAACGCCCCAACGAAGTTCGTAGCGTTGTCAGACCAAATTTGCGATGGTCTGTTCCGTATTGAGATGAACCTCTTCAAAGCATTCAAGAAGGCAGTCGTTGACAAATCCTTCACCAATTTCAAATGTACAGCTTTGGTAGCGAAGCAGATGAAAATGCAGATGTAGCATTTGATTGGAGGCCTGCTCCGAATCTCAGATTTGTAAAAAAAGGGGCCACAGTAATCCACTCCTGTGACGTCAAATGCAATGCAAGCGTTTACTCTCTCTTGTGGCAAGTCAGCCATGACTTGTTCAAGCAGACGGGGCTTAATTCGGAAGCATCGAATGCATTTGTTGACGATCCTTGAAACCGTTTTCATGCCTCATATCGGCCAGTACTGGAGACGGATTGCAGCTAGTAGTCCTCGAGGTCCAACATGCATGTTTCGTATATGAAATGAATTTATAATTGCATTAGTTAGCGAGTGATGCTTGGGTAATATCATTGACGAGAATCAAAGTCTAAGGACGAATTTTCAAGGCGACCTCCTACGCGCATTAGACCAGATTCGTCCAAAAATGGGTAAAGTGAAGCAATAGAACTCAAAGGCTTAACTATTTGCGATGACGATAATGACTTCATGTCATCCCAAAGCGCTGCTCTCTGAACGCTGCGAATCATGATGCGAGTGCCATGATGAATATCAGCAACCGTTAATCCGCTAGACTTGATGCCATGAATAAATTTGTATACATATCCAAAGACCCGCTGCATCTTGAAGAAAGAATTTGAAAACTTGCACGTGTCGACGAGGTCTGGCTTGGGAGACCTTATAAGCAGCACTGTCTTGCGAAGGTCATGTAATGGAACGCTTCCTGTTGGAGCTGCGGGCCAGGCACTTGTACTGTCGAGCAAAAAGGCTGGTCCATGAGCCCACATTGTAGATGCTTGCAATTCGCACGGCGACGCTCCCCTCGACAAGAGATCTGCTGGATTGAGATAAGTAGGAACATGATGCCACTGCATCCCAGTTGTTAACTCCTGAATAGCTGCGATTCGATTGGAGAAGAATATGTTGAACTTGGATGCATCATTTTGAATCCACGAGAGCACGACAGATGATTCAGACCAGCAGTTGCAGGAACATAAAAATAACTTCATCTGGACTATCTCACTCATAAGTTGAGCTAGTAAATTTGCTCCACAGAACTCCAACCTTGGCACTGTCAACGTCTTCAGGGGTGATACTCTCGACTTAGAGCAGAACAAATGGGAAGTCGAATTACCATTTGATCTCGAGACGATGTAAACAGCGGCTCCATAAGCATCCAGACTCGCGTCGCAAAATCCATGTAACTCGGTTTCGGCCGATGTCAGCGCGGCCAATCTCTGGTAGGCTGCCATTTGTGTGCTGGAAAAACTGCGTAGAAGGTCACACCAAGCTGTAGCTAAACTGGCTGGAAGGCTTTCGTCCCAATTTAGCTTTTCTCTCCAAAGTTGCTGCAAGAATATCTTTGCTTTTGTAATGACAGGTCCCAACAGGCCGAGAGGATAGTAAAACCGAGCAAGTGCCGACAAAACAGTGCGCTTTGTGAGCTTAGGAGACAGCTAATAGGTGAAGAAGAAAATAACAAACAGTCCGATGCAGGATCCCATGCTAAGCCAAGTGTCTTTGTAATGTTGCTGCCGTCGTCGAACTTTAGCAGCGATTCTTTGTCCTTATCTAGAACGCCCTGTAGCACAGACGCATCGCTTGTGCACCTTTTGCGAAGCTGGAATTGACCCTTCGACAGCAGAGAAACTGTTTGTCGCATGATTTCCTGAACCTCCAATACAGATGAACCACCAGTGATTAAATCATCGACATAGAAGTCTCGCAGAACGACCTTAGACCCGATGGGAAATACTGATTTCTCATCAGATGCTAACTGATGCATTGAACGTATGGACAGAAAAGCAGCTGGCTTTGTACCGTACGTTACCGTGTCCAGCTTGTAAACTCGCAGCTCCTCCTTCGGAGAGTCTCTCCAACTGTCAGAATAATCAACTTTTACGCAGCGATACATTTTACAAATATCGCCTGTGAGCGCTATAGGAAATGTGCAAAAACGAAGAAGAGTGGC
>JAECWJ010000382.1:0-49359 GCA_018150375.1 Drosophila sturtevanti
GACACTTTTATTTGTTTGTGGAGAAATCACCACCGGAAAATGCAGCGACCGGCTTATATACACAATGCCCGTATGGAAACGCAATATAATTATGTATGTATGGAAGTATGTATGTGGCTGTATATGTATAAGCCGCGCCAGCGCACTATGGACACTTTGGAAAGTAAAAGAAACAAAACCGCGCGATTTTCTTTTTTAATCAAGATGTCGGACTTGGACTAGGACAAAATCGCGGGACTTTATACACTTGGAAGGTTTTTTTTATATATATATAATTTCCAGCGGGAACCGCACTCGCGTATATGTAAACGGTATGTATGTATATGTATATGTATTTAGGTATGGATATGTATATGTATTGATGGATGGATATGTATATATGTACATATGTAAATATATGTACTGGGAGATATATATATTTTGGAAGGAAAAAAAATGGATAGGACAATCACTCAGGACTGGAAAAACATGTACATAAGTATGTCCATACAATTCGGAGTGAAAAGTTGCTATGGAAAAAGCGGAAACTTTTCACTGCCGGTCTGTATGTATGTATTGGAAAGAATAAATTTTAATAAGAAATTTGGCTACTTATCAGATCTCCACCGGTGCGAATGCTGGGGCGAGCGGAACGAGGGATCCGGCTCGAAGGACCAATGAATGTAGGAGGATGGAGCGTCTATAAGTACTTGGCAATTTCCTTTGAATTAAATAGGGGCCAGTCCCAAATTGTGGATGTCCCGATGGAATTAAACACAGGGTCGTCTTCAGGTCTAGAAATATCCACTTTTATTCCCACACAACTGAGATATATATGTACATATGTAGGTATATCGCGAAAATGAATTGTATGGTGGATTGCAAAAGGCAATGTATGTCAAAATCAAAGCGAAAATGTAAGTATCAAAAAACGAACTGTTCGTTATGGCGGCTTCCATAGAACTTGCCCGTCACGCCAGTGTGCCCGTCCGACACCTGGGCAAAAATCTTCCCCGCCGCTGCTCCTGGTCACCGTCGGCGTGAACAATGTATATTGATATATATTGAAATATACTGATACAAATTGATATATAATAAATATTGATATTTATTGATTTATATTGATATATGTTGATATTTATTGATGTTTATTGATATTTATTAATATTTATTAATATATATTTACATATAATTGATAAATATATATATTGATAAATTTTTATATATATTGATATGTATTAATATATATTGACATTTATTGATATTTATTCATATTTTTTGATATATATTGAAATATACTGATACATGTTCATATACTAATAAATATTGATATTAATTTATTTATGTTGATATATTTTGATATTTATTGATATATATTGATATATTTTTTGACATCCTTTGATATATATTGATATTTATTGAAATTTATTAATATTTATTGACATATACAGATATATTATGATATATATTGGTATATTTTGATATATATTGATCTATATTGAAATATACTGATTCATATTGATATATTTGCCAGTGTTGGACGAGCTTGACATCATACCTGAACACCAGTTTGGGTTTAAAGGACAGCATGGAACACATGAGCAATGCCATCGTGTAATAAACGAAATCACAAATGCCCTTGAAAACAACGAATACTGCTCTGTAGTATATGGCACGATGGAATCTTGTATAAAATAAAGAAATGGCTTCCTGCTCCTTACTATTCATTGTTGAAATCATATCTTGACAATAGGCATTTCTACGTTCGACAACAAGCAGAAACTTCAAATCTATTTACCATAAATGCAGGAGTTCCTCAAGGAAGTGTTTTAGGCCTTGTGATGTATAAAATTTTCACATCTGATTTGCCTATTGCATCTAATGTTAAAGTCGCAACATACGCCGATGATACGGCAATTGTGGCATCAGATAGCATCCCCATGAGGACAGCTGAACACCTACAAACAGGAATCTGCCTAATTGAAAAATGGTTGCACAAATGGAAAATTAAAGTCAATTCCTAAAAGTCTGTACAAGCAACATACTCATTAAGGAGAGGAAATTGCCCAAAAGTCACTTTAAACAACATCGAAATCCCTCAAAGTGAATCAGTAAAGTATCTTGGAGTTCATTTTGATCGAAGGCTAACCTGGAAGACCCACATAAAGGAAAAACAGAAGCAGCTGAATATTAAAACCAAAAAAATGTACTGGCTGTTGGGACATAAGTCCCAGCTTAGTCTTGAAAATAAAGTACGCATTTACAAAGCTATATTGAACCCTGTTTGGACCTACGCGCTGCAACTCTGGGGCACAGCAAGCCAATCGAATATTGAAATTATGCAGCGTTACCAATCGAAAACCCTACGCACAATAGTTAACGCATCATGGTATGTGACCAATGTCGAAATCCACAAGGACCTTAATATACCTTTTATAAAAGATGAAATAGCGGAGTTTAGCAAAAGATATATTGAAAGACTGTATAATCAACCTAACTCGTTAGCCCTAAGTTTACTCGATAATAGCCAAACAACAAGAAGACTACAACGAGTCCATATTTTAGATCTTGCGAATAGACTTTGAATTAATATATAAAAATGTATATAAAATTAAAATTAAGCTCATATAATAATGTACATAGCAATCAAGTAAATTTAATAACTTAATTGTAAAACCTAGAGTTTATATATAATAGTTTGGCTTGAGCCAACTATTCCTGTTTAAAACAATGTATGCCCAAATTTACTTATTGTCGCAGGACAGATTGTAAATACAAATAAATATAAAAAAAAGTGCGTCTAACGGTTAGACACGATAGAAGTGAAACCTTCCGTAAAACAAACAAAGAGAATGAGGCGAAAGCAGCATTAGGAGCGGGATAATTATAGGTTCATTATAATATTGCTATAAAGGTCATATTTTATTTTCTTCATTTTATTATTATTCATCCTCAATGTTTTCAATTTCAACAAATGATACGAGTGGCTTATGATAGCTAAAATATGATACAAATGCTTTGGTTTCGATGTTGTCAACATATCTTTGAAATACCGCGTCAATTGTTGTTTTTTTTTAGTTTTATTTTTTTCTTTTTGTTGTTTTTGTCGATATTCACGTCACTTTTCTGCATTATTTTTCGGCATAATTGCGGTAAATATTTAAAAATGAAAATATTTACGAATATAAAAATACGGACGCAATAGAGCACACGCGGTTGCTATTATGAGCGTCGTAACGCGTGTATTACACAGACGTACTAACATACACACAAACATTCGTAGGACGCTTGGTCTAAGCAAGTATTAGGTAGTGTAGTATAGCTATACATAATGCCTTCTCGCTCACCGTAGCTCCGGAATATAATAATAATAATAAAAATAAAAATAATAAATAAACCAAATAATTCGTATATATACGTATGTAAGAATATAAATATGTTTGAAAAATAAAAAAAAAAATATATATATATGTATACAAAAGCGTACTTATGTATACATATGTATATGCATGCACACTTGCCGGCCGAAAATGTACATACATACATATACATATGTGTGTACGCCTTAAATTCTGCCGGCGTCGACAAGCAAAGACCAGCCGACGGTGCCCGAACTATCCAATATCGTCGCCGAAACACTTCGGCTACCGAAAAGAATTGAGCAAACACAAATAAGGGAACGCTATATAACTCTGTTCTATCTCATTCTCTCGCAGGCTATAAGATCTATATGTATGTCTCTTTTTAGTGTCGCTTTTTCGTTTCATCGAGTCTCAAATCACTCCCAACGATTCTAAAGAAGTTTTCACTTCAAAAAAAATAAAAAAAAAAATTGATATATTTATATATATTGATATTTATTGATTTGTATTGATATATATTGATATTTATTGAAATATTGATATATTCTTACATTTTGATGTATTTATATACATATATTGATATTTATTCATATATATTGAAATATACTGGTACATATGGATATTTTTTGATATATATTGACATATATTGATATATATTCATTTATATTGATATATATTAATATTTATTGAGATATATTGATATATATTGATATATTTTGATTTATATTGATATTTATTAATTTATATGGGTATATATAGATATATTTTGATATATATTAATATTTATTGATAGTTGCTGATATATATTGAAATATATTGACACATATTTTTGTATTTATATAAGTGTATTGATTTTTATTGATTTGTATTGATATATATTGATATTTCTTGATATATATTGATATATATTGAAACATTTTGATATATATTAATATTTGTTGATATATATTGAAATCTATTGATTTATAAATATATATATAAATATATATATTTATATATACTGATCTATATTGACATATATTGATATATATGTAAGATGAGTAGTTAGTTACTTTTTTTATTCTTTATACATATATAGTGTGTAAATTATATGAGATGCAGTTTAATGTTATTTTATTTTTTGACTCGACTTTTTTAAATTGCGTAACCACTACTCGTTAAGGATCTCCAGAAGTCGTCCTTCGGCTTTGCTGTGCATTTTTGTCCCAAACATGACTTCCAATGTTGACGATTTCAATGTTGCATGCACATGAGAAGTAATCGCTTTTTGGACTTGTGGCACTGAACCACCTCGTTGGTTCATGTACCACCAGCTTTGAGATTATACTTAAAATTGAACGTTTTACCCTCTTAATTTGGCCGTCACCCCTCGCTTTTCCTGTTGTTGTCCATGCGTGCTTGACTTTGTTCTCGTTGAGAACCTCGGTGAATGCGCTTGAAATAAATGCAATTCCCCTGTCGCCGATTATGCGTTTGGGGAAACCAAACACGAAAAACCAATCGATCAGCTTCTTTATCACTTCTTCACCACCAGTTGACTTCATTGGAAACAGCCAGACAAACTTAGAGAATGCGTCCACCATCGCCAAAATGTCATTGTATTCCTTGGCCGTCGCTCATTTCGCTTGTAAAAACTCATATCTTCTAAAGTAGTGGAGCAATTTTCAAAATTTAAAAAGCATTTGATAGCTAATTTCTTGGTTGCCACGTGCGTGAGTTGCTTTGATATTCAAGGTCAAAGCTGAAAAATATTTCTAGGCATATTTTATCCATAAAATTCACTTAAAAACACTTTTTTGATCTTAAATGAATATTATTATTTTAATTTTAATGACTAAAACAGATTTTGTAATGTTTTGTTTTTATTTTTTATTGAAATTGCGAAAAAAAAAATTTTTGTTATGTTTTTTTAGGTTATTTTTGAATATTTTGTATTGATGGCGCATTTTCTACAAAAAGTATGTTGAAAAGGTCTACATTTTATCTCACCCAATATATATCGAATGTAATAGTGTTTCTAAACTTTTTGTAGTCCTTGTTCTTGCATTCCTGTGCTTCTTCAGACAGCTCTCCAATTGGTAAGCACTGACGCGTCACATCCATCGGACCCAAATAATCAACATGCAGCGTGTACAATGGAGTGTCATCCTTGTCTATACAATAGAGGTAGCCCTCTTGTTTGCCGACTTTTTTACTGAAAATGATACAACTTATGCAGTTAGCAATAAAATTTCTTACTTTTCTCTCGAGATGCGGAATATAGTATTGCTGCTGGATTGCGTGCATCGTCTTAGCCACCAAAAAATTGCCATCTTCATGAGCTCATTGTATCACTTCCCGTTCCATGAGTTTCGGAACAGCCAACAGTTCATTGCCATTAACATTTTTGAAGAGAAGACCACGTTTCAGCTTATAGTCTTTGTAAGGAAGAGACCACGTTTCAGCTTATAGTCTTTGTAAGGAAGTTCCGTCAGAATCTTCTCCACTGCTTTTATAAAACTAAGTCGTCACCAACATGAACGTAAGTGGAATCCTCCATATACACAATCCACTGCAAAACTTCTCTCGGTATGTCGGAAAGATGAAAATGATTTCCCAACAAATAGTGTCGAAACTTCTTTAGTGCGAGACATTAACTTAACTTTTAAGTAGTAACTATATCGCTTGGACTCAGGATCCGAGGTCTTTCGGCTCCAATAATATATCGGATGAAATTTGTCATCAAACTGCTGCAATAAAACAGCTCCAAATCCATCTTTGGATGTATCAGTGTGGAGTTCTGTTATCGCGTCCCTTGTGAAGATGTGTAATACAAGCTCAATTACAAGCAACTTTCTTAAGGTTTGCAGCGCCTGCTGCTCTGCATTGTCAATTTTAAACACTACATCCTTTCTGAGTAGATTCGTAAGCAGACCAAGAAAGGCTTGGACTGCTTTGACATCTTTGGGTGTAGCGAAACTACTGACAGTTGCTGTTTCCTCCTTGCCGGGCCAGATACGACCATCTTCAATAATATGGCCAAAAAAGCTTATACGTGATTGAGTGAAGCTACACTTTTTCCACTTAATTTTTCGGCCAAATTAAGCAGCTTTCTCCAAAGCCAACTGTGTTTTTCGTAAACACTCCTTTGGTGATGTGACATAGACAATAATGTCATCCATATAGAGCTGCATAGTTCCAGAGTGAATTAGTTCTTGAAATATATAGTTTACGAACCTGATAAAAGCAGCTGGTGAGTCTCTAAAGCCAAAGAGCCTTATGAAACTCGAATAATCAATCTTTGGCAACGAACGCTGTGTACGGCTTGCTTTGATCCTCGATGGGTACATGAAAAAATCCATTTTCAAGATCCATTATGGTAAACCATTTGGGTGACTGCAGCTTTTCCAATACTTCTTCCATAATCGGGACAGGGAAACAATCTGCTAATACCATGTTATTCAACTTTCTGTAGTCCTCACATACTCGAAGCGTACTGTCCTTTTTCCGCACGACGTCGACTTGGTATATTCGATGATGACTTTCGCACAATTCCTTGTTCGACCCATTTTTCAACTTGCTTCTTCATGGCACTGGATTCATTTGCTGCTAAATGACTCGGTGAGTGAAAATTTCATCACTTGATTACTCCATCAGGAAATATCTTAAGCTAAACAGGGCACTTCTTAATAACTTCTTTGCTGACCACCTAACTGCGTTGTATCTTCTGTTATTCATCTTTACGATATTCTTGTGGTGCTTCAAGACATAACTCTTCGATGACGTTATATACATGACTATTCCCTTCTACTTGCGGATAATCTGCGTCCAACTGTACGAACGAGTATTCTTGCCTGTTACCAACTAAACAAAACTTTCTTATGAAATCATGTCTTAATAACGCATTGTAGTCCATCTGAGTGTTAGGAACGGCAATAAACTTTTGGTTGGTCTGCGACTTATCCACCGTGACCTCTACAGTTAAACATCCAATCGGCTTTGTTGTGGATTGGCCAAGACCCCGCAACAATGATGTGCTAATCTGGAACGCCCTGTAGTACAATCGCCATTTGCGACCATTTGCGAAGCTGGAATTGATCCTTCGACTACAGAGAAGCTGTTTGTCGCATGATTTCCTGCACCTCCAATACAGAGGAACCACCAGTGATTAAATCATCGACATAGAAGTCTCGCAGAACGTCCTTAGACCCGATGGGAAATACTAATTCCTCATCGGATGCTTACTGATGCACTGAACGTATGGACAGAAAAACAGCTGGCTTTGTACCGTACGTAACCGTGTTCAGCTTGTAAACTCGCAGGTAGGTAGGTAGCTATCAGAACAATTAACTTTTACGCAATGATACATTTTACAAATATCGCCTGTGAACGATATATGAAATGGACGAAAACGAAGAAGAGTGGCAAACAGCTTTGCTTGAATAGTAGAACCTGCCATCAGGACCATCAATACGACTCGTAATTTTGTAGTTGTACTACTTTCCTTTGTACACAGTGATGAGGTAAGAAATACTTACATTGACTTAGCACATCCGATTGAACAAGAGGCATACGGCCTAAGTCAATATATTATTTATGAAATCTGAATACTGGCTTTTGATTTGAGGTCGTTTATCTAATTTGAGCTCTATAATAAAAACCTTTGTCAAGCTTGGTCGTACGAATTTGATAACAAATCTGGGCTAAGTTTTAAAGGAAGCCGAACAGAATAAGCTCCGGAAGCGGGTTATTTCTTTTTTTAATCAGGGCAGTTTTCGATTTCCCAATATCGGCGAACTAACTCATCCAAATTCTGATCCGAATTTCCATTACGTAAAGGCGGAGCCGGCACGGCTAAGGCAGCTGTATGGCGAGTTTTGTGGTAGTTTCCAGTAAGTACCCAACCCAATCGAGTCTTCTGCAACAGGAGTAATCCAAACACTAACTAAATTTGTCCCACGCACAAAAGATCAAAGAACAGACTGGCTCCAACTAATAAGTCCACTCGTTGGGGATGAAGAATTCTGGATCAGCTAGTCGAATATTAGCTGGAATGTCCTAACTACTGGCGTTGATCGAGTAATTTGGATGGTCATCAGTTATTTTCCGAGCAATTACCGCAGTCAGATGCGTTTCAAAATCGGAATATTGAGAACGTTAACAAAGGTTTGCAGAATATCCTTCCGTATGAAAATTGGTATCACCTATGCCTGATACGCTAACTGAAGACTTGATCCCTTTAAGTTGTAACTGCTGCGCCAAACGCGATGTGACAAAAATGCAGCTGCGATCCCGAATCTAGCAACACTCGACAATGAACCAATGCACCGAAACGATTTTTAATTTAAAACAATGGCAGTCGCCAAAAACACCATATCTGGACTAGGATTTTGAGCAACAAGAGCAGTAGAGGAGGTTTGGGTGCAGTGGCCAGAACTACTACAAAAAGCATAGCAATTTGAATCGGATACTAAAAATGTGTGGTTGCTATTATTAAATTTGTTCTTCTTTCCCACCTGATGACAAGGCGCGTAAGAGGCCACTGCCCAATCAACAGTCTCCAACATTCGACACCTTTAACTTTGCAGCAGAGCCAGCCTCTACTCTCTTGAGCACTAAAATTTCCATAATATGTGCCTGAAAAACAAGACGTCGATTATTAAAACGATTGTGTAACAGCTCAAGAACAATTTTATTATTCGCGTCACAAATTTCCAGCAAACGGATTGTACCCAATGCCGTATCCTTCAAGCATGACCGCAGGTGCTGCATCTTTTCAATGTCCGCCATACTTGGATCCTTATCGATGATTGTCGAAAAAAGTGAAAAGCAATCTGCCCACTCAGTATATCCATGTTGAACGTGGGCAGTTTCAGTTCGAGTGGACGAGGCCGAACGATGGGCGCTAACTCCTCTGGACGAAACGTCGAACATGGTTGACCGCATATGCTGAATTCACGTAATTGAGACCGAAGCACACCCTTAATTGTCATTATGCTTTTATCAAACGATTCGCGAAGGGTGCCGCCGATTTCACTGGTGTCTAACTACTCTAAGTTGTCATAAGCCGTGTCGAACTTAGATTGAATTTTTTCAAGAAATTTTATTCGCAAATTAATTTCTTCCTCGTTGAGATCACGCAATATCGCGAGAGCAGTATCACTTTCTAATTTGTGAACACGCTCATACAACGAATGAACTTTAAGCTTAAATATCAAAGAAGCTAACTTCGGCCGTGCCGAAGTTTGTATACCCTTGCAGATTAATTGATTACTTTCTCCGTCATATCGGATTCAAGATATTTTAAAAATTGGAAATATAAAATTTAAAAAAAAATTTAAACCAAAAAAAGAAACAGTAAGAGAAAATTCGAGTTTGCCAACGACCGGGTTTGAACCTCCGCTCACGTCATTTCTAGAATCGATCTCTACCTATTGCGCTACCAAACTTATAATTCGCTGCCTCGCTATTTCGGCATACATTGCAAGCGTCCAGCTTCTCGCTCTCTAAAGTTTCTGACGAATTCTAGAAAACAACAACACAATACAAATAGTTTTTTGTCTCTTTCTGTTTCGCACTCAGCTTGTAGTTTTTTCAAGCACGTGTTCGCATATATGTATGTATGTATGTTTGTATGTTTCCATGTATGTTGTTTGTGTACGCATATATAAAACGCATAAATATAAACGTATTTAATTGGCTGCATATGCAAGTTAATACTCTCCATTCCTGTTGCGGGTGAAGATTAGGTTGAGAGGCGAACTGTACCTCTTATTGCTGGCCACGTGCTCAGACAATAAAACAAATTATTTAACGGCCAAGTGCCGGAGTGAATATTTATTTAAGCGACTTATCGGGAGAGCGCTGTACTCAAAAACTGAAAACTTAGTACACAGAATATTTCACTTAAGCTAAGCCCAAACTCGCATCACACCACAATGTCATGGTCGGCGAGCCGACCCAGCAAATCTAACAGCAAATCTAACGGACACTCCCGAAGCAAAGCAAAAGTGTCCGATTATCGTTGCTGACCATTGCAGCTATAGCGTGCTGATACAACTGTAAAGTTGCAATCGCGAGGGCTGATTATAAACTTATGAAATATCCTATATTAAGTGTTATTTGTTAACTACTCCCCCTTCAAGTATAGGGCCGTCCTCGGCCGACCCAATCCCGGCTACATCTAACCGTTTGCAGACTTCTTTGCACCGATGATTCGACAAGGTCATCGGCCTCAGCATCAGCATCAGCTTCTATGTTATCTGGTTGGCTGGGCTGTGCCTGCTCTGGCCGGCTCACCCGCTGTGGCGGTAACCTCCTCCACAATCTCTTCATACTCCGAGGCGTTTTCTTCTCTGGCAACTGCTTGTGGTGCAGCCTTATGCACTACTGCAGCTGCTTAAGTGTCTTCTATTTTCATTTCTGGCTTGTGTTTGTGCTGGGAAGCCTTTTTGGCCTTGTGCTGATCGGCTTCTTGTAGTTTCTGTTGAATTTTAGCCTGGACCAGAGCAGAGCGTGCTGCGGAACCCTTTGATTCAATATCCGAATAGATACGACTTGTTTTTGGTGTGTCCACTTGAGATCTCTTCAAGGTTTCATTACCTCGTCCCAGGTCTTCTGTAGAATCCCGGCGTTTTTCTGGAATTGCTGTATCACCTCCAGATTATGTTCATTCAAACGATGAAGGTAAGGGAGGCTGAGGACATCTTGGGTGACAGTGATGTTTAGCAAGGGAGAATTGTCAATACCCGGGACTCTATTGCGTACGTTGTTGTGATTGTAAAACAGAGTCCCGTTAATTGCGACTCGGTCTCCGAACGTGGTGAGATGCGTGCCTCGTACTTGGATCTCAGTGCCGTTGTCCACCTGAATCCTTGCGGACCCGTTATTGAGGATGGTGTCGTACGTCATCTACATGGGTGATTATCTCCAGGTTGCTCGGCTGGATTTCGCAGTGTGTCGTGCCACACGATCTTTCCAAAGCCAGACGACAAAATGTGGTTCCAGGTGAAGCGGCGCAATTCTGCAGTGTGTGACGTTGTCAAGCAATCGCACTATGAAGTTCTTGTGGATGACAGGATGAATCGTGATTTTTCTGCAAGCTCTTTTAATCTTAGGGAACTTGATTATAAAGTGTATGGTGTTAATGGATTGAAGAACTTTTACGGACGCAACGGACATAAGACCTCCTATGGGAGTGTTGGTGGGTTCCTCTAGCCAAATTGATTTCAAATCTGAGTGGCCCAAAAATGTTTGGGCTAACAATGTTAGACTTTGCAATAGTAATAGCAAGCATTAAATTTTGCAACTCCATCATTAGCATTCTGTTTCTAGACAGTAGTGTTTCAAATAAAAGGCTAGTGTCAACTTGTGAGTTTTGGCTATCCCCGAGAATTCTAATGACAGTGATTGTTAATTGGTTAAGCTGGTCCTGAACTCTAGTGTTTATTTCTACTTGTCTATTATCGGCATATATTAATTGCATTCCAGTAAACCTAGCCTGCTCTAAACTATGCCAAGTGGCTAGAGGTAAGTTGAACAACTATATCTAACTTATGCGAGTTTGCCTAGTGGCTTAAAAAAAGATGTAAAAGAAAAACAAGGGAGTCATCTTAGGTTGTCCTTGTGGACTACCCTCCCTCTAATGAGGACCTCGGTCCCCAGGTCTGCTTCCACTGCCTTCTCATCACATAAAGGTGTGAGTTTGTTTCCAAGCCGTCGATTGGACTTGACCAAAACTTTGTCACCAACGTCGAAGACCCTATTCTGCCGATTCGCGTTCTCCCTAGCTCTGAGCATCGTCTGAGCGTTTCTGATCTTTTCTTGTATTTTTTCTTGTGGCTCATCCGAGTGCGCCTGAACCACATCAACTGGTCTCTGGTCGGTGACGGAATGGATCGACTTATTGTACTCAGTTGTAGCCAGTAAAATGACTTCTACGGTGTCATTTATGCCTTTATCGATCTTTAGGCATCTGGCTAGCTCTAACAGAGTGCTGTGAAAGCGCTCAACCTGCCCATTCGAGATGCTATGCAATGGTGGTGCATTTGAAATGCTGACCCCATAGTTGTTTGCGAGCATGGTCACTATGGTTTCTGAATTCAATGACGGTTCATTGTCACAGTAAATGGATCTGGCCTTAGGAAAAAAATTCATTAGTTGCATTAGAGCTGGCTTCAGATCCACAATGGTTCTTGAGGAGATCGGTTGGACAATAGCAAACTTAGAGAACTTGTCGATGCAAGTTAGAAAGTATTTCCTGTCAGTGGAGAAAATGTCTATGTGTAACATCTCTCCCACATGTGAGGGGATCGGTGTCTCCCCAAGCTCCTGTTTTTTGGGGTGTCTATCATATTTAGCCCTAGCACATGTTTTGCAATTTTGTACTATTTCATTGGCCATTCTTGCCATCTTTGGAAAGTAGTACTCCGAGAGTACCTGCTTAATATTTTCCTGTGCAGACCTATGGGCCCTATTATGCTCGGCTGTGAGGATTTCCCTTCTATCTCCCACCGCAAATACATCCACTACGCGATTTTTGCAATGCCAGAACTTTGTGGCTGGGTATCTACGAACCAATGAATCATGTATCATTGCCAGCGTGTGTAAGTTACAGTGGAGAGCATTTACGCATTTGGGTGAAACTACATCTTCGAGCTCGTCTAGCAGCGATTCGATGCAAGTATAGCTGATCAAGTACCGTTTCTTATTTCCAAAAAGAATAAAACTTTGTTTTAAAGGTAAACGCGCCTCTTCTAGCACTATTTGGTTTTGAAAACAATTCAAGGGTTTGTCTGTTGTCTCAATGGTGTTGGTGAGAGATACCTCACTGTGTATCGTTGCTGCGCAGGACTCAATTTCTTGTTCATTCACAGCGTTGAACTGCTGTCTTGACAAGGCATCAGCAACCAGATTGGCCTTGCCGGGTTTATAGAAGATACGTGCATTGGACTCGTCGATGCGCGTTTCCACCTTTTGATCTTCGCATTTGGATTGGATTCCGAAACTGCGAAGGTCAAGGGTTGATGGTCAGTGAAGATATTAATGTCTTTCACCCCATACAAATAGTGCCTTAACTTGGCAAGTGACCATACGATGGCCAATAACTCTCTCTCATTTGTCGCATAGTTTACTTCGCTGTCCTTCAATGCTCTTGAAATCATTGTTATAGGACGACCTTCTTGAGACAAGACTGCACCTATGCCGTGAGCCGAAGCATCGGTCGTTAGATCGAATGGCTTCTTAAAATCGGGGTACCTGAGCATCACATTTTCAGATGACAAAATGTCGCGCAACTTCTGAAACGCCCTTTGCTGCACTTCGAGAATTGAACCTTTATATTTCTGGACCTATGCTTACTGACTGTTCCATTTTCACCCTTCAGAATATTGGAAATGGGTCTTGCTATTGCGGCGAAGTCCCTAATGAAACATCTGTAATAACTTGCGAGGCCTAGAAATGATCTGACCTCGAACAGTGTTTCAGGATCCGTCGTGGCGCCAGTGCTGGTGACTATGAAACCAAGAAAGTTCACGCTTTTCTTAAAAAATCGTGACTTTTCGACGGAGACCCTCATGTTTGCTTCGTGTAAGCTTTTTAGGACCCAATCCACGTGTTTAATGTGGGAGTCCTCATCTTCTGAAAAGATGATTACGTCATCGACATAAACATAGCAAAATTTGCCAATCTTCTCTCGCAGTATGTCGTCGATGGTTCTTTGGAAGATGCTTGCTGCATTCTTTAATCCAAAGGGGAGCCTTTTAAACTCGTATTTCCCCCCGTTTACGGAGAAGGAGGTTTTTTCGCGGTAGCGTTCTGCGAGTATGATCTGGTGATAACCAGACTTGAGGTCTAATGTTGAAAAGAATTTGGCTTTTCCCAAATTCCCCAATATCATTGATATATTTGGCATAGGGTATTTGTCAGACACGGTTCTTTCGTTAAGTTTACGAAAGTCCATTACCAACCTCATTTTCCTATTGCCCGCTTCATCAGTGCCCTTCTTGTTTACTACCCATATTGGGTTATTGTAGGGAGAGACCGACTTCTGAATTATATCATTTTTTAGCAAATCTTTGATTTCTTTATTAACGAAATCAGCTACTCCCATTGGATATGGGTAAAGCCTGGCAAAGATCGGTTGCTCATCTGTGGTTCTAATGGTAGCCACGACTGATGTGTTATACGGCAACGCCTCGTCTGGGTCTGCGAAAGCCTTTTGTCTGGTCTTTAGCATTTTTAAAAAGGAACTTCTAGCTGATGTGGATGCCTCTGCACAGTCTACGTTTGTGAAATTTATATCTCTGCAAGTGTGGAATGTGATTTGTTCGACCTCCGTGCCCCATTTAAGCTGTTCTGAAGCTAGACAAAGCGAAGCAGCTGCCTGCTTTAGCAGGTCAAGGCCTACAATCCCATCAAAAGTTGACAAGTCCGGCAGAATAAAAAAGGTTTCCTTTAACCCAAACATTGTAACAAAGCATTTTTGTGTAATTTGTGTCTCGCCGTGAATGGAATGAATTTTGAAGGGGGACTCTCCAGACTGGACGCCTTTTAACCCTTCATGTGGCCGAATGAAATTCTTGGCCGCGCCCGTGTCTATGAGGAATCGCATGTGAGTCCCTGCTATTCTTCGTCTGATGCCGGGTAGCAGGGATTTACTCCTAAAAAATTGAGGGCATCAGAGTCATAACTAGCATCGTCATTGATTTGTGCCGCTGCGCTAGAGGAGGCATTAGCGGACGCCTCTGCTCCCTGTCCCGCGTCTTGCGTGACGTGATTCAATCTTTGCTGATTTCTCTGACCGCCTGTGCGGTCGGATGCGGGGTTCTTCGTATTCGCGTAAACAGGGGGCCTGAGTGGGCTGCAAAAAGTCTTGAGAAGGAAGGATCGACCTCCATGGGCACCGGTGCGCCATTATTATTATGCTGCCTGCTGCTTCGTTGGTCCGTCTGCACTGGGGCCTTACTTTGCTTGCTAAAGTGTGGGTTCTTGGTACCGCTAGTTTGTGTTTCAGCTTGTTGCGAATGCCTCTCCTGTTGGTGACCCTGCGCTTTTGCATGCGGCTTGCGCTCTTTGTCCTCTAGACTTCTTGCGAAATTAGCCGCGAATGCGTACCTTTCGTGGTTCGACTCAACTTCTTGCGCGAGAGCTAGCGCTGAAGGCAAGTCTCTGGGTTTTGCTGCAAAGAGCACATCTGTAAGACTGCGCTTGAGACCCGATATGAATACACGCAACGCATCATCGCGGAATTTTCCATATAGGCCCTTTGCTAAAGCCGGCTCATATGACATATTAACTTTGTTAGTGAGAAGAGCGAGTTTCTTCTCAACCTCGTCGTAATATTGAAGCAGGGACAGGCCACCTTGCCTCAAGGTACCTAATTCCTGTTCAATTACATGAATTGGTCTCTTGTCACTGTATGTGAAATCTAGGCGATTCATTATCGCATCAAAATTCAATACAGTACGAAAGGAGGCCAGCACCGCGTCTGCGGGGCCCCTGATCTTGCTTCTTATAATGATAACAGCCTGGTAATGACGAGAACTGCCATTATGTGGTCTGAAGATCTCGTAAGCGGCTAATGCTGCCTGCCTCCAAGATACATAAGCTTCCTGTACTCCTGCAAACTCAGGTAAACATTTAACGGCATCTAGTGGCTCGTCACAGCGAATGTCGTTTCTAATTCCTATAGCAGCATATGCTACTACTTGTGGGGCGGCAACGGTTGCTGCTGCTATTTGTTGAGCCAACTCATTAATTCTTTGAGTCAATGCTCGCTCCCTCTGCTCGTTTGCAGCGGCCTGTTCGGCTAAAGCATTGCTGACAGCCGACCTTATTATTTCCCTAAGCTGATCTGCATCCATTTTACCTAACGGGGGGGGAACCGCAGGGAGAAGTCCTGTAGCCGCGGCTCCGATGCGAATGTCACAGTCGGAATCTGAGTCACTAGACTGCTTGCGAGGATTTCTATATTGGCTAAACTGAGACATGCGTCAGTGGCCGCGAAAAGCAAAACGGGCCGTCAAAAGATGGATCGAATAACGTCGAAACTCTGAACCACTAGAACTGTATGTATTGTTATAGCACAATTTTAGACACATAGAAAGCAACACAAAGTAACCATATTAACGACCTGGGTGATAAATTGTTTCAACTAGAATTCTCAAAGTAGTCACTCTCACGTGTTTCAGAAACCTGGTTGAGATTATTGTTATTAATTATGATCTGTTGCAAAGTAAAATACTCAAAAGTACTTACTAATTTTTACAAAAAATTGAAACTTTTATATTTGAAGAAAAATTTTGGCTAGAGTATCCACTTACATGATTCAACTACCACAAAAAAAATTCCCTATAAGGTTGGTCTCTCGCAGCTCCCGCGCTGCTGTCTTAATTGCTGTCGGTTGTTGCAGCTCCTGTGCTGCTGTTTTAGTTGTTATTGGTTGTGGAGTCCGCCCCACGTTGGGCGCCAGTTAATACTCTCCAGTCCTGTTGCGGGTGAAGATTAGGTTGAGAGGCGAACTGTACCTCTTATTGCTGGCCACGTGCTCAGACAATAAAACAAATTATTTAACGGTCAAGTGCCGGAGTGAATATTTATTTAAGCGACTTATCGTTAGAGCGCTGTACTCAAAAACTGAAAACTTAGTACACAGAATATTTCACTTAAGCTAAGCCCAAACTCGCATCACACCACAATGTCATGGTCGGCGAGCCGACCCAGCAAATCTAACAGCAAATCTAACGGACACTCCCGAAGCAAAGCAAAAGTGTCCGATTATCGTTGCTGACCATTGCAGCTATAGCGTGCTGATACAACTGTAAAGTTGCAATCGCGAGGGCTGATTATAAACTTATGAAATATCCTATATTAAGTGTTATTTGTTAACTTGCATACATACTGATGCTGATGGGGGTTGATTCATTGATTTTATTGATTTATGTCGGTGTTTATAATCCGATCTGATTCAAACTAACTGATATGATGTAGAAGTATAATTCTCATCTGATCACCAAATTTGGTTGAGATATCTTAAAAAACAAAAAAGTTTTTCTCACAAAAACATACTTTTTCTGATGGGGGTTGATTATTGATTTTATTGATTTATGACGGTGTTTATTATCCGATCTGAATCAAACTTGCTGGTAAGGTGTAAAAGTAGAATTGTCATCTATGTGCCAAATTTGGTTGAGATATCTTAAAAATCTTAAATTATCTTCTCACAAGAACTGTTTTGAACAACTCACATTTTGACCGAAGTACCTCTGATCTTTCCTATTTTTCTATAACTTTTAGTTGTCGGATCCTACCAATCTTTAAACTTGATTTGTTTGCATCATCAACGGACAGAATGATATGACTTTATTCACGTAGCTCCAAATTTAAGATCGATTAAGTATGTAGAAACAGACAGACGGACAGACGGACATGGTCATATCGACTCGGCTTTCGATGCTGATCAAGAATATATATACTTTATGGGGTCGGAAACGATTATTTCTATGCGTTACAAACATCTGACCAATTTTATTATACCCTCTGCAAGGGTATAAAAAGTCACCCTGTTCTCTTCGCTTAAGAAAGACAAGCCGCTAGTTGCCATGGCGATGCAGAAAAAAGGGAACGAAAAAGAACAGTTGTAGTCAAGCAAACAGCAAGCGGGCGGCCGATGATTTTAGAGCACTTTAGACACAGGCACAATTATTTGCAGTTTAGAAATTTGCACTAATGCCATGGGCGGCGAAAAGTTAAATGATTATTAGCTTTTAACACAGTTTTATTTTAATTTTTTATTTAGTTTATCACGTTAAAAAATTGAGGGCATCAGAGTCATAACTAGCATCGTCATTGATTTGTGCCGCTGCGCTAGAGGAGGCATTAGCGTACGCCTCTGCTCCCTGTCCCGCGTCTTGCGTGACGTGATTCAATCTTTGCTGATTTCTCTGACCGCCTGTGCGGTCGGATGCGGGGTTCTTCGTATTCGCGTAAACAGGGGCCTGAGTGGGCTGCAAAAGTCTTGAGAAGGAAGGATCGACCTCCATGGGCACCGGTGCGCCATTATTATTATGCTGCCTGCTGCTTCGTTGGTCCGTCTGCACTGGGGCCTTACTTTGCTTGCTAAAGTGTGGGTTCTTGGTACCGCTAGTTTGTGTTTCAGCTTGTTGCGAATGCCTCTCCTGTTGGTGACCCTGCGCTTTTGCATGCGGCTTGCGCTCTTTGTCCTCTAGACTTCTTGCGAAATTAGCCGCGAATGCGTACCTTTCGTGGTTCGACTCAACTTCTTGCGCGAGAGCTAGCGCTGAAGGCAAGTCTCTGGGTTTTGCTGCAAAGAGCACATCTGTAAGACTGCGCTTGAGACCCGATATGAATACACGCAACGCATCATCGCGGAATTTTCCATATAGGCCCTTTGCTAAAGCCGGCTCATATGACATATTAACTTTGTTAGTGAGAAGAGCGAGTTTCTTCTCAACCTCGTCGTAATATTGAAGCAGGGACAGGCCACCTTGCCTCAAGGTACCTAATTCCTGTTCAATTACATGAATTGGTCTCTTGTCACTGTATGTGAAATCTAGGCGATTCATTATCGCATCAAAATTCAATACAGTACGAAAGGAGGCCAGCACCGCGTCTGCGCGGCCCCTGATCTTGCTTCTTATAATGATAACAGCCTGGTAATGACGAGAACTGCCATTATGTGGTCTGAAGATCTCGTAAGCGGCTAATGCTGCCTGCCTCCAAGATACATAAGCTTCCTGTACTCCTGCAAACTCAGGTAAACATTTAACGGCATCTAGTGGCTCGTCACAGCGAATGTCGTTTCTAATTCCTATAGCAGCATATGCTACTACTTGTGGGGCGGCAACGGTTGCTGCTGCTATTTGTTGAGCCAACTCATTAATTCTTTGAGTCAATGCTCGCTCCCTCTGCTCGTTTGCAGCGGCCTGTTCGGCTAAAGCATTGCTGACAGCCGACCTTATTATTTCCCTAAGCTGATCTGCATCCATTTTACCTAACGGGGGGGAACCGCAGGAGAAGTCCCTGTAGCCGCGGCTCCGATGCGAATGTCACAGTCGGAATCTGAGTCACTAGACTGCTTGCGAGGATTTCTATATTGGCTAAACTGAGACATGCGTCAGTGGCCGCGAAAAGCAAAACGGGCCGTCAAAAGATGGATCGAATAACGTCGAAACTCTGAACCACTAGAACTGTATGTATTGTTATAGCACAATTTTAGACACATAGAAAGCAACACAAAGTAACCATATTAACGACCTGGGTGATAAATTGTTTCAACTAGAATTCTCAAAGTAGTCACTCTCACGTGTTTCAGAAACCTGGTTGAGATTATTGTTATTAATTATGATCTGTTGCAAAGTAAAATACTCAAAAGTACTTACTAATTTTTACAAAAAATTGAAACTTTTGTATTTGAAGAAAAATTTTGGCTAGAGTATCCACTTACATGATTCAACTACCACAAAAAAAATTCCCTATAAGGTTGGTCTCTCGCAGCTCCCGCGCTGCTGTCTTAATTGCTGTCGGTTGTTGCAGCTCCTGTGCTGCTGTTTTAGTTGTTATTGGTTGTGGAGTCCGCCCCACGTTGGGCGCCAGTTAATACTCTCCAGTCCTGTTGCGGGTGAAGATTAGGTTGAGAGGCGAACTGTACCTCTTATTGCTGGCCACGTGCTCAGACAATAAAACAAATTATTTAACGGTCAAGTGCCGGAGTGAATATTTATTTAAGCGACTTATCGGGAGAGCGCTGTACTCAAAAACTGAAAACTTAGTACACAGAATATTTCACTTAAGCTAAGCCCAAACTCGCATCACACCACAATGTCATGGTCGGCGAGCCGACTCAGCAAATCTAACAGCAAATCTAACGGACACTCCCGAAGCAAAGCAAAAGTGTCCGATTATCGTTGCTGACCATTGCAGCTATAGCGTGCTGATACAACTGTAAAGTTGCAATCGCGAGGGCTGATTATAAACTTATGAAATATCCTATATTAAGTGTTATTTGTTAACTTGCATACATACTGATGCTGATGGGGGTTGATTCATTGATTTTATTGATTTATGTCGGTGTTTATAATCCGATCTGATTCAAACTAACTGATATGATGTAGAAGTATAATTCTCATCTGATCACCAAATTTGGTTGAGATATCTTAAAAAACAAAAAGTTTTTCTCACAAAAACATACTTTTTCTGATGGGGTTGATATTGTTTTGATTATTGATTTTATTGATTTATGACGGTGTTTATTATCCCTCTGCAATATGGGTATAAAAAGTCACCCTGTTCTCTTTCGCTTAAGAAAGACAAGCCGCTAGTTGCCATGGCGATGCAGAAAAAAGGGAACGAAAAAGAACAGTTGTAGTCAAGCAAACAGCAAGCGGGCGGCCGATGATTTTAGAGCACTTTAGACACAGGCACAATTATTTGCAGTTTAGAAATTTGCACTAATGCCATGGGCGGCGAAAAGTTAAATGATTATTAGCTTTTAACACAGTTTTATTTTAATTTTTTATTTAGTTTATCACGTTGGGGTCACCAAAATGTTGAAACAACGAGCTTTTTCGTTGCCTTTAAGAATTTCAAATTAAATTAACAAACGTTCAATTTATAAAATTTTCAAATTTTATTTCTTCACGGCACCCCTTTTAACTTTAACTATTTGAAACGCAGCAGCTACGGGCAGTTGTGATTGCTTCATGCAGACCACTAAAAACTTCTCTAATGCATCAGAGGGCCGCAACGCCTATCTGCATACATTAGAAGTCGGTAGAACTAAATCGGTCATGCTGACGTAAAGAGATGAAACATAAAGAAGAGTGCGAGAGCCAGTACCAGGTGCTGTGTGCCCACGGCGCTCTTATCAACTAATGTAAAAATACATGTCTCTTAAGCTTAAGTAAATTCATTGCTGCTGGCTCGAACACTATATATTGATATATATTGATCTTTATTGATATTAATTGATGTATATTGATATATACTTAGATATAGATGTATTTATATATATTGATATTTATTCATATATTTTGATATTTATTGAAATATACTGATACCAAATGATATATTATTACATATTAATACTTCTTAATGTATATTGATATATATTGTTATTGACTAACATATATTTATATATATTGATATTTATTGATATTTAGTTGATACTTATTGGTATTTATTGATATTTAACTGATATTTATTGATATATATTGAAATATACTGATACACATTGATATATTTATATATATTGATATATATTGATATATACTGATATATACTTACATATTGATGTATTTATAAATATTGATATTTATTGATTTATATTGATATATGTTGATATTTATTGATGTTTATTGATATTTATTAATATTTATTAATATATATTTACATATAATTGATAAATATATATATTGATAAATTTTTATATATATTGATATGTATTAATATATATTGACATTTATTGATATTTATTCATATTTTTTGATATATATTGAAATATACTGATACATGTTCATATACTAATAAATATTGATATTAATTTATTTATGTTGATATATTTTGATATTTATTGATATATATTGATATATTTTTTGACATCCTTTGATATATATTGATATTTATTGAAATTTATTAATATTTATTGACATATACAGATATATTATGATATATATTGATAAATATTGATATATATTGATATATATTGATGTATATTAATATTTTTGATATCTATTGTTATATATTTATAAATATTGGTATATTGATTGATATATTTATTGATATATATTGATATACATTGATATTTATTTATATTTTTTGATATATATTGAAATATACTAATACATGTTCATAAACTAATAAATATTCATATTTATTGATTAATGTTGATACATTTTGATATTTATTGATATGAATTGATATATTTTTTGATATCCTTTGATATTTAGTGATATCTATTGATATTTATTGATATTTATTAATATTAATTGAAATTTGTTGATATTTATTGACATAGATTTATATATATTGTATCAGTAACATATTGATATATTTCTATACAATAGAATTTCAAATTAAATTAACAAAGGTTCAATTTATAAACGTTATAAATTTTCTAATTTTCTGACGCATCAGAGAGCCGCAGCGCCGATCTGCTTGCATTAGAAGTCGGAAGAACTAAGTCGCTCGTGCCGACGTAAAGAGATAAACCATAATGAAGGGCGCGAGAGCAAGTACCAGGTGCTGGTGTGTGCCCACGGCTCTCTGATCAACTAATGCCAAAATACATGTCTCTTAAGCTTATGTAAATTCGTTGCTGTTGGCTCGAACGTACTCCCCCCGTTGGAGGACTCTAGGTTTCAACATCATCTCTGAGAGGCAGCAGACACAGCTTGGCTAGAAGAGCTCTTCTTGATAGACCCTTTACCGTTTTAATATCAGCAACTCGAAGTACGCCATCTTTCCCGTTGACAAGCTGAAGCACTCTAGCGAGCGGCCACTTGATTGGCGGCAAGTTTTCGTTCTTCACCAGAACCAAATCTAAGACCTGAACGCTGGGGTTCGGAATCCGCCACTTCGCTCTTTGCTGCAACAAGGTCAGATATGTGACTCGGTGCCACCCATTCAGCCTATCCTTGTTAGGCTGAGTGAGATCAGGTTCGCTGAATGTACGAAATGAAGCAAAGTTCAAGAAATCGCCAAGGGTTAATACATCGAGATCTGTGTGATTCTCTTAAAGAAGAAAAAGAGTTAGCGAGTTAATTTCTGCTGAAATGAAGCAAATGAGCGTGCATAATTCATCAAATTGAAGTAGAGATGATCCGTAAAATCTATAAAAATGGAATTTTGCCGTTTTAACGGTCGCCTTCCAGAAACCACCGAAATGCTGCAATCGTGGAGAAATGAATCGCCAATCAATAGTTTAAGCCAAGCAAAATTGAAGCACAGATTCCTGGTGATGATTGCTAGTAGCGTTGTCAGACCAAATTTGCGATGGTCTGTTCCGTATGGAGATGAACCTTTTCAAAGCATTCAAGAAGGCAGCCGTTGATAAATCCTTCACCAATTCCAAATGTGCAGCTTTGGTAGCGAAGCAGATAAAAATACAGTGGTAGCATTTGATTGAAGGCCTGTTCCGAATCTCAGATTTGTAAAAAAGGGGCCACAATAATCCACTCCTGTAACGCCAAACACAATGCAGGAGCTTACTTGCTACTTTGGCAAGTCAGCCATGACGTGCTGAAACAGACGGCATTTCTTGACGACCCTTGATACCGTTTTCATGCCTCCTAGCGGCTAGTACTGGAGACGGATTGCAGCCAGTAGTCCTCGAGGTCCAACGTGCATGTTTCGTATATGAAATGAATTGATAATTGCATTAGTTAGGTAGTGATGCTTTGCTAATATCATAGGGTGACGAGACTCAAAATCTACGGACCGAGGCGACCTCCTACGCGCAGTAGATCAGTTTCATCCAAAAATGGATAAAGCGAAGCAATAGAACTCGATGGTATAACTATTTGCGATAACAATAATGACTTTATGTCATCCCAAAGCACTCCTCTCTAAACGCTGCGGATCATGATACGAGTGCCATGATGAATATCAGCAACCGTTAATCCACTGAACTTGATGCGATGAATAAACAAATGGGAAGTCAAATTACCATTTGATCTAGAGACGATGTAAACAGCGGCTCCATAAGCATCCAGCATTGAGCTTTTCTCTCCAAAGTTGCTGCAAGAATATCTTTGCTTTTGTAATCACAGGTCCCAACAGGCCGAGAGGATCGTAAAACCGAGCTATTGCCGACAACAAAGTGCGCTTTGTGAGCTTAGGAGACATGCTAATAGGTGAATAAGCCAAGTGTCTTTGTGATGTTGCTGCCGTCGTCGATCTTTAGCAGCGATTCTTTGTCCTAATCTGGAACGCCCTGTAGTACAATCGCATCGCACCATTTGCGAAGCTGGAATTGATCCTTCGACTACAGAGAAGCTGTTTGTCGCATGATTTCCTGCACCTCCAATACAGAGGAACCACCAGTGATTAAATCATCGACATAGAAGTCTCGCAGAACGTCCTTAGACCCGATGGGAAATACTAATTCCTCATCGGATGCTTACTGATGCACTGAACGTATGGACAGAAAAACAGCTGGCTTTGTACCGTACGTAACCGTGTTCAGCTTGTAAACTCGCAGGTAGGTAGGTAGCTATCAGAACAATTAACTTTTACGCAATGATACATTTTACAAATATCGCCTGTGAACGATATATGAAATGGACGAAAACGAAGAAGAGTGGCAAACAGCTTTGCTTGAATAGTAGAACCTGCCATCAGGACCATCAATACGACTCGTAATTTTGTAGTTGTACTACTTTCCTTTGTACACAGTGATGAGGTAAGAAATACTTACATTGACTTAGCACATCCGATTGAACAAGAGGCATACGGCCTAAGTCAATATATTATTTATGAAATCTGAATACTGGCTTTTGATTTGAGGTCGTTTATCTAATTTGAGCTCTATAATAAAAACCCTTTGTCAAGCTTGGTCGTACGAATTTGATAACAAATCTGGGCTAAGTTTTAAAGGAAGCCGAACAGAATAAGCTCCGGAAGCGGGTTATTTCTTTATTTAATCAGGGCAGTTTTCGATTTCCCAATATCGGCGAACTAACTCATCCAAATTCTGATCCGAATTTCCATTACGTAAAGGCGGAGCCGGCACGGCTAAGGCAGCTGTATGGCGAGTTTTGTGGTAGTTTCCAGTAAGTACCCAACCCAATCGAGTCTTCTGCAACAGGAGTAATCCAAACACTAACTAAATTTGTCCCACGCACAAAAGATCAAAGAACAGACTGGCTCCAACTAATAAGTCCACTCGTTGGGGATGAAGAATTCTGGATCAGCTAGTCGAATATTAGCTGGAATGTCCTAACTACTGGCGTTGATCGAGTAATTTGGATGGTCATCAGTTATTTTCCGAGCAATTACCGCAGTCAGATGCGTTTCAAAATCGGAATATTGAGAACGTTAACAAAGGTTTGCAGAATATCCTTCCGTATGAAAATTGGTATCACCTATGCCTGATACGCTAACTGAAGACTTGATCCCTTTAAGTTGTAACTGCTGCGCCAAACGCGATGTGACAAAAATGCAGCTGCGATCCCGAATCTAGCAACACTCGACAATGAACCAATGCACCGAAACGTCGCCAAAAACACCATATCTGGACTAGGATTTTGAGCAACAAGAGCAGTAGAGGAGGTTTGGGTGCAGTGGCCAGAACTACTACAAAAAGCACAGCAATTTGAATCGGATACTAAAAATGTGTGGTTGCTATTATTAAATTTGTTCTTCTTTCCCACCTGATGACAAGGCGCGTAAGAGGCCAATGCCCAATCAACAGTCTCCAACATTCGACTTTAACTTTGCAGCAGAGCCAGCCTCTACTCTCTTGAGCACTAAAATTTCCATAATATGTGCCTGAAAAACAAGACGTCGATTATTAAAACGATTGTGTAACAGCTCAAGAACAATTTTATTATTCGCGTCACAAATTTCCAGCAAACGGATTGTACCCAATGCCGTATCCTTCAAGCATGACCGCAGGTGCTGCATCTTTTCAATGTCCGCCATACTTGGATCCTTATCGATGATTGTCGAAAAAAGTGAAAAGCAATCTGCCCACTCAGTATATCCATGTTGAACGTGGGCAGTTTCAGTTCGAGTGGACGAGGCCGAACGATGGGCGCTAACTCCTCTGGACGAAACGTCGAACATGGTTGACCGCATATGCTGAATTCACGTAATTGAGACCGAAGCACACCGTTAATTGTCATTATGCTTTTATCAAACGATTCGCGAAGGGTGCCGCCGATTTCACTGGTGCCTAACTGCTCTAAGCTGTCATAAGCCGTGTCGAACTCAGATTGAATTTTTTCAAGAAATTTTATTCGCAAATTAATTTCTTCCTCGTTGAGATCACGCAATATCGCGAGAGCAGTATCACTTTCTAATTTGTGAACACGCTCATACAACGAATGAACTTTAAGCTTAAATATCAAAGAAGCTAACTTCGGCCGTGCCGAAGTTTGTATACCCTTGCAGATTAATTGATTACTTTCTCCGTCATATCGGATTCAAGATATTTTAAAAATTGGAAATATAAAATTTAAAAAAAATTTAAACCAAAAATAGAAACAGTAAGAGAAAATTCGAGTTTGCCAACGACCGGGTTTGAACCTCCGCTCACGTCATTTCTAGAATCGATCTCTACCTATTGCGCTACCAAACTTATAATTCGCTGCCTCGCTATTTCGGCATACATTGCAAGCGTCCAGCTTCTCGCTCTCTAAAGTTTCTGACGAATTCTAGAAAACAACAACACAATACAAATAGTTTTTTGTCTCTTTCTGTTTCGCACTCAGCTTGTAGTTTTTTCAAGCACGTGTTCGCATATATGTATGTATGTATGTTTGTATGTTTCCATGTATGTTGTTTGTGTACGCATATATAAAAGCAAATATAAACGTATTTAATTGGCTGCATATGCATACCTACTGATGCTGAGGGGGGTTGATTCATTGATTTTATTGATTTATGTCGGTGTTTATAATCCGATCTGATTCAAACTAACTGATATGATGTAGAAGTATAATTCTCATCTGATCACCAAATTTGGTTGAGATATCTTAAAAAACAAAAAAGTTTTTCTCACAAAAACATACTTTTTCTGATGGGGGTTGATTATTGATTTTATTGATTTATGTCGGTGTTTATTATCCGATCTGAATCAAACTTGCTGGTAAGGTGTAAAAGTAGAATTGTCATCTATGTGCCAAATTTGGTTGAGATATCTTAAAAATCTTAAATTATCTTCTCACAAGAACTGTTTTGAACAACTCACATTTTGACCGAAGTACCTCTGATCTTTCCTATTTTTCTATAACTTATAGTTGTCGGATCCTACCAATCTTTAAACTTGATTTGCTTGCATCATCAACGGACAGAATGATATGACTTTTATTCACGTAGCTCAAAATTTAAGATCGATTAAGTATGTAGAAACAGACAGACGGACAGACGGACATGGTCATATCGACTCGGCTTTCGATGCTGATCAAGAATATATATACTTTATGGGGTCGGAAACGATTATTTCTATGCGTTACAAACATCTGACCAATTTTATTATACCCTCTTGGGGTATAATAAAATTATACCGCAAGGGTATAAAAAGTCACCCTGTTCTCTTCGCTTAAGAAAGACAAGCCGCTAGTTGCCATGGCGATGCAGAAAAAAGGGAACGAAAAAGAACAGTTGTAGTCAAGCAAACAGCAAGCGGGCGGCCGATGATTTAGAGCACTTTAGACACAGGCACAATTATTTGCAGTTTAGAAATTTGCACTAATGCCATGGGCGGCGAAAAGTTAAATGATTATTAGCTTTTAACACAGTTTTATTTTAATTTTTTATTTAGTTTATCACGTTGGGGTCACCAAAATGTTGAAACAACGAGCTTTTTCGTTGCCTTTAAGAATTTCAAATTAAATTAACAAACGTTCAATTTATAAAATTTACAAATTTTATTTCTGCACGGCATCCCTTTTAACTTTAACTATTTGAAACGCAGCAGCTACGGGCAGTTGTGATTGCTTCATGCAGACCACTAAAAACTTCTCTAATGCATCAGAGTGCCGCAACGCCTATCTGCATACATTAGAAGTCGGTAGAACTAAATCTGACGTAAAGAGATGAAACATAATGAAGAGTGCGAGAGCCAGTACCAGGTGCTAGTGTGTGCCCACGGCGCTCTTATCAACTAATGTAAAAATACATGTCTCTTAAGCTTAAGTAAATTCATTGCTGCTGGCTCGAACACTATATATTGATATATATTGATCTTTATTGATATTAATTGATGTATATTGATATATACTTACATATTGATGTATTTATATATATTGATATTTATTCATATATTTTGATATTTATTGAAATATACTGATACCAAATCATATATTATTACATATTAATACTTCTTGATGTATATTGATATATATTGATATTGACTGATATAAATTTTTATTTATTGATATTTATGGATATTTAGTTGATACTTATTGGTATTTATTGATATTTAACTGATATTTATTGATATATATTGAAATATACTGATACACATTGATATATTTATATATATTGATATATATTGATATATACTGATATATACATACATATTGATGTATTTATATATATTGATATTTATTCATGTATACTGATATATGTTGAAATATACTGATATAAATTGATATATAATAAATATTGATATTTATTGATTTATATTGATATATGTTGATATTTATTGATGTTTATTGATATTTATTAATATTTATTAATATATATTTACATATAATTGATAAATATATATATTGATAAATTTTTATATATATTGATATGTATTAATATATATTGACATTTATTGATATTTATTCATATTTTTTGATATATATTGAAATATACTGATACATGTTCATATACTAATAAATATTGATATTAATTTATTTATGTTGATATATTTTGATATTTATTGATATATATTGATATATTTTTTGACATCCTTTGATATATATTGATATTTATTGAAATTTATTAATATTTATTGACATATACAGATATATTATGATATATATTGATATATTTTGATATATATTGATCTATATTGAAATATACTGATTCATATTGATATATTTGCCAGTGTTGGACGAGCTTGACATCATACCTGAACACCAATAAGGAAATGGCTTCCTGCTCCTTACTATTCATTGTTGAAATCATATCTTGACAATAGGCATTTCTACGTTCGACAACAAGCAGAAACTTCAAACCTATTTACCATAAATGCAGGAGTTCCTCAAGGAAGTGTTTTAGGCCCCGTGATGTATAAAATTTTCACATCTGATTTGCCTATTGCATCTAATGTTAAAGTCGCAACATACGCCGATGATACGGCAATTGTGGCATCAGATAGCATCCCCATGAGGACAGCTGAACACCTACAAACAGGAATTTGCCTAATTGAAAAATGGTTGCACAATCGGAAAATTAAAGTCAATTCCTAAAAGTCTGTACAAGCAACATACTCATTAAGGAGAGGAAATTGCCCAAAAGTCACTTTAAACAACATCGAAATCCCTCAAAGTGAATCAGTAAAGTATCTTGGAGTTCATTTTGATCGAAGGCTAACCTGGAAGACCCACATAAAGGAAAAACAGAAGCAGCTGAATATTAAAACCAAAAAAATGTACTGGCTGTTGGGACATAAGTCCCAGCTTAGTCTTGAAAATAAAGTACGCATTTACAAAGCTATATTGAACCCTGTTTGGACCTACGCGCTGCAACTCTGGGGCACAGCAAGCCAATCGAATATTGAAATTATGCAGCGTTACCAATCGAAAACCCTACGCACAATAGTTAACGCATCATGGTATGTGACCAATGTCGAAATCCACAAGGACCTTAATATACCTTTTATAAAAGATGAAATAGCGGAGTTTAGCAAAAGATATATTGAAAGACTGTATAATCAACCTAACTCGTTAGCCCTAAGTTTACTCGATAATAGCCAAACAACAAGAAGACTACAACGAGTCCATATTTTAGATCTTGCGAATAGACTTTGAATTAATATATAAAAATGTATACAAAATTAAAATTAAGCTCATATAATAATGTACATAGCAATCAAGTAAATTTAATAACTTAATTGTAAAACCTAGAGTTTATATATAATAGTTTGGCTTGAGCCAACTATTCCTGTTTAAAACAATGTATGCCCAAATTTACTTATTGTCGCAGGACAGATTGTAAATACAAATAAATATAAAAAAAAATATAAAAAAAAATTGATATATTTATATATTTATATATATTGATATTTATTGATTTGTATTGATATATATTGATATTTATTGAAATATTGATATATTCTTACATTTTGATGTATTTATATACATATATTGATATTTATTCATATATATTGAAAATATACTGGTACATATGGATATTTTTTGATATATATTGACATATATTGATATATATTCATTTATATTGATATATATTAATATTTATTGAGATATATTGATATATATTGCTATATATTGATATATTTTGATTTATATTGATATTTATTAATTTATATGGGTATATATAGATATATTTTGATATATATTAATATTTATTGATAGTTGCTGATATATATTGAAATATATTAACACATATTTTTGTATTTATATAAGTGTATTGATTTTTATTGATTTGTATTGATATATATTGATATTTCTTGATATATATTGATATATATTGAAACATTTTGATATATATTAATATTTGTTGATATACTTTTTGTAGTCCTTGTTCTTGCATTCCTGTGCTTCTTCAGACAGCTCTCCAATTGGTAAGCACTGACGCGTCACATCCATCGGACCCAAATAATCAACATGCAGCGTGTACAATGGAGTGTCATCCTTGTCTATACAATAGAGGTAGCCCTCTTGTTTGCCGACTTTTTTACTGAAAATGATACGACTTATGCAGTTAGCAATAAAATTTCTTACTTTTCTCTCGAGATGCGGAATATAGTATTGCTGCTGGATTGCGTGCATCGTCTTAGCCACCAAAAAATTGCCATCTTGAGCTCATTGTATCACTTCCCGTTCCATGAGTTTCGGAACAGCCAACAGTTCATTGCCATTAACATTTTTGAAGAGAAGACCACGTTTCAGCTTATAGTCTTTGTAAGGAAGTTCCGTCAGAATCTTCTCCACTGCTTTTATAAAACTAAGTCGTCACCAACATGAACGTAAGTGGAATCCTCCATATACACAATCCACTGCAAAACTTCTCTCGGTATGTCGGAAAGATGAAAATGATTTCCCAACAAATAGTGTCGAAACTTCTTTAGTGCGAGACATTAACTTAACTTTTAAGTAGTAACTATATCGCTTGGACTCAGGATCCGAGGTCTTTCGGCTCCAATAATATATCGGATGAAATTTGTCATCAAACTGCTGCAATAAAACAGCTCCAAATCCATCTTTGGATGTATCAGTGTGGAGTTCTGTTATCGCGTCCCTTGTGAAGATGTGTAATACAAGCTCAATTACAAGCAACTTTCTTAAGGTTTGCAGCGCCTGCTGCTCTGCATTGTCAATTTTAAACACTACATCCTTTCTGAGTAGATTCGTAAACAGACCAAGAAAGGCTTGGACTGCTTTGACATCTTTGGGTGTAGCGAAACTACTGACAGTTGCTGTTTCCTCCTTGCCGGGCCAGATACGACCATCTTCAATAATATGGCCAAAAAAGCTTATACGTGATTGAGTGAAGCTACACTTTTTCCACTTAATTTTTCGGCCAAATTAAGCAGCTTTCTTCAAAGCCAACTGTGTTTTTCGTAAACACTCCTTTGGTGATGTGACATAGACAATAATGTCATCCATATAGAGCTGCATAGTTCCAGAGTGAATTAGTTCTTGAAATATATAGTTTACGAACCTGATAAAAGCAGCTGGTGAGTCTCTAAAGCCAAAGAACCTTATTAAACTCGAATAATCAATCTTTGGCAACGAACGCTGTGTACGGCTTGCTTTGATCCTCGATGGGTACATGAAAAAATCCATTTTCAAGATCCATTATGGTAAACCATTTGGGTGACTGCAGCTTTTCCAATACTTCTTCCATAATCGGGACAGGGAAACAATCTGCTAATACCATGTTATTCAACTTTCTGTAGTCCTCACATACTCGAAGCGTACTGTCCTTTTTCCGCACGACGTCGACTTGGTATATTCGATGATGACTTTCGCACAATTCCTTGTTCGACCCATTTTTCAACTTGCTTCTTCATGGCACTGGATTCATTTGCTGCTAAATGACTCGGTGAGTGAAAATTTCATCACTTGATTACTCCATCAGGAACTATCTTAAGCTAAACAGGGCACTTCTTAATAACTTCTTTGCTGACCACCTAACTGCGTTGTATCTTCTGTTATTCATCTTTACGATATTCTTGTGGTGCTTCAAGACATAACTCTTCGATGACGTTATATACATGACTATTCCCTTCTACTTGCGTATAATCTGCGTCGAACTGTACGAACGAGTATTCTTGCCTGTTACCAACTAAACAAAACTTTCTTATGAAATCATGTCTTAATAACGCATCGTAGTCCATCTGAGTGTTAGGAACGGCAATAAACTTTTGGTTGGTCTGCGACTTATCCACCGTGACCTCTACAGTTAAACATCCAATCGGCTTTGTTGTGGATTGGCCAAGACCCCGCAACAATGATGTGCTAATCTGGAACGCCCTGTAGTACAATCGCCATTTGCGACCATTTGCGAAGCTGGAATTGATCCTTCGGCTACAAGAGAAGCTGTTTGTCGCATGATTTCCTGCACCTCCAATACAGAGGAACCACCAGTGATTAAATCATCGACATAGAAGTCTCGCAGAACGTCCTTAGACCCGATGGGAAATACTAATTCCTCATCGGATGCTTACTGATGCACTGAACGTATGGACAGAAAAAACAGCTGGCTTTGTACCGTACGTAACCGTGTTCAGCTTGTAAACTCGCAGGTAGGTAGGTAGCTATCAGAACAATTAACTTTTACGCAATGATACATTTTACAAATATCGCCTGTGAACGATATATGAAATGGACGAAAACGAAGAAGAGTGGCAAACAGCTTTGCTTGAATAGTAGAACCTGCCATCAGGACCATCAATACGACTCGTAATTTTGTAGTTGTACTACTTTCCTTTGTACACAGTGATGAGGTAAGAAATACTTACATTGACTTAGCACATCCGATCGAACAAGAGGCATACGGCCTAAGTCAATATATTATTTATGAAATCTGAATACTGGCTTTTGATTTGAGGTCGTTTATCTAATTTGAGCTCTATAATAAAAACCTTTGTCAAGCTTGGTCGTACGAATTTGATAACAAATCTGGGCTAAGTTTTAAAGGAAGCCGAACAGAATAAGCTCCGGAAGCGGGTTATTTCTTTATTTTATCAGGGCAGTTTTCGATTTCCCAATATCGGCGAACTAACTCATCCAAATTCTGATCCGAATTTCCATTACGTAAAGGCGGAGCCGGCACGGCTAAGGCAGCTGTATGGCGAGTTTTGTGGTAGTTTCCAGTAACTACCCAACCCAATCGAGTCTTCTGCAACAGGAGTAATCCTAACACTAACTAAATTTGTCCCACGCACAAAAGATCAAAGAACAGACTGGCTCCAACTAATAAGTCCACTCGTTGGGGATGAAGAATTCTGGATCAGCTAGTCGAATATTAGCTGGAATGTCCTAACTACTGGCGTTGATCGAGTAATTTGGATGGTCATCAGTTATTTTCCGAGCAATTACCGCAGTCAGATGCGTTTCAAAATCGGAATATTGAGAACGTTAACAAAGGTTTGCAGAATATCCTTCCGTATGAAAATTGGTATCACCTATGCCTGATACGCTAACTGAAGACTTGATCCCTTTAAGTTGTAACTGCTGCGCCAAACGCGATGTGACAAAATGCAGCTGCGATCCCGAATCTAGCAACACTCGACAATGAACCAATGCACCGAAACGTCGCCAAAAACACCATATCTGGACTAGGATTTTGAGCAACAAGAGCAGTAGAGGAGGTTTGGGTGCAGTGGCCAGAACTACTACAAAAAAGCACAGCAATTTGAATCGGATACTAAAAATGTGTGGTTGCTATTATTAAATTTGTTCTTCTTTCCCACCTGATGACAAGGCGCGTAAGAGGCCAATGCTCAATCAACAGTCTCCAACATTCGACACCTTTAACTTTGCAGCAGAGCCAGCCTCTACTCTCTTGAGCACTAAAATTTCCATAATATGTGCCTGAAAAACAAGACGTCGATTATTAAAACGATTGTGTAACAGCTCAAGAACAATTTTATTATTCGCGTCACAAATTTCCAGCAAACGGATTGTACCCAATGCCGTATCCTTCAAGCATGACCGCAGGTGCTGCATCTTTTCAATGTCCGCCATACTTGGATCCTTATCGATGATTGTCGAAAAAAGTGAAAAGCAATCTGCCCACTCAGTATATCCATGTTGAACGTGGGCAGTTTCAGTTCGAGTGGACGAGGCCGAACGATGGGCGCTAACTCCTCTGGACGAAACGTCGAACATGGTTGACCGCATATGCTGAATTCACGTAATTGAGACCGAAGCACACCGTTAATTGTCATTATGCTTTTATCAAACGATTCGCGAAGGGTGCCGCCGATTTCACTGGTGTCTAACTGCTCTAAGTTGTCATAAGCCGTGTCGAACTTAGATTGAATTTTTTCAAGAAATTTTATTCGCAAATTAATTTCTTCCTCGTTGAGATCACGCAATATCGCGAGAGCAGTATCACTTTCTAATTTGTGAACACGCTCATACAACGAATGAACTTTAAGCTTAAATATCAAAGAAGCTAACTTCGGCCGTGCCGAAGTTTGTATACCCTTGCAGATTAATTGATTACTTTCTCCGTCATATCGGATTCAAGATATTTTAAAAATTGGAAATATAAAATTTTAAAAAAATTTAAACCAAAAAAAGAAACAGTAAGAGAAAATTCGAGTTTGCCAACGACCGGGTTTGAACCTCCGCTCACGTCATTTCTAGAATCGATCTCTACCTATTGCGCTACCAAACTTATAATTCGCTGCCTCGCTATTTCGGCATACATTGCAAGCGTCCAGCTTCTCGCTCTCTAAAGTTTCTGACGAATTCTAGAAAACAACAACACAATACAAATAGTTTTTTGTCTCTTTCTGTTTCGCACTCAGCTTGTAGTTTTTTCAAGCACGTGTTCGCATATATGTATGTATGTATGTTTGTATGTTTCCATGTATGTTGTTTGTGTACGCATATATAAAACGCATAAATATAAACGTATTTAATTGGCTGCATATGCAAGTTAATACTCTCCATTCCTGTTGCGGGTGAAGATTAGGTTGAGAGGCGAACTGTACCTCTTATTGCTGGCCACGTGCTCAGACAATAAAACAAATTATTTAACGGCCAAGTGCCGGAGTGAATATTTATTTAAGCGACTTATCGGGAGAGCGCTGTACTCAAAAACTGAAAACTTAGTACACAGAATATTTCACTTAAGCTAAGCCCAAACTCGCATCAAACCACAATGTCATGGTCGGCGAGCCGACCCAGCAAGTCTAACAGCAAATCTAACGGACACTCCCGAAGCAAAGCAAAAGTGTCCGATTATCGTTGCTGACCATTGCAGCTATAGCGTGCTGATACAACTGTAAAGTTGCAATCGCGAGGGCTGATTATAAACTTATGAAATATCCTATATTAAGTGTTATTTGTTAACTACTCCCCCTTCAAGTATAAGGCCGTCCTCGGCCGACCCAATCCCGGCGACATCTAACCGTTTGCAGACTTCTTTGCACCGATGATTCGACTAGGTCATCGGCCTCAGCATCAGCATCAGCTTCTATGTTATCTGGTTGGCTGGGCTGTGCCTGCTCGGCTTCTTGTAGTTTCTGTTGAATTTTAGCCTGGACCAGAGCAGAGCGTGCTGCGGAACCCTTTGATTCAATATCCGAATAGATACGACTTGTTTTTGGTGTGTCCACTTGAGATCTCTTCAAGGTTTCATTACCTCGTCCCAGGTCTTCTGTAGAATCCCGGCGTTTTTCTGGAATTGCTGTATCACCTCCAGATTATGTTCATTCAAACGATGAAGGTAAGGGGAGGCTGAGGACATCTTGGGTGACAGTGATGTTTAGCAAGGGAGAATTGTCAATACCCGGGACTCTATTGCGTACGTTGTTGTGATTGTAAAACAGAGTCTCGTTAATTGCTACTCGGTCTCCGAACGTGATGAGATGCGTGCCTCGTACTTGGATCTCAGTGCCGTTGTCCACCTGAATCCTTGCGGACCCGTTATTGAGGATGGTGTCGTACGTCATCTACATGGGTGATTATCTCCAGGTTGCTCGGCTGGATTTCGCAGTGTGTCGTGCCACCTGCTCTTTGGCACATGATCTTTCCAAAGCCAGACGACAAAATGTGGTTCCAGGTGAAGCGGCGCAATTCTGCAGTGTGTGGGTTTCTCCATCGCATTCGGCTATGACGTTGTCAAGCAATCGCACTATGAAGTTCTTGTGGATGACAGGATGAATCGTGATTTTTCTGCAAGCTCTTTTAATCTTAGGGAACTTGATTATAAAGTGTATGGTGTTAATGGATTGAAGAACTTTTACGGACGCAACGGACATAAGACCTCCTATGGGAGTGTTGGTGGGTTCCTCTAGCCAAATTGATTTCAAATCTGAGTGGCCCAAAAATGTTTGGGCTAACAATGTTAGACTTTGCAATAGTAATAGCAAGCATTAAATTTTGCAACTCCATCATTAGCATTCTGTTTCTAGACAGTAGTGTTTCAAATAAAAGGCTAGTGTCAACTTGTGTGTTTTGGCTATCCCGAGAATTCTAATGACAGTGATTGTTAATTGGTTAAGCTGGTCCTGAACTCTAGTGTTTATTTCTACTTGTCTATTATCGGCATATATTAATTGCATTCCAGTAAATCTAGCCTGCTCTAAACTATGCCAAGTGGCTAGAGGTAAGTTGAACAACTATATTTAACTTATGCGAGTTTGCCTAGTGGCTTAAAAAAAGATGTAAAAGAAAAACAAGGGAGTCATCTTAGGTTGTCCTTGTGGACTACCCTCCCTCTAATGAGGACCTCGGTCCCCAGGTCTGCTTCCACTGCCTTCTCATCACATAAAGGTGTGAGTTTGTTTCCAAGCCGTCGATTGGACTTGACCAAAACTTTGTCACCAACGTCGAAGACCCTATTCTGCCGATTCGCGTTCTCCCTAGCTCTGAGCATCGTCTGAGCGTTTCTGATCTTTTCTTGTATTTTTCTTGTGGCTCATCCGAGTGCGCCTGAACCACATCAACTGGTCTCTGGTCGGTGACGGAATGGATCGACTTATTGTACTCAGTTGTAGCCAGTAAAATGACTTCTACGGTGTCATTTATGCCTTTATCGATCTTTAGGCATCTGGCTTGCTCTTACAGAGTGCTGTGAAAGCGCTCAACCTGCCCATTCGAGATGCTATGCAATGGTGGTGCATTTGAAATGCTGACCCCAGAGTTGTTTGCGAGCATGGTCACTATGGTTTCTGAATTCAATGACGGTTCATTGTCACAGTAAATGGATCTGGCCTTAGGAAAAAAATTCATTAGTTGCATTAGAGCTGGCTTCAGATCCACAATGGTTCTTGAGGAGATCGGTTGGACAATAGCAAACTTAGAGAACTTGTCGATACAAGTTAGAAAGTATTTCCTGTCAGTGGAGAAAATGTCTATGTGTAACATCTCTCCCACATGTGAGGAGATCGGTGTCTCCCCAAGCTCCTGTTTTTTGGGGTGTCTATCATATTTAGCCCTAGCACATGTTTTGCAATTTTGTACTATTTCATTGGCCATTCTTGCCATCTTTGGAAAGTAGTACTCCGAGAGTACCTGCTTAATATTTTCCTGTGCAGACCTATGGGCCCTATTATGCTCGGCTGTGAGGATTTCCCTTCTATCTCCCACCGCAAATACATCCACTACGCGATTTTTGCAATGCCAGAACTTTGTGGCTGGGTATCTACGAACCAATGAATCATGTATCATTGCCAGCGTGTGTAAGTTACAGTGGAGAGCATTTACGCATTTGGGTGAAACTACATCTTCGAGCTCGTCTAGCAGCGATTCGATGCAAGTATAGCTGATCAAGTACCGTTTCTTATTTCCAAAAAGAATAAAACTTTGTTTTAAAGGTAAACGCGCCTCTTCTAGCACTATTTGGTTTTGAAAACAATTCAAGGGTTTGTCTGTTGTCTCAATAGTGTTGGTGAGAGATACCTCACTGTGTATCGTTGCTGCGCAGGACTCAATTTCTTGTTCATTCACAGCGTTGAACTGCTGTCTTGACAAGGCATCAGCAACCAGATTGGCCTTGCCGGGTTTATAGAAGATACGTGCATTGGACTCGTCGATGCGCGCTTTCCACCTTTTGATCTTCGCATTTGGATTGGATTCCGAAACTGCGAAGGTCAAGGGTTGATGGTCAGTGAAGATATTAATGTCTTTCACCCCATACAAATAGTGCCTTAACTTGGCAAGTGACCATACGATGGCCAATAACTCTCTCTCATTTGTCGCATAGTTTACTTCGCTGTCCTTCAATGCTCTTGAAATCATTGTTATAGGACGACCTTCTTGAGACAAGACTGCACCTATGCCGTGAGCCGAAGCATCGGTCGTTAGATCGAATGGCTTCTTAAAATCGGGGGTACCTGAGCATCACATTTTCAGATGACAAAATGTCGCGCAACTTCTGAAACGCCCTTTGCTGCACTTCGGAGAATTGAACCTTTATATTTCTGGACCTATGCTTACTGACTGTTCCATTTTCACCCTTCAGAATATTGGAAATGGGTCTTGCTATTGCGGCGAAGTCCCTAATGAAACATCTGTAATAACTTGCGAGGCCTAGAAATGATCTGACCTCGAACAGTGTTTCAGGATCCGTCGTGGCGCCAGTGCTGGTGACTATGAAACCAAGAAAGTTCACGCTTTTCTTAAAAAATCGTGACTTTTCGACGGAGACCCTCATGTTTGCTTCGTGTAAGCTTTTTTAGGACACAATCCACGTGTTTAATGTGGGAGTCCTCATCTTCTGAAAAGATGATTACGTCATCGACATAAACATAGCAAAATTTGCCAATCTTCTCTCGCAGTATGTCGTCGATGGTTCTTTGGAAGATGCTTGCTGCATTCTTTAATCCAAAGGGGAGCCTTTTAAACTCGTATTTCCCCCCGTTTACAGAGAAGGAGGTTTTTTCGCGGTCGCGTTCTGCGAGTATGATCTGGTGATAACCAGACTTGAGGTCTAATGTTGAAAAGAATTTGGCTTTTCCCAAATTCCCCAATATCATTGATATATTTGGCATAGGGTATTTGTCAGACACGGTTCTTTCGTTAAGTTTACGAAAGTCCATTACCAACCTCATTTTCCTATTGCCCGCTTCATCAGTGCCCTTCTTGTTTACTACCCATATTGGGTTATTGTAGGGAGAGACCGACTTCTGAATTATATCATTTTTTAGCAAATCTTTGATTTCTTTATTAACGAAATCAGCTACTCCCATTGGATATGGGTAAAGCCTGGCAAAGATCGGTTGCTCATCTGTGGTTCTAATGGTAGCCACGACTGATGTGTTATACGGCAACGCCTCGTCTGGGTCTGCGAAAGCCTTTTGTCTGGTCTTTAGCATTTTTAAAAAGGAACTTCTAGCTGATGGGGATGCCTCTGCACAGTCTACGTTTGTGAAATTTACATCTCTGCACGTGTGGAATGTGATTTGTTCGACCTCCGTGCCCCATTTAAGCTGTTCTGAAGCTAGACAAAGCGAAGCAGCTGCCTGCTTTAGCAGGTCAAGGCCTACAATCCCATCAAAAGTTGACAAGTCCGGCAGAATAAAAAAGGTTGCCTTTAACCCAAACATTGTAACAAAGCATTTTTGTGTAATTTGTGTCTCGCCGTGAATGGAATGAATTTTGAAGGGGGACTCTACAGACTGGACGCCTTTTAACCCTTCATGTGGCCGAATGAAATTCTTGGCCGCGCCCGTGTCTATGAGGAATCGCATGTGAGTCCCTGCTATTCTTCGTCTGATGACGGGTAGCAGGGATTTACTCCTAAAAAATTGAGGGCATCAGAGTCATAACTAGCATCGTCATTGATTTGTGCCGCTGCGCTAGAGGAGGCATTAGCGTACGCCTCTGCTCCCTGTCCCGCGTCTTGCGTGACGTGATTCAATCTTTGCTGATTTCTCTGACCGCCTGTGCGGTCGGATGCGGGGTTCTTCCTATTCGCGTAAACAGGGGCCTGAGTGGGCTGCAAAAGTCTTGAGAAGGAAGGATCGACCTCCATGGGCACCGGTGCGCCATTATTATTATGCTGCCTGCTGCTCCGTTGGTCCGTCTGCACTGGGGCCTTACTTTGCTTGCTAAAGTGTGGGTTCTTGGTACCGCTAGTTTGTGTTTCAGCTTGTTGCGAATGCCTCTCCTGTTGGTGACCCTGCGCTTTTGCATGCGGCTTGCGCTCTTTGTCCTCTAGACTTCTTGCGAAATTAGCCGCGAATGCGTACCTTTCGTGGTTCGACTCAACTTCTTGCGCGAGAGCTAGCGCTGAAGGCAAGTCTCTGGGTTTTGCTGCAAAGAGCACATCTGTAAGACTGCGCTTGAGACCCGATATGAATACACGCAACGCATCATCGCGGAATTTTCCACATAGGCCCTTTGCTAAAGCCGGCTCATATGACATATTAACTTTGTTAGTGAGAAGAGCGAGTTTCTTCTCAACCTCGTCGTAATATTGAAGCAGGGACAGGCCACCTTGCCTCAAGGTACCTAATTCCTGTTCAATTACATGAATTGGTCTCTTGTCACTGTATGTGAAATCTAGGCGATTCATTATCGCATCAAAATTCAATACAGTACCAAAATGAGGCCAGCACCGCGTCTGCGGGGCCCCTGATCTTGCTTCTTATAATGATAACAGCCTGGTAATGACGAGAACTGCCATTATGTGGTCTGAAGATCTCGTAAGCGGCTAATGCTGCCTGCCTCCAAGATACATAAGCTTCCTGTACTCCTGCAAACTCAGGTAAACATTTAACGGCATCTAGTGGCTCGTCACAGTGAATGTCGTTTCTAATTCCTATAGCAGCATATGCTACTACTTGTGGGGCGGCAACGGTTGCTGCTGCTATTTGTTGAGCCAACTCATTAATTCTTTGAGTCAATGCTCGCTCCCTCTGCTCGTTTGCAGCGGCCTGTTCGGCTAAAGCATTGCTGACAGCCGACCTTATTATTTCCCTAAGCTGATCTGCATCCATTTTACCTAACGGGGGGAACCGCAGGGAGAAGTCCTGTAGCCGCGGCTCCGATGCGAATGTCACAGTCGGAATCTGAGTCGCTAGACTGCTTGCGAGGATTTCTATATTGGCTAAACTGAGACATGCGTCAGTGGCCGCGAAAAGCAAAACGGGCCGTCAAAAGATGGATCGAATAACGTCGAAACTCTGAACCACTAGAACTGTATGTATTGTTATAGCACAATTTTAGACACATAGAAAGCAACACAAAGTAACCATATTAACGACCTGGGTGATAAATTGTTTCAACTAGAATTCTCAAAGTAGTCACTCTCACGTGTTTCAGAAACCTGGTTGAGATTATTGTTATTAATTATGATCTGTTGCAAAATAAAATACTCAAAAGTACTTACTAATTTTTACAAAAAATTGAAACTTTTGTATTTGAAGAAAAATTTTGGCTAGAGTATCCACTTACATGATTCAACTATCACAAAAAAAATTCCCTATAAGGTTGGTCTCTCGCAGCTCCCGCGCTGCTGTCTTAATTGCTGTCGGTTGTTGCAGCTCCTGTGCTGCTGTTTTAGTTGTTATTGGTTGTGGAGTCCGCCCCACGTTGGGCGCCAGTTAATACTCTCCAGTCCTGTTGCGGGTGAAGATTAGGTTGAGAGGCGAACTGTACCTCTTATTGCTGGCCACGTGCTCAGACAATAAAACAAATTATTTAACGGCCAAGTGCCGGAGTGAATATTTATTTAAGCGACTTATCGGGAGAGCGCTGTACTCAAAAACTGAAAACTTAGTACACAGAATATTTCACTTAAGCTAAGCCCAAACTCGCATCACACCACAATGTCATGGTCGGCGAGCCGACCCAGCAAATCTAACAGCAAATCTAACGGACACTCCCGAAGCAAAGCAAAAGTGTCCGATTATCGTTGCTGACCATTGCAGCTATAGCGTGCTGATACAACTGTAAAGTTGCAATCGTGAGGGCTGATTATAAACTTATGAAATATCCTATATTAAGTGTTATTTGTTAACTTGCATACATACTGATGCTGATGGGGGTTGATTCATTGATTTTATTGATTTATGTCGGTGTTTATAATCCGATCTGATTCAAACTAACTGATATGTTGTAGAAGTATAATTCTCATCTGATCACCAAATTTGGTTGAGATATCTTAAAAAACAAAAAAGTTTTTCTCACAAAAACATACTTTTTCTGATGGGGGTTAATTATTGATTTTATTGATTTATGTCGGTGTTTATTATCCGATCTGAATCAAACTTGCTGGTAAGGTGTAAAAGTAGAATTGTCATCTATGTGCCAAATTTGGTTGAGATATCTTAAAAATCTTAAATTATCTTCTCACAAGAACTGTTTTGAACAACTCACATTTTGACCGAGGTACCTCTGATCTTTCCTATTTTTCTATAACTTATAGTTGTCGGATCCTACCAATCTTTAAACTTGATTTGCTTGCATCATCAACGGACAGAATGATATGACTTTTATTCACGTAGCTCAAAATTTAAGATCGATTAAGTATGTAGAAACAGACAGACGGACAGACGGACATGGTCATATCGACTCGGCTTTCGATGCTGATCAAGAATATATATACTTTATGGGGTCGGAAACGATTATTTCTATGCGTTACAAACATCTGACCAATTTTATTATACCCTCTGCAAGGGTATAAAAAGTCACCCTGTTCTCTTCGCTTAAGAAAGACAAGCCGCTAGTTGCCATGGCGATGCAGAAAAAAGGGAACGAAAAAGAACAGTTGTAGTCAAGCAAACAGCAAGCCGGCGGCCGATGATTTTGGAGCACTTTAGACACAGGCACAATTATTTGCAGTTTAGAAACTTGCACTAATGCCATGGGCGGCGAAAAGTTAAATGATTATTAGCTTTTAACACAGTTTTATTTTAATTTTTTATTTAGTTTATCACGTTGGGGTCACCAAAATGTTGAAACAACGAGCTTTTTCGTTGCCTTTAAGAATTTCAAATTAAATTAACAAACGTTCAATTTATAAAATTTACAAATTTTATTTCTGCACGGCACCCCTTTTAACTTTAACTATTTGAAACGCAGCAGCTACGGGCAGTTGTGATTGCTTCATGCAGACCACTAAAAACTTCTCTAATGCATCAGAGGGCCGCAACGCCTATCTGCATACATTAGAAGTCGGTAGAACTAAATCGGTCATGCTGACGTAAAGAGATGAAACATAAAGAAGAGTGCGAGAGCCAGTACCAGGTGCTGTGTGCCCACGGCGCTCTTATCAACTAATGTAAAAATACATGTCTCTTAAGCTTAAGTAAATTCATTGCTGCTGGCTCGAACACTATATATTGATATATATTGATCTTTATTGATATTAATTGATGTATATTGATATATACTTACATATTGATGTATTTATATATATTGATATTTATTCATATATTTTGATATTTATTGAAATATACTGATACCAAATCATATATTATTACATATTAATACTTCTTGATGTATATTGATATATATTGATATTGACTGATATAAATTTATATTTATTGATATTTATTGATATTTAGTTGATACTTATTGGTATTTATTGATATTTAACTGATATTTATTGATATATATTGAAATATACTGATACACATTGATATATTTATATATATTGATATTTATTGATATATACTGATATATACATACATATTGATGTATTTATATATATTGATATTTATTCATGTATATTAATATATATTGAAATATACTGATACAAATTGATATATAATAAATATTGATATTTATTGATTTATATTGATATATGTTGATATTTATTGATGTTTATTGATATTTATTAATATTTATTAATATATATTTACATATAATTGATAAATATATATATTGATAAATTTTTATATATATTGATATGTATTAATATATATTGACATTTATTGATATTTATTCATATTTTTTGATATATATTGAAATATGCTGATACATGTTCATATACTAATAAATATTGATATTAATTTATTTATGTTGGATATTTTGATATTTATTGATATATATTGATATATTTTTTGACATCCTTTGATATATATTGATATTTATTGAAATTTATTAATATTTATTGACATATACAGATATATTATGATATATATTGGTATATTTTGATATATATTGATCTATATTCAAATATACTGATTCATATTGATATATTTGCCAGTGTTGGACGAGCTTGACATCATACCTGAACACCAGTTTGGGTTTAAAGGACAGCATGGAACACATGAGCAATGCCATCGTGTAATAAACGAAATCACAAACGCCCTTGAAAACAACGAATACTGCTCTGTAGTATATGGCACGATGGAATCTTGTATAAAATAAAGAAATGGCTTCCTGCTCCTTACTATTCATTGTTGAAATCATATCTTGACAATAGGCATTTCTACGTTCGACAACAAGCAGAAACTTCAAATCTATTTACCATAAATGCAGGAGTTCCTCAAGGAAGTGTTTTAGGCCCCGTGATGTATAAAATTTTCACATCTGATTTGCATATTGCATCTAATGTTAAAGTGGCAACATACGCCGATGATACGGCAATTATGGCATCAGATAGCATCCCCATGAGGACAGCTGAACACCTACAAACAGGAATTTGCCTAATTGAAAAATGGTTGCACAAATGGAAAATTAAAGTCAATTCCTAAAAGTCTGTACAAGCAACATACTCATTAAGGAGAGGAAATTGCCCAAAAGTCACTTTAAACAACATCGAAATCCCTCAAAGTGAATCAGTAAAGTATCTTGGAGTTCATTTTGATCGAAGGCTAACCTGGAAGACCCACATAAAGGAAAAACAGAAGCAGCTGAATATTAAAACCAAAAAAATGTACTGGCTGTTGGGACATAAGTCCCAGCTTAGTCTTGAAAATAAAGTACGCATTTACAAAGCTATATTGAACCCTGTTTGGACCTACGCGCTGCAACTCTGGGGCACAGCAAGCCAATCGAATATTGAAATTATGCAGCGTTACCAATCGAAAACCCTACGCACAATAGTTAACGCATCATGGTATGTGACCAATGTCGAAATCCACAAGGACCTTAATATACCTTTTATAAAAGATGAAATAGCGGAGTTTAGCAAAAGATATATTGAAAGACTGTATAATCAACCTAACTCGTTAGCCCTAAGTTTACTCGATAATAGCCAAACAACAAGAAGACTACAACGAGTCCATATTTTAGATCTTGCGAATAGACTTTGAATTAATATATAAAAATGTATACAAAATTAAAATTAAGCTCATATAATAATGTACATAGCAATCAAGTAAATTTAATAACTTAATTGTAAAACCTAGAGTTTATATATAATAGTTTGGCTGGAGCCAACTATTCCTGTTAAAAACAATGTATCCCCAAATTTACTTATTGTCGCAGGACAGATTGTAAATACAAATAAATATAAAAAAAAAAATAAAAAAAAAATTGATATATTTATATATATTGATATTTATTGATTTGTATTGATATATATTGATATTTATTGAAATATTGATATATTCTTACATTTTGATGTATTTATATACATATATTGATATTTATTCATATATATTGAAATATACTGGTACATATGGATATTTTTTGATATATATTGACATATATTGATATATATTCATTTATATTGATATATATTAATATTTATTGAGATATATTGATATATATTGCTATATATTGATATATTTTGATTTATATTGATATTTATTAATTTATATGGGTATATATAGATATATTTTGATATATATTAATATTTATTGATAGTTGCTGATATATATTGAAATATATTGACACATATTTTTGTATTTATATAAGTGTATTGATTTTTATTGATTTGTATTGATATATATTGATATTTCTTGATATATATTGATATATATTGAAACATTTTGATATATATTAATATTTGTTGATATATATTGAAATCTATTGATTTATAAAGATATATATAAATATATATATTTATATATACTGATCTATATTGACATATATTGATATATATGTAAGATGAGTAGTTAGTTACTTTTTTTATTCTTTATACATATATAGTGTGTAAATTATATGAGATGCAGTTTAGTATGTTATTTTATTTTTTGACTCGACTTTTTTAAATTGCGTAACCAGCTCCTCGTTAAGGATCTCCAGAAGTCGTCCTTCGGCTTTGCTGTGCATTTTTGTCCCAAACATGACTTCCAATGTTGACGATTTCAATGTTGCATGCACATGAGAAGTAATCGCTTTTTGGACTTGTGGCACTTATTTATACCACCTCGTTGGTTCATGTACCACCAGCTTTGAGATTATACTTAAAATTGAACGTTTTACCCTCTCAATTTGGCCGTCACCCCTCGCTTTTCCTGTTGTTGTCCATGCGTGCTTGACTTTGTTCTCGTTGAGAACCTCGGTGAATGCGCTTGAAATAAATGCAATTCCCCTGTCGCCGATTATGCGTTTGGGGAAACCAAACACGAAAAACCAATCGATCAGCTTCTTTATCACTTCTTTACCACCAGTTGACTTCATTGGAAACAGCCAGACAAACTTAGAGAATGCGTCCACCATCGCCAAAATGTCATTGTATTCCTTGGCCGTAGCACAGTGCGACCATCGCTCATTTCGCTTGTAAAAACTCATATCTTCTAAAGTAGTGGAGCAATTTTAAAAATTTAAAATGCATTTGATAGCTAATTCCTTGGTTGCCACGTGCGCGAGTTGCTTTGATATTCAAGGTCAAAGCTGAAAAATATTTCTAGGTATATTTTACCCATAAAATTCACTTAAAAACACTTTTTTGATCTTAAATGAATATTATTATTTTAATTTTAATGACTAAAACAGATTTTGTAATGTTTTGTTTTTATTTTTTATTGAAATTGCGAAAAAAAAATTGTTTTATGTTTTTTTAGGTTATTTTTGAATATTTTGTATTGATGGCGCATTTTCTACAAAAAGTATGTTGAAAAGGTCTTCATTTTATCTCACCCAATATATATCGAATGTAATAGTGTTTCTAAACTTTTTTGTAGTCCTTGTTCTTGCATTCCTGTGCTTCTTCAGACAGCTCTCCAATTGGTAAGCACTGACGCGTCACATCCATCGGACACAAATAATCAACATGCAGCGTGTACAATGGAGTGTCATCCTTGTCTATACAATAGAGGTAGCCCTCTTGTTTGCCGACTTTTTTACTGAAAATGATACAACTTATGCAGTTAGCAATAAAATTTCTTACTTTTCTCTCGAGATGCGGAATATAGTATTGCTGCTGGATTGCGTGCATCGTCTTAGCCACCAAAAATTGCCATCTTCATGAGCTCATTGTATCACTTCCCGTTCCATGAGTTTCGGAACAGCCAACAGTTCATTGCCATTAACATTTTTGAAGAGAAGACCACGTTTCAGCTTATAGTCTTTGTAAGGAAGTTCCGTCAGAATCTTCTCCACTGCTTTTATAAAACTAAGTCGTCACCAACATGAACGTAAGTGGAATCCTCCATATACACAATCCACTGCAAAACTTCTCTCGGTATGTCGGAAAGATGAAAATGATTTCCCAACAAATAGTGTCGAAACTTCTTTAGTGCGAGACATTAACTTAACTTTTAAGTAGTAACTATATCGCTTGGACTCAGGATCCGAGGTCTTTCGGCTCCAATAATATATCGGATGAAATTTGTCATCAAACTGCTGCAATAAAACAGCTCCAAATCCATCTTTGGATGTATCAGTGTGGAGTTCTGTTATCGCGTCCCTTGTGAAGATGTGTAATACAGGCTCAATTACAAGCAACTTTAACAACTTTAGCGACTTTAGCTACTTTTATCAACTTATTTGCCGCACTATCCGACTTCCACGATCACATTTTTTTGGTTCTGTATGTCATATGGACGAGCCCATAAATGTAAGATGTCTAGTTAATTACTTTATTCTACTATTATATTCTACTATTCTACTATTATATAACATATATTATTAATATGTTATTTTATTTCATAACCCGGCCTTTTTGCCACCGCGCATCTAGACTGCCTGGCACTTCAACCGTTAGGTTGATAGTTTACAACTATATCCAATACTTTTATAATAATTGTAATAATATTGGTATATATATTGATATATATTGATACATATTAATATATATTGACATATGTTGATATATATTGATATATAGTGATATAAATTGCTATATGTACATTGATATATATTGATATTAATGGATATATTTTGATATGCTAATACATATGCTAATATACATTGATATATATATATATATATATATATATTGATATATATTGATATACATTGCTATATATTGATACATTCTGATATAAATTGATATATTTTGAAATTAATTTATAATTTTTTTTTCGCGCGAATCCCAACGACCGAGGGGCGCAAGCCGCATAAAGTACGGCACGAATCGCGGGGAACACAAACAAACAGACAAGTAATTGAAAACTACAGCTACTACAGCTAGATAGGATAGAATAGACGCTTTTAGACTGGGATGAGAGATCTCTGAACTGATCAGTCGGTAAAGACGAGTGTAATCCGAACAAAGGAATCGAAAGGCTTCATGCAAAGGAAAGTTAGTAGTATAGCGTTTAAGAAATAAAGGAAGATAGTTTCTAGTAGGCCTGCAAGGTACAGAGAATTCTAAATATAAATCCGGGAATACCCTTTGCTTTGCCAACAACTGTGGAAACATGGGTGTTGAAAGTCAATTTATGGTCCATAAGTACACCCAAATCGTTCATTACATTTAGACGTTCTAATGGAGAATTATTTAGGAAATGAGTTGGGGACAGTTTCTATTAAATGTCATAACCTTACACTTTGCAGTGTTTAAATTCAAACAATTGCAGTGTTGGTGTCAACACAATTGTTTAGGTCAGCCTGTAATCGACTGGGCGAAACCATATCTTTGAAACTAAGGCATA
>JAECWJ010000385.1:0-31018 GCA_018150375.1 Drosophila sturtevanti
AAATCAGCACAAGGCAATATTTTGAGAGCAAACTCAAATCTAATACAAAAACCATTTTCAAACTCAATTTCCAATGATCAATTCATTTCAGTTTCTAAAATTATTAATATTCAAAATCATGACTAGCAAAATGGAGAATAAAAGTTGCTAATCTTAATCAATTTTAATAAATTTGATTCAACTTTCATAAGATTTCAAATTTGAAAGTTAAAATTTTGAATTAACGATTCTTGGACTGCTGACTTGCAAAATAAAATCCATTTTTTAATCTTAAACCTTTTATTGTCGAAAAATTATATAAAATGGTATTGCACATTTTATAAATTTTTAACTAATCCATTTATTATTTCATTTTCCCTGAATCGAAAAATACAAAACAAATTAATATTTATTTAGAATATTTCACATTACCATAATTTGTTTGCTAAGCCATTACAAAATCATTGCAGTTTTTCGCTATCAAGATTTTGCCAGCGTTATTATTTTGTATTATATCTTTTAATTTATTTTTTTCTTGCCTTAGCTTTCTTTTTGGTTTGGCAGTTGTTTTTGCATTACGTTCCCATTTGCCCAATTGCACTATATAGAGGCGTGAATTAGGATGTCTTTCTACTTGTGTTATGATTATGAAAAGGAATATGTTAAATATTAAATAAATAAAATTTTTTCAAAAAATTCTTCTCAATATTGAAACAAATGCAACAACAGAATTATAATCAGTCCAAAAGATTCAATTTAAACTATATCCACTGCATTCTGAAAAAGATTCTAGTTAACAATTAAAAATATGTCCCATGAAAAAACATACATATATATGTTTATATATATGTATGTACATATGTGTGTTTATTACTCTAGTGCAATTTTATTTCATAGCTTGGCAACCATAATCTTCATATCAGGTACCGTTAATCTTATCAGAGCTGTCCAGAATATTTTTTGATGAAAGAGATTAAAATGATTGAAATTCTAGCAATATAATTTAGCTTTGATTTGCCTACTTCAATAACTACAAAATGTCTCTAAATTTCACGCGAGGATATCTAATCTTTTTGAAATAGTTTTCAATAGAAGATTTGCGAATAGAATTCCGTCTAACAACTGAGAATTAAAGAATGAAGAAGCCATTTAATATACCCTTGCAGATTATATTCCATAAACCTACGATTCCGATATAAAGTACATACCAGTTTGGAATCGTAAGACACAATATTAAATCCCGAAATAAGAGAGTTTGCTTACCTAATTATATAAAGAAATACCTTAAAAATCGCATAAACATAACGGGGAAATTTAATTGGAGTTGATTTAATTAAAAAAGCTTTGAATTCAATTGACTAAAATAGCTTTTAACTCATTGTGTATATTCATAGTAATTAAATTGTCTTTGGTGCAAATTGTGAAAAAAATTGCGTGAGACTATATGAAAAGACAAACAGGTTGAAAATTTATATTAAACAATTTTGTTTAATTTAACTAATATTTTTGATCAATTCATCTTTTCAATTTATATACTACAAACTTATAAGAGTATAAGCTTCACTTTTTCCATAACATTTACATTTATTAAAAATTTAGCCATAATACAAGGAACAATTGTTTAAAAAACAAATTCTCATTTGCTTATTTTTCATTATTATGTAAAGCCAAATTCAGTTTAAATAAGTTTATATAGAAGTTCGCACAGAGACAACTATAATTGTCTTTTTAAATATAAACCGCTAAAAATCTCTAGATACTATATATATTTCGGGAATTAAATTTTAATAGTGGAAAATCTGCAAGGGTATGTCAAATTTTGAATGGGAAAGATAAATTTTCGTCATGTCTACAAACGAAGCAAAAATGAAAACACAAAAACAGTGGAGACAATTAACTATACAAGAGGGATTGTATGTGTATATAACAAACGAAAAAATTATAAACAATTAACACGCTATGAAGCGTATTATCCAACGTGATACTGCAAATACATATTTCAACTAAATTATGTTATTAAATACTTTTGCAGATTTCGCACGACGGCGTATTGATATTCTGTGCCTTTCGATACAGATCCCTGTCGCCAAAGGTGCGCGCCTTAGCCAACATTGAGTCACCTATTAAGAACGATATTGTTGAAAAAATGTAATTAAAATAATGTATAAAATTAACATACGATAATTTCGTTTTCACGACTACAAGAATCATTCCAAATGATTAACAAAATCTTCTTCAACAGATTCCTCTAATCGCGCAACAGATCCTTGATATTCTGAATAGAAGTTATCCTTGACATAATATGGTATCTTACCATTCGTTTCCCGCTTCCTGAATATTTGCTATACAAATAGAGAAGAGATTTAATATAAAACAATTAAAATCATAACAAAGTGAAAACTTACTGCGAAGGTGTTAAACTATACATCGGATCCGATATAAAGAACGATGACATCATTGATAAACCAATAAGCAACAGAATTGGCAGCAAGTTAATTAAAGCGGATGAGGTGTTGCCCCTAAAACGATAAACAAAATTGTTAATAAAATAGTTAAGAAATAAATAATGAATATCTTAAACCTAGCCTAAAGGTACATACATGTTAATATAATGATAAATTATAGATAATATATATAAAACAAACAAAACCATAGGATCTATCAACTATGTGAAATTTGTTACCCTTGAGGATACGTTAAAAAAAATTTGCTTCTATATTTTAGCAGCTAAGATAAAGGACAGCAAATAGGATACCCAAATATATACAGGGAAGCCATTAATTTTAATATTCGCGTTACTAGCAATCTTTTGTATACTTAGTGTCATCTTAAATACATAGTATCTTATGTAATAGTATATATATTATAACATCTGAGACTTAAATCAATATTTATAATAGAGGCCTACATGATAGTAAGTAGTAAACATAAATAAATAACTCATTGAATAAATAATTCATTAAATAAATAGTACATAATATCAAAAATTGATAAAAATTGTATGTGCATATGTTATTCACAAAATATATATCCACCACTTAATTCTTAAAAATTATTCAATAAATAATTGTACGAACTGCCTACTGAATTTTATTCATATTCATTAGTCATGTTAAATTCTTAAACAGTTTAATACTAACAATGCACAAAAATTATTTGAAAACATTTTACTTTCACTCATTCATTTGATTCAATATTAATTTGAATGTTCTTTTAAATATATTCATACAGTCCTCTTAAAAGATTGAAAATTAATTATTTCAATTTCAACTACTAAGATTGATCAGAAATAATATAATATCTATTAAAGTGATAATCCTATAGATTTTAAATTAACTAAATATAGAAAGTATAGAATAATGATTTGATTTTTGCGAGACTTAAATCTCTCTAAAATCGATAAATGAAAGTAACTTTCTTTTTTAAATATTTCACGATGAAACACACATTTAAAAAAGAACTATAGATTTATTAGATGGATTATTAAGGAACCTCAGACTAACTGAATTGAACTCTTTTCAGAACATTTTACTTTTTTCATATAAAAGAAATTTTCTACATTGAAACGAGACCACCAGCAATTCGCACCCACATCTCTGTCTTCTCGTGCCTGATGACGACGCCTTTGTTGACGCATATACACATTCTGTTGAGCGAATCCACCATTGGCAGAACATATTGAATAGCTCCTCGGCACTAATATCTGCCTGGAATCCACACGAGAAACCATATTCATTGTAATACTGTCCATGACCATGATGATTAGCAGCACTATTATTGCCATGTCCATTATGCGATTCATCCCTACCATATAAATCATAATTTTTACGTTTCTCAGCATCAGTTAAAACGCCAGCTGCATTGCCCAAAGCCTTAAATGCATCAACAGCTCCAGGAGCCTTATTACTTATCGGATGCAATTTACCAGTATTTGATTTCTTGTAGGCCTTCTTGATCTCGAATCCGTTGCAGTTTTACTCCTAAAACTTCATATGTCTTGCTGCATCTAAAAAACCGATAATAAATGTATACAAATCAATTTAATATAGATATTTCAATACGATCACTCATTGTTATACGATCAACAAATGTTCATATCGTTTAGTTTTACTAGATAGAATTTTAATCTTGGAATTCACCTTTTGATAACATATTCATGCTTAATCCTTACTCACTTTTTAATCTTTGTGGTACAGTCATTAGTATAATCCCGGCGTGACTTGTGAATCTGAATTAACACGTTTCCGTGGTCTAGACTTCTCCTCATTCGAAGCCGCTGGTCGGGATTGCCATTACTGGCTGGAGTTGGGTGCTGTTCCTTTACCTGAGCCAAAAGTTCTACATTGAAAAAAAAATAAATAAAACGGGTTCAAATTCTGGTATTGATAATTTAAGTTGGATGTCCTACTTACTTTTTTTTTTGCATTCTCCGATGGATATAATTTTCTGCCTTTATAAAGAAATTTCTCTGCCTTATCAGCAGCTTTGCCTTCAGAAATAGCTTGCACAGCCAAATCAAAGTAACGTTGCCTCATCCTTGTTTGCCTCCATTTGAGATACGTTTACGTATGGTGTTTCAATTAGGGCGCACTTTGGCAAGTAAATACCAATACAATTGTAATGTGTGTGCGTAAATATATGAAAAACTTACGATTTACAACTACACATACCAAAAACCTAAGCCTGCTTCAGCTGCTGTTGATATTGTCCTAATTTCACTTGATTATATGATTGTGTTGATCTTATATGTTCCTGTTGCACACTATATAATAAATTTTGAAATCTACTATAATTTAATTGATTTTTATTCCGTCCACTTTTTTTCATCAGCCTGTTGGTCAGTGGTGCTGCCACCACGTTAAAACAATTAATTGAACCTGCAGCAATGGTTGCCACTATATTTTAGTTGCAAAAAAATAGAAGTAAATGTATGGGATAATCTACTAATTGACGTCAGAGACTCTTCCGTTCATTTAAATAAAAACATTCTTATCTAGTTAATATGACGTTCAAAATAAAAATTTAAACAGAAGCGTTAGATTTTTGTATCTTAAATTTATTTTTTAAACTGACCATAATTTTTGAAGTTTTTAATTCCAAAGCAGTATGTTTTCTAAATTTGATGTAACGAATATCCAACGGAATATTTTAGTTAATTAATAATTTTAAATATTTATACTCATGTACAAAATTAAGTTGTTCAGTTGCTTTTTAGAATTCCATTTTTAATAATAAATGACTGCATAAGTATTAATGACGTCACACTTTGTCTCTTTGGCGCTTTGCAGAGTTGCATTCCCCTGTCAGGCGTTGCCACACTGTCGGGGTGCGCCCATTTACAAATGTGTGTTGTTTTTGTTCGTATATGTGTGAGTGTGAGAGTTGTGCCGCAGCATGGGCAGCGAACTCGCTGATTCGCTTTAATTTCGTCGTGTTGTTAAATATATCAAAAGAATAGGAAAATCCATTCGATAAATGATGTGCAAAAGTGTCCACAAATCCAGTGTGCAACAAAATTAGTAAAGTGGAGTGCAATAATAATAATAATAATAATAATAACATCGTTGTCGTCACGTTCGCGTACCGTACCGAGTGCAGTACCCACACACACACACTCGCACATCGTCACAGAACCACATCTCGGCCTGGCCTGGAAAAAGTGAAAGAAGCAAATAAGTTTTTTTTTGTTGTTTTATCGGCCACATTGTTGGTGTTGTTGTTAGTGGTTAGGCAAAAGTGCAACGCGAATTTGCCGCATGGTAATTGCTTGGAATTGTCTAAGTATAAGACAAAACTTCTTTGATTGCAACTTATGTAAAAACAAAGCAAAATCAAAGGAGGGAAAACCTATTTACATACGTACATTTACAAAGGTGCGTATGAAACGTATGAATGCATGCATATACACATATATGTATATGTATATGTGTATGTGTATGTTGGTATTGCTTGCTGCAACCAAAGTGTGGGTTTTAACTCTTTGTGTTCGAATTGGATATAATTTATTATTACAATGAGGAAAACAAAAAATAAACAATAACAACAAATTGAAAAATCACAGTTTGTTTTTGATTTTCATTTTGAAATCTTTTTTGACAAACGCACTGGGTATCGCCCACAGGCAATAGGGGTATACCATGCACACTAAACTCAATCTCACGATGTTCCGTGCGGTTCTCAATATGAAAATTGGATAGAATCTTGGCCAGAGCAATTTTTAACATTCAGTTTACCCATACGTGCGGCAATACAATGCCGGGACCCTCACCGAATGGCATATAGGCAACCGGATTATAATTTTATGCTCTTCCGTATAACGTTCCGGTTGATAACTTAATGGTTCTGGGAAATTTTCCTCATCCCTATGCATGCCAATTAATGAGAGCACAATGGGTGTTCCTTTCTCTATGACCAATTTACTATTGGGTATTTTATAATCCTTGGTACAGATGCGATTAAGCAAAGGCAGGGCAGGATATTTACGGGCGGTCTCTGTGAGAGTGCAATTAGTTAATTAATTGGAAATTCGAATAATTCTCAATAAACTTACCCATAATGCAAAGTTCCAAATATTTCATATCCTGTATGGCGTCATAAGATAATTTTCCTTCATGTCGCTCCAATGCCTGTCGTACATCCTCTTGAGCTTTGGCCAACAGTTCGGGATTCTGTGTCAGTTCATATAGGGTAAATGCCGCCGTTGATGCTGACGTCTCATAACCCGCCACAAAGAACAAAAACAATTGTCCAGCTATTAGATCCTTGGACATGGATTTTAAGTTATTTGCAACAGTTTCAGCTGACCAAATGTTATCATCAGTGCTAATCTTTCCAGTATTTCGTAATTGCAACAATAATTGTAAAAAATCGCGACGCACAACATTATTCTTCTCCCTGAAATCTACAGTGCGATGAACCAATTTACGCATACGCTCTTGACCCTCTTGTGTCCAGCCTAGGCGATTAAAGAGCTTTTCTAAGCTATACAAAAAAATAACAAAAAAAAAAATATATGAAAAATTAAAAACAAAAAACAAGAAATGAAATAAACAATCATTAAATTTGCTATCCATAAGTTTTATTATATATTTATATTAATGTATGTATTTAAATATATATTTATATTAATGTATGTATTTAGATATATATTTATATATATATTTATATATATATTTATACATATAATTATATATAATATTATTCCGCAATATATATCATATTGGGATGCCAATAATATATTTGGAATTAATATAATTTCAAGCTTTAAATAATGGACTGGAAATATTTAAGTTAAAGCCTTAATTGCATGACTTTTTGTATTAAGGTTTTTATAAATGATTAATTGAATATTATTTTAAATTAAATATTTTGTTAGCTATGGAAAAATAATGCAAAATAATTATCTTCTTAAATGTCTCGATTTTTTAAATGGATTAATAATTTCTTGCCAATTTTTTTCCATTCAGATTTCGATATTTCGATAGATTTTAGATAATTATATAAATTCATTAATATAAATATAAAAGAGGAAGTAGCCTTAATTTGAGGAAAATCTTGAATTATAATATGCATTTTTATTGAAGAACTATTTAAAATTAAAATATTAATTAAATCCAATCGATTTTAGAAGATATGTTACTAATATCGTGAAATTATTATCCAAAAATATTATAAAATATAACAAATAATCCAAAAGAAAATTAAATATACATACATAATGTCAAAAGAAACTTCTATATAATGAAAATAATAAAATTCCCTGTATAATGAATTAATTTCAAGGACAGATAGTCTATGAATCATTAAGAAGTATATATAGCATTAGTCAAATCTATATTTAATGTACATTTTATAATAAATGGATCGATTATTTCTATTGCGACTATATGCTATGGTCATAAAATTAAGATAAAATTTTTGTGAAAAGGTTAGAAAGTATATTAAACTCAGAAATAATAAATTTCCTAACATTGGCTTAAAAATAACAGAGTAATTGAGGTTATTATTATATATTATTCACGACCGATCGTTCGCAAGGGACCCATTTGATATAGTCTCCCGATCGGAATGATTCTGAGATATACAGCAAAAAGGAAGCCAATGAGAGAAAATTTCAGCATTCAGGGTCTTGGAGGAGCAGCAACAGGTCTAGATCTACTCGGTTATTCATGCTGATCAAAAATATATATACTTTATATAGTCGAAGACGCTGCCCTCTATGCGTTTCGAACTTCTGACTTAAATTAAAGGGTATCAAAAAGTATACTTAGCCCTATCGAGATTTTATATGTTTGAATTTTTGAATCTTTTGTGGGGCATACAGCAAAGCAAACTGATCGATTTTTGACAAAAAAGAACGAAAAAAAAAAATTTATCTAAAAAAAAAAAACAAGTAAACATTGACAACGTTAACTTAATTATTTGTAGAAGTAGAGTGCGAAAATTAAAAAGGAAAAAATCGTTATATTATTAGAGTTAAAGGGGAAATGGTCCACCGACTTTCGCATAACAAATTGTGAGAAAATCACTTTTATGTTCCAACTTCAAATTGTTATATCATCTCTGTCATTATTTATTGAATTGACCTTACATTGATAATATTGAATAGAATCTATATATATATATAAACAATAAAGGTAAGAAAATTAGTTGATTGTAATTTAACCAAAAAAAATAATGGAAATCCATTTTCCTTTAAAAGAGTTAGAGACGAAAAAGCCTGTAAAAATTTCGAAATCACTTCGAAGATTGGCGATCGAAATTGTAAAAATTAAAATCATAAAACTTATCTATTGAGAATTTCAACTAAATTTTGATAATTTCCATTTTTACTGCCTGGAAGGATTGAATACATTTCACAATACTGATTAGATTCAATTAAGTTTGTATACGAAAGTACGTAAAGAAGTTTAAATCTTATCAGAAATAATTAATCTACAGAACTAACATACGAAAATGCGTCTTCTTTTTATACCTGTGCAGAGGGTATATTGATTTTGGTCGGAAGTTTGCAACGTACTAAAGGAAGCATCTCCGGCTATATAATGTATATATATTCTTGATCAGCATTAGTAGACGAGTCTAACTAGCCCTGTCCGTCTGTCTGCATCAATAGCTTGTATATCTCGGAATCATCCCAAACGGATGACTATATCATATAGCTGTCATAGGAATGATCGGTTGTGAATAAGGTTTAACCTCTATAACTCTGTTGTTTCTTAAGCGAATGTCATGAAATTTGATATTTGTGTGTTTAACACACTTATTAATATTTCTACCAAGTTTCATCAGAATCGTTTAACTATATCATATAGCTCCCATTGGAGCAATCAGTCCAAAAAAATTTTTTTGTATGGAAATTATTGTTGCCCCTCAAGATAGGAGTACGAAATTTGCTATTTGTAAATTTGTTTTGTAACAGAAACCATAAACTATATGCTATAGCTTGTTCTTATTTCTTAATTCTGATATATGTATATTCCTTAATGGTTCTGAGACAATCTGCAAGGGTATATGAACTTCGGCATGGCCGAATGGCAATGTTTACATACCCAGGATATAGAAATGTTGTAGTGCCTCGTAATATATCCTTAAATATCGGCCTATTGATTGACTTATTGATTGTAATAAATTCATTATTTGGATCTGTAAAGCTGTCCACTTCAAGCCCAAAAATTGTTGAGGCAATAATGTCAATTGCATATCTAATGAATAAAAAATAACAAAGCAAATATAAATTCTATTATAATTAATTAACTTGATTTGGGTCACTTACGTAGCCATTAGAGATTTCATTTCAATCTCAACTCCTACACCACCATCACCACCACCTTCTTTTGTTATACGTTCATTTAAATATGATATCATCTTGTCACCAATGGCCTCGGCTGTGCCAAACATCGCCTTCAATTTACCAGATGTGAATGATGGAGTCAATTTAGTGCGCAAAGATTTCCAATTGCTGCCCTCCATTTGAAAAAGACCCGCCGACATGGGATCATTCTTTTCATCAACATAAACGCCACGATCATGAAAGCTAGAGAAATCCTTTACTAGCATATCATGCACCAATTGAGGATCACGTACTAATAATGCTGGACGAAAGGTTAAATACATTCCCAAAACTGGCTCCTTGCTGGATTTATATAAATCATAGATGGCCATGCCAAAGGAACGTTTGCCCTGACGCACTGAATCTAATGCACCAAATGGAATATTAGCACCAGCCGATGGGGAAACCCTTGCGTTCCCAAAAAGTAAATCTCCATTTAACAAATGCATATAGGAACATAGCCACATTGATTAACAAAATTAACCAAATCATTTTGATATATTATAACCGTACACTTCAAGTGTTAAATTCAAACTAAACTTTGGGTATTCGGCATTATGGCTGTTTCGTTCACCGGAGGCATACATACCTATCTCTCTTAGGTATTAATAATGCACATAGAAACGCCTCCAGATAACACACACACACACACACAGACACAGACACTTCTCTGTTTTGCCAAGTTCAAATAAACATATATGTATATATGTATATACATCTACACTCAGCGACAGAAAAAAAAGACGCTCTCGTTAGTTCTATAAATTGTTGCGTTCTCTGGTCATTTATTAATTAAATTAAATTTTTTTTCTATTCAATTAATTTAACATAACATTTTTAAAATTTAAAAATTTATATATATCTTATATCCAATTAGAAATTTCTATTCCGCCGTGAAATCCTCAAATCATGCTTTATCAATTGTCTTTATGATTTTGGCTTTTGCGTTCTTACTTCGGCACTCATAAGGCCCGACATTTTTAATAGGATTGAGATCAGAACTGTTCCTGGCCAATTATAAAGACACGATACCCACTTCAAAATTGATGTCTGTAGTTTGTGAATAGTTAAAATTTATTAAAATAAACAAAACAAATTTTACCCTAATTCTATACCTTATAGTTGTCCGATCCGGCCAATTCTTAAACTTGATTTCTATAAATGATCAATATACAGAATGATATAGTTTTTATTCATGTAGCTCAAAATTTAAATTTGAAAAGCTGCGAAGAAACAGACAGACGGACATGATCATATCGACTCGGCTATTGATGCTGATCAAGAATATATATACTCTATGGGGTTGGAAACGATTATTTCTAAGCGTTGCAAACATCTGACAAATTTTATTATACCCTCTTCCAGGGTATAAATATTATCCAAATGACCCAATTACACAGCGCGTCCGATTCAAACTCGTCCTTTTTAGCTCTCTCTCTCTCTGTAATCGACTCATTTCTTTATTCCTTTCTGCATTTATTTCCAACCGAAATTCGTTTAGCGAATCGTTGCTGCACTTTAGACGCTATTTCTACAGCATTTTTGAAGCGTTACTGAACTCTCGTTCTCTTGACAACGCGATTCTCCTGTCCCTTTAAGTAATTTTTTCTACCTGATCGTTTCTTTCTCGATTTTTTTTTTAAAAAGTGTCGAATTAAACTTTCATTGAAATGAGTTCTAATCACTTTTTAACGATTCTACAGTAAATGCGATATTATTGACTTTTTCACTGAGATCTTCGCCAAAAATTTTACAATGAGTTAAGAAAAACAATCGCGAGCACCCCCAAAAATAAACATTAAGTTAATAAAATAATATTTGGAGAAACGCCGAGCTTAGAGAAGGCCAAAGATTTTGGTCGTTTGAGTGTATATACATATACATACTGTTATCTTGTGAACAATGATAAGAATAAGTGAAGTCTACTCAAAATGTTTAATCAAGCAATGTCAGGTCTTAAGTTTTTTTTATATGTTTATATTATATATTAATAGTTTACATTGTGTTATATCAGAAATTGTTTAATTATATAGTTAAAATGTCTCAAATCATTCCCATCAAATCATTTCCATTCATTGTAATTGATTTTCCATATATGTACATAGATTCTCTTTGTTACTTCTTTCCATATATCAATGTCTTATCCTTAATTGATAATTTTTTAAAGTTTTTGTTATAATCCTTTATAATCCTTTGTGCATTTTTAAGTATGCCATTCCTATCGAAATTTCATGCAGTGTGTCAAATCGCAGATAAGCATTCTGCCATTTCATTCCATTCGAATGTTTGCTTTTAAATTTGCTATTTCTTAAGTAATCATTGTGACTTGACAAATATTAAATTTTTTTTTTTGCTTTTCATATTGCCTCTGTACTTTTCAAGTATGACAATTGTAAACAAATAGTCGCAATTTCATACTGATCTTAAATAATCTGAATTCTATATTCAGACATCGAACTTGAAAATGGTTACTAATGCTGAATCAATTTATTTTATATGCTATTTGAATAAGTAAACAAATCATGACTTGCGTTTACTGCAGATTAAATAATATTTGCAAATTGTATTTTAAATACGCATACAGTTAATCAGTTTGTTGAATGCAATCAGTATACTATATAGAAGAATTTTATATTATAAATAATAACTGGTAAATTCTGGTCATTGATTTTGAACACATTTGTCGCTTTGCTACCAATTTTAATGGGCAATTTTGGCCTAAATACATCTGCGTTTTACCCCTCAGATAAGTTTCTTTCCCTTGTACCCATAGCATAAAAGGGTATGTTAACTTTGTCAACACGTATGTAACACGCAGAAGGAAACATTTTCGACCCCATAAGGTATATATGTATATTCTTGATCAACGTTAAAAGCCGAGACAATATTATATATAAGAGTATATAAGAGTATAAGAGTATAAGAGCTGGAGCAAACAAATTTGGTGTCAACATCCGCCTAGTGTCTATGCAGACCAAGTTTTTTTCAAATTTTCGCCACGCCCACTTCCGCCCCCTTTATTTAATTAAAGAAAATAACTGGGGTAAAGTTTGTAGGTATATTATTCTTATTTAGCACAGTCAATTTTGTAGCCAATGTGTACCAAATGACCAAAATTCATTAAAGTTGAACAATACAAATTAATTTATTAAAAAAAAAACTTTATTACAAATTTTATATTTGGCGATTTCTGAGGTAGTTTGACTCTCAATGTAATTGGTACAGGGTACAGGGTATAAGACTTGCTTACTTGTCAATCTGAATTTAAAGGGTAAACTCTTTCAGCAAAAAAGCGACAGTTGTCGATTTTTTTGCCCGCCTATGAGAGGCTATAGTTATAATAATTATAAAATGACTGCCCAAAAGAAATGCCTCCTTATGGACTTTAACTCTGCCCTAGTACCTTAAAGACAATATCAAGTATTTGTAAAGAAATTCTGGATAGGTTTAAGTTTGCTATAATTTTCTCAAGCAAGCATATAAGAAAAATTTCATGTCAAAGGAAACAAGATTGTCTTTAAAAAAACTCAAAGTAAATTTTAGGGTTTTTCTTATTGTATGTGTCGTAACGTTACAAATTATTACAATAAATTAAACTATACATTATGAACACTAGTATATGAAGCATATTGATGTAATGATGTAATGAGACCTCCTACTGACAAACGACTCATTTGGTAGAGCCGTTGTGTTTTTGTCCTTTTCCTACGTGGGCCTTCTACCTCATATTGTCAGGTGGTTTCCCAGTGTGTAACAGATTTTTCTCTTCTGCGTAGCCTTGGCGTAGATGTCATACAGCGAGCGAGATAGCTAGAGTATGTAGCTAAGAAATATAAAAAGGTGTGTACATACGTATTGGTGTGAAACGGAGTTGTAAAAATTGGAAAAGCTCGAGAGAAAAGGTTGAAATCCTTGAAAATACACGCCACCATGAGGGAAGTGTAAGGAGGGAAGATGAGCAGAAAAATCCAAAAACGACTTATCCTTGAATCTGTAAAATTTTAAATCAATTTAAATTCAATTTCAATTTGTGTTTTAGATTACACTTTAGATACGATGTACAACTAATTGGAATCACTTTGGAATATATTCGTATTAATTCCGATTTGATTATAATACCGAAGCAGATCAATTCTTTGTAAATATCGATAAATAAGTAAATCTAAAACATCTTTATCTATGTATGAATGTATGTAGTATATATACCAAGCAAACCAACTTTTTAAAATTCCTATAGAGAAAATAAAAATGTCATGGAATAATATTTTTTAGGTAAGAAATCTAAATGGATTTTAACTCCAAATTCATGTACAATATTATTGAATGGAAAATAATGTTAAACTAAACCAATTTATAAAACATTTCTTTATTAATTCGGTGACCTTGCCCAATATTTCCTTTATCAAAATCATTTCACAATTTGGCTGATATATTACCTTAGACACTATTTAACCAACCAACAGACATACATATATACAAACATATGTGAAGCTTATCGCTCTTTCAAGTGATTTAAAAATACAAACATTTATTAAGTAACACAAAGTAAATATTAATGGGATAGGTTGAAAGATTGGCCAGATTTAACTATTAAATTGTGTGTTATGGGATCTTTGCTTATCATATTGATTGCCTAAGACTTTCGGGACAGTCTGATAGGAACACCGCCTTTGGCCATTAGGGGAACACCGTGATTTCCGAATTCAATTTCACGCTTCTCCTGGAGTATTTCAATATTGTAGTTCAGAAGAATTTTGACTAATGCAATTTTGGCATTCACTTTTCCCATTCGGGCCGCTATTTAAATGAAATGAAATGAGTCAAATTACTAAAAAAAAAATTCACTAAAATTCCATGTGACTACTCACCGATGCATTGTCGAGGTCCTTCGCCAAAGGGCATGTAAGCGGAAGGATTGTGGCTCATATATTCTTCTGTGAAACGTTCCGGGAAGTATTTTAAAGGTTCTGGAAAGTATTCCTCATCACGATGCAGTCCAATTAGAGAAATTATAATGGGTGTTCCCTGTTTAATAATTAATTTGCTGTCAGGTACTTGATAATCCTTGGTACATTCCCGATTGAGTAGCGGCAAAGCGGGATACTTTCGAGCGGTTTCTGCAAACATTTTTTAGATATAAATCTGAAATATTGAAATATTTTCATTCTAGTCTTCTTACCCTTGATACAAAGTTCTAGATATTGCATATCCTGTATGGAATCATAAGTCAGTTGTCCCCCATGTTTATCAAGTGTTTTTTCTATATTATCCTTAGCCTTGGCCAACACTTCAGGGTTTTGAGCCATTTCGTATAGGGTAAAAGCTGCAGTTGATGCTGTTGTCTCATAGCCAGCCACAAAGAAGAGGAAAAGGTGTCCAGCTATTAGATCGTTGGTAAGGGATATTTGGTGGTCAGTTTGTTTTTTTCGTTCTGCTGACCAAATGTTATCATCATTGCTGATGGATCCTGTATTTTTTAATTGTAGAAGCAGCTGCAACATATCGCGCCTAATCACATTATTCTCCTCTCTCAATTTAATAGTACGATTCACCAGTTTCCGCATATTTTCCGATGACTCTTGCTTCCAGCCAATTGCCACAAAAAGTTTCTCTAAACTATTTTAAAGAGTTGGATAATAGATTGTTTAAATATATATATATAGTAATACGATCCAACTCACTTTGGATAAAGGAATGATGCAGTTCCTCGTATAATATCCTTGAATATTGGTCTGTTTATTGACTTGCTTATTGAATAGAATTCATTGTGGGGATCAGCAAAGCTATCCACATCTAGCCCAAAGATAGTTGATCCAATAATGTCAATGGCATACCTGATAATTTCATGTATATATGTATATATATAGCAATATATACTTAAAGTTTTTCACTAACTTACAAAGCCATTAGCTCCTTGATATCGATTTCCATGCTACCTGTTGGGGGAATCTTGGCATTTAAATATGCCACCATCTTGTCCCCAATGACCTCGGAAGTGCCAAACATGGCCCTTAATTTGCCAGATGTGAACGATGGAGTTAACTTTGTTCGCATTCTTTTCCAACTTAGACCTTTTAGAAAGAAAAGTCCCGCCGACATGGGATCCTTCTCTTCATCCACATAAACTCCACGATCATGAAAACTGGCAAAGTCTTTAACCAGTATATCATTGGCCAGTTGAGCATCACGTACTAGTATAGCTGGTCTAAAGGCAAGATAAATGCCCACAATTGGACTCTTGCAGGACAGATACATATCATAGATGGCCAAGCCAAAAGATCGTTTCCCACGCATAACCGAACTCAGGGCACCAAATGGTATACTACGCCCAGTTGTCGGGAATCCCCGACGTTCCCAAAAACTGAATGTCCGTTGAACATAGACAAATAGTAAAGTAGCTATATTAAATATTAAAATTAACCAAATCATATCGATACAACCGTACACTGCGAGTGTTCAATTCAAACTGAAATGAAATTAGCCCTGTGTGTGGGTAGTTGCATTATAACTATTTTGACGCTGGGGAGATATGGAGGTTCCATATCTCCCTATCTCCCCATCCTCCTATCATAATAAACGTAGCTCTCATCAAATACGGATTCTCTCAATGGCTCTTCAAATGTATTATGTACATAATATATATATGGTTATCTTGTAAACAATGAAAAGTATCATCGTTAGTTATTACTATGTATGTATGTATGTGTATATGTAATTCCGTATCACTCATTCTGACTTGACATATATATATAATATTGTTGCTTTTCATGTTTTCTCTGCACTTTTCAATATGGCGAACAGCGAAGAAGCTTTCGCGATCAACGAAAACTAAATTTTGTATTCGGAAATATAATTTGTTAATGTGAAATAGTATATTTCAATGCTTTAAGCTCTCGGTCATGAAAAAGTTTCACAGGTTTTTTCGTATTTGGTATGTTCCTTAGATGATATCAGAAGTTGCATATATTCGATATGATAATAATATATAACTGGAAATAAGTTTTAAATAAAATAAGCTTTAATTCTCCAACGAACGTAAAGGAACATTGTAATAAATATTCTCATGTGAAGCTATATGGAAAGGTGCAAAATTGTATATTATTGTAACTTATTAACTGTCTGTATATCCGTATGAACGTTGCGTCTGGATCAGCGCAATATATCCTCTTAGTTTGAAAGCTTTCTTGATTAAATTTTGCTATTCTTACTACTCTTTCTTCGATCGGTCGAAATTGGATAATACTAATTGTTCGAGCCAGCAGCAATGAATTTATTTAAGCTTAAGAATTATGTATTTGCATTAGCTTATAAGAGAGCCGTGGGCATACACCAGCACCTGGTATTGCTCTCGCGCTCTTCATTATGTTTCTTATCTCTTTACATCGGCACGAGCGACTTAGCTCTACCGACTTCTAATGCAGGCAGATCGGCGCTGTGGCCCTCTGATGCATTAGTAAAGTTTTGTTCTCTGTATGAAGCAATCGCAACTGCCCGTGGCTGCTGCGTTTCAAATAGTTAAAGTAAAAAGGGTGCCGTGCACTAATAAAATTTATAACGTTTATAAATTGAACTTGACTTTATTTTATTCAGAGATTTTTTAAAGGCAACGAAAAAGCTCGTTGTCTCAACATTTTGGTGACCCCGACGTGATTAACTAAACAAAAAATAAAAAATTAAAATAAAAATTGTGTTAAAATCTAATATCGTTTTACTTTTCCCCGCCCATGTCATTAGTGCAAATTTATTAAACTGCAAATAATTGTGCCTGTGTCTAAAGTGCTCTAAAGTCAACGGCCACCCGCTTACCGTTTGCTTGACTAAACTGTTCTTTTTCGTTCCCTTTTCTCTGCTTCGCCATGGCAACCAGCGGCATGTCTTTCTTAAGCGAAGAAAACAGGGTGTCTTTTTTAAGCTTAAAGTTCATTCGTTGTATGAGCGTGTTCACAAATTAGAAAGTGATACTGCTCTCGCGAAATTGCGTGAACTCAACGAGGAAGAAATTAATTTGCGAATAAAATTTCTTGACAAAATTCAATCTGAGTTCGACGCGGCTTATGACAGTTTAGAGCAGTTAGACACAAGTGAAATCGGCGGCACCCTGCGCGAATCTTTTGATGAAAGTATAATGACAATTAACGGTGTGCTTCGGTCTCAATTACGTAAAGTCAGCATATGCGGTCAACCATGTTCGACTTTTCGCCCAGAGGAGTTAGCGCCCATCGTTCGGTCTCGTCGACCCGAATTGAAGCTGCCCACGTTCAGCGGTGGATATACTGAGTGGGCAGATTTCTTTTCACTTTTTTCGACAATCATCGATAAGGATCCAAGTATGGCGGACATTGAGAAGATGCAGCACCTGCGGTCATGCCTGAAGGATTCGGCAGTGGATACAATACGTTCACTGGAAATTTGTGACGCGAATTACAAAATCGCTCTAGAGCTGCTACACAATCGTTTTAATAATCAACGTCTTGTTTTTCAGGCACATATTATGGACATTTTAGGGCTCAAGAGAGTAGAGGCTGGCTCTGCTACAAAGTTACGTTTGTTTGTGGACAGAATTAGTGCTCATATGCGTGCATTACACAGTATAGGCAACGCTGAGCAAATTGCAGGAATTATCATTGTGCAATCGTTGCTGCAAAAATTGGATTCTACAACGCAAATCAAATGGGAGGAATCACTCAAACCTCGTGAGATACCATCGTGGGAGGATTTCGTAGAATTTCTGGAGAATCGATGTCGAACTTTGGAGAATGTTGATTATGCAATGGCCTCTTACGCGCCTTGTAATCAGGTGGGAAAGAACAACAAATTTAATAATCGCAACCATACATTTTTAGTATCAGACTCAAATTGTTGTGTTTTTTGTGATAGTTCTGGCCACTTGATTTATCGTTGCACCCAGTTCTCCAATTTATCTCCCGCTCTCCGCTATAAGGAGGCAATGAAGCTAGGCTTGTGTATTAATTGTCTAAAAAAAGGGCATCAATATCGAGCGTGTAAGTCGGGTTCTTGTAAAAGCTGTGGCATCAAGCATCACACTCTACTGCACAATCCTTCCTCAGCTGTCATCAATAGCTCATTGCCAGCTTCTTTGCCAGCCTCCTCTACTGCTCTTGTTGCTCAAAATCCTAGTCCAGATATGGTGCTTTTGGCGACTGCCATTGTTTTAATTAAAAATCGTTTCGGTGCATTGGTTCCTTGTCGAGCGTTGCTAGATTCAGGATCACAACTACATTTTGTCACATCGCGTTTGGCGCAACAGTTACAGCTCAAACGGATAAAATCTTCAGTTAGCGTATCAGGCATAGGTGATACCGATTTTCATACGGAAGGATATTCTGCAAATCTTTCTTTACATTCTCAATTTTCCGATTTTGAAACTCATCTGACTGCGGTAATTGCTCGGAAAATAACTGATGACCATCCAAATTACTCGATCAACGCCAGTAGTTGGGACATCCCAGCTAATATTCGGCTAGCTGATCCAGAATTCTTCAAGCCCCAACGAGTGGACTTATTAATTGGAGCTAGTTTGTTCTTTGATCTTTTGTGCGTGGGACAAATTAAGCTAGTGTCAGGATTGCCCCTGTTGCAGAAGACTCGTTTAGGTTGGGTAGTTACTGGAAACTACCACAAAACTCGCCATACAGCTGCCTTAGCTGTGCCGGTCCTGCCTTTATGTAATGAAAATTCGGATCAGAATTTGGATGAGTTAGTTCGCCGATTTTGGGAAATCGAAAGCTGCCCTGATCAAATAAAGAAATTAACCGATGAAGAGCTCAATTGCGAGGCTCACTTTGTTGACAACGTTTGTCGACTCGCTTCCGGAGCTTATTCTGTTCGGCTTCCTTTGAAACTTAGCCCAGATTTGTTGTCAAATTCGTATGACCAAGCTCGACAAAGGTTTTTATCATTAGAGCGCAAATTAGATAAACGACCTCAAATCAAAAGCCAGTACTCAGAGTTCATAAAGGAATATCTTGACTTAGGCCATATGTCTCTTGTTAAATCGGATGCGCTAAGTCAATGCAAGTATTTCTTGCCTCATCACTGTGTACTAAAGGAAAGTAGTACAACTACAAAATTACGAGTCGTGTTTGATGGTTCTGCTGCGACGAGTTCAGGATATTCGCTAAACGATGTACTGATGGCAGGTCCTACTATTCAAGCAAAGCTGTTTGCCACTCTTCTTCGTTTTCGCACATTTCCTGTAGCTCTCACAGGCGACATTTGTAAGATGTATCGCTGCGTAAAAGTTGATTGTTCTGACAGTTACCTGCAATGCATTTTGTGGAGAGACTCTCCGAAGGAGGAGCTGCGTGTTTACAAGCTGGACACGGTAACGTACGGTACAAAGCCAGCTGCTTTTCTGTCCATACGTTCAATGCATCAGTTAGCATCTGATGAGAAATTAGTATTTCCAATCGGGTCTAAGGTCGTTCTGCGGGATTTCTATGTCGATGATTTAATCACTGGTGGTGCATCTGTATTGGAGGTTCAGGAAATCATGCGTCAAACAGTTTCTCTGCTGTCGAAGGGTCAATTCCAGCTTCGCAAATGGTGCTCAAGCGATGCGTCTGTACTTCAGGGCGTTCCAGATAAGGACAAAGAATCGCTGCTAAAGTTCGACGACGGCAGCAACATTACAAAGACACTTGGCTTAGCATGGGATCCTGCATCGGACTGCTTGTTATTTTCTTATTCACCTATTAGCGTACCTCCTAAGCTCACAAAGCGCACTGTTTTGTCGGCAATTGCTCGGTTTTACGATCCTCTCGGCCTGTTGGGACCTGTCATTACAAAAGCAAAGATATTCTTGCAGCAACTTTGGAGAGAAAAGCTCAATTGGGACGAAAGCCTTCCAGCCAGTTTAGCTACAGCGTGGTGTGAGCTTCTTAGCAGTTTTTCCAGCACACAAATGGTAGCCTATCAGAGATTGGCCGCGCTGCCATCGGCCGAAATCGAGTTGCATGGATTTTGTGACGCGAGTCTGGATGCTTATGGAGCCGCTGTTTACATCGTCTCGAGATCGGATGGTAATTCGACTTCCCATTTGTTCTGCTCTAAGTCGAGAGTATCACCCCTGAAGACGTTGACAGTGCCAAGGTTGGAGTTGTGTGGAGCAAATTTACTAGCTCAACTTATGAGTGAGATAGTCCAGATGGAGTTGTTTTCATGTTCCTGCTACTGTTGGTCTGATTCGTCTGTCGTGCTCTCGTGGATTCAAAATGATGCATCCAAATTCAACATATTCGTCTCCAATCGAATCGCAGCTATTCAGGAGTTAACCGCTGGGATGCAGTGGCATCATGTTCCTACTAATCTCAACCCAGCAGATCTCTTGTCGAGGGGAGCGTCGCCGTGCGAATTGCAAGCCTCTACAATGTGGGCTCATGGACCAGCCTTTTTGCTCGACAGTGCAAGTACCTGGCCTGCAACTCCAACTGCAAGCGTTCCATTACATGACCTTCGCAAGAGAGTGCTGGTTACAAGGTCTCCCGAGCCAGATCTCGTCGACACGTGCAAGTTTTCAAATTCTTTCTTCAAGATGCAGCGGGTCTTTGGATATGTATACAAATTTATTCATCGCATCAAGTCTAGCGGATTAACGGTTGCTGATATTCATCATGGCACTCGCATCATGATCCGCAGCGTTCAGAGAGCAGCGCTTTGGGATGACATGAAGTCATTATCGTCATCGCAAATGGTTAAGCCTTCGAGTTCTATTGCTTCACTTTACCCATTTTTGGACGAATCTGGTCTAATGCGCGTAGGAGGTCGCCTTGAAAATTCGTCCTTAGACTTTGATTCTCGTCACCCCATGATATTACCCAAGCATCACTCGCTAACTAATGCAATTATAAATTCATTTCATATACGAAACATGCATGTTGGACCTCGAGGGCTACTAGCTGCAATCCGTCTCGAGTACTGGCCGATAGGAGGCATGAAAACGGTCTCAAGGATCGTCAACAAATGCATTCGATGCTTCCGAGTTAAGCCCCGTCTGCTTGAGCAAGTCATGGCTGACTTGCCAAAGGAGCGAGTAAGCGCCTGCATTGCGTTTGACGTTACAGGAGTGGATTACTGTGGTCCCTTTTTTTACAAATCTGAGATTCGGAGCAGGCCTCCAATCAAATGCTACATCTGCATTTTCATCTGCTTCGCTACCAAAGCTGTACATTTGGAAGTTGTCATGGATTTATCAACGGCTGCCTTCTTAAATGCTTTGAAGAGGTTCATCTCAATACGGAACAGACCATCGCAAATTTGGTCTGACAACGCTACCAACTTCGTTGGGGCCAAGAATGAGCTCATCGAGTTAAAGCAGTTGTTTCTCAGCAATCATCACGAGGAATCTGTGCTTCAATTTTGCTTGGCTGAAACTATTGATTGGCGATTCATTCCTCCAAGATCGCCGCATTTCGGTGGTTTGTGGGAGGCGGCCGTCAAAACGGCAAAATTCCATTTTTATAGATCTTGCGGATCATCTCTACTTCATTTCGATGAACTGCGAACTCTAATTTGCTCGATATCAGCAGTAATCAACTCGCGACCTCTTTTTCCACTTTCAGAGAATCCCACAGATCTCGATGTACTAACGCCTGGCCATTTCTTGAACTGCGCTCCATTTCATACGTTCACCGAACCTGATCTCACTCAGCTTAACAAGGATAGGCTGAATGGGTGGCAGCGAGTCACATACTACCAGCAGATCTTCTGGAAGCGTTGGCAAAATGAGTATCTGACCTTGTTGCAGCAAAGAGCGAAGTGGCGGACTCCGAAGCCAAGCGTTCAGGTCGGAGATTTGGTTCTGGTGAAGGACGAAAACTTGCCGCCACTCAAGTGGCCGCTTGCTAGAGTGCTTCAGCTTATCAACGGGAAGGATGGCGTACCTCGAGTAGCTGACATTAAAACCGCAAAGGGTCAATCGAGAAGATCTATAGCCAAGCTGTGTCTGCTGCCTCTCAGAGATGATGTTGAAGCCCAGAGTCCTCCAACGGGGGGAGTATGTTCGAGCCAGCAGCAATGAATTTATTTAAGCTTAAGAATTATGTATTTGCATTAGCTTATAAGAGAGCCGTGGGCATACACCAGCACCTGGTATTGCTCTCGCGCTCTTCATTATGTTTCTTATCTCTTTACATCGGCACGAGCGACTTAGCTCTACCGACTTCTAATGCAGGCAGATCGGCGCTGTGGCCCTCTGATGCATTAGTAAAGTTTTGTTCTCTGTATGAAGCAATCGCAACTGCCCGTGGCTGCTGCGTTTCAAATAGTTAAAGTAAAAAGGGTGCCGTGCACTAATAAAATTTATAACGTTTATAAATTGAACTTGACTTTATTTTATTCAGAGATTTTTAAAGGCAACGAAAAAGCTCGTTGTCTCAACACTAATAGATAATAACATTGCTATCAAATTTAGTATACACCAGTTCCCTAGATATCTTAATGTCACAACCAATTTTTATCCGAACCGTTTGACTATATCCTACAGTTGCTGTAGGAACAATCGGTTACATAACATATTTCTTTCCAATATATATTTTTATACCCTTGTAGAGGGTATATTAATTTTGGTCAGAAGTTTGCAAGTCACAGAAGATAGTATCTTCGACTATATAAGGTATATATATATATATTCTTGATCAGCTTGAAGAGACGAATCTGTCTAGTTCTGTCCGTCTGCCTGGATCAACAGCCTCTTCTCCGAGACCTTTATAGCTACAGAACTGAATGTTTTAACATAGGCTTCTTTTTGCTTCAGGCAATTTATAACTCGACATTCCGGTCGAACGAATATATATACTATATAGCTCCCAAATGAATGATTAGGTTTAACCTCAATAAGTCACTTTTTTTTCCAACGAATGCCACGAAATTTATTATTTGTGAATTTTTGCTTCTAAATACTTTAACCAAGTTTTATCGAAATCGGTTGACTATATCATATTGTTCCTATAAAAAGATCGGTCGTGAATAAGTTTTAACCCCAATAACTATGTTGCTTTTTAAGCAATTGCCACGAAATTTATTATTTGTGACTTTAATATACTTATTAACACTCCAAATAAGTTTTATCAGAATCGGTTGACTATAACAAATGGCTGCCATTGGAACAATCAGTCCAAAAAAATTGTTTGTATGGAAAATTCGGAAAACAAAAGATACCTAAATATTTTTTTTTCGCTAAATGCAAAATGTGCAAGGGTATATATATATAGTTCGATCCTCGATTTATATATCAAGTCTGGTCTTAATCCTGAGTCAAATTATAGGTTTTTTTATAAATATCAAATATTTTAGATTTAATCTGTAAAAAAAGAAATGAGGGTGTTGTCTTTTCTGATTCCGACCAAATTCCTCAAAATTGGAATTAAAACCAATTCTCACTTCATATTCCACTCCAAATTATTCGATTTCAAGTCACTCGAATGATATTATATTAATACCAAATTTTCACTTTAATAGAAGATAAAAATATTTTTCTATTAATCCTTATTGTGTTTGTCATAATATTAAGCATTAGCTAGTAATTTTATTAAAGGGTTGTCAGTATCTGTTAATCCATAAGAGTTTAATTTGATTAATTTTTTATGAAATAATGCTCAAGTTAATGTTCATGGCTTAAACTAATTTAAATATCATCTAAAAATTTTGTTTCCCGTTGTTTTTATTTAAATTCTCACAGTGTACACGCTTTCATTATAATTTAAGTGTGAACTTTGGCAACCCTTAAACAGCTGATTCAGTAGACGTATAATTAAACTGATCTAGAAATGAAAACTAAAAAAGGATTCGAACTTAACTTGGAAATTTGAAATGAGAAAACCAATTGCAAGAAGATTTGGAATCTCAAAACGATTTTCCTTTTAACGATAACAGGCCCGAATATGCAACATTAAATATTTCCTACCAGTCATCAAGTAAAAAGTTGAGAATTTCAGTTTAGTGAAAGTTAGTTTCGTATTGATTTAATTAAAAATTTGCTTATAAATACTTTAGTTTACTTTTCGATAACAACATAAATGAAGCATGCAAGTCGTCCTTGCCGACTTGGAGTATACCCTGTACCAATAACAGATATTTCATAAACTCAAACTCCTTCCAAATCCCCATTGTTTGAATATAAATTATTCTATAAAATTCTCCCAGCAAGCCGAATCACCAAATTCATGCTTTCTCGCTCACTCATGTCAGTATACGAAACTAATGCGTCATTCGGTACAAAGCAACATGCGCATGCTATCTCGCTCACACATTTCAACTGCTGCTGCCCATAGAATTTCAGTACAAAACATATATGTACGTATATCTCCGATATTTATAGACCGATTTCGGTCAAATTCGGTCAGATGGTACATACCTTGTACCCTATGGGTACAGGGTATAAAAAGTTTATCATTTGGCATTTCATTAGAAAGACGATTTCAAAACAAGGACAGATTCGTATACATATATGTATCTCTGTTTTACTTTTAAATTTCCATGATACAATCGGAAGAATTTTAAATTCTATAATCAAAATATGAACTTAGCCAAGGATTAAAAATTATTCTTATAGTCAAAAATCATTAAAATTAAAAACCAAATTCGATCATTAAATTATATGTAATATGTAGAAATATATATAATATTTTGTTATATTTTATTATGTAAGAAATTTATTATTTTGATGATTTAAGAATATTTAAATTAATCAATCTTAGTACAGGTGTAAATGATTAATATATAATTATTATATAAACATTTTTCTTTTAATTCCCGTGTCGGTGAGCCCCCTTAATGTTTTCCTAATCAAAACATTTCACCATTCACCTTCTGTATTACTATACACATTACTTATAGGCATATATTGCTATCTGATGTTTTAAAAATAAACACTTTAAAATATTTAATACAAAGTAATTAACCCATAAATTAATGGGATAGGTTGAAAAATATTTCACCTTACTGACCAACTATCGGAATAATTTTTACGTTATAATTGTCATCGTGATAAGATATGGATTACGACTTTCGGGACAATCTGATAGGAACACCGCCGTTGACCATTAGGGGAATACCGTGATTTCCGAATTCAATTTCACGCTTCCCCTGGAGTATTTCAATATTGTAGTTCAGAAGAATTTTGACTAGTGCAATTTTGGCGTTCACTTTTCCCATTCGGGCCGCTATTTAAATGAAATGAAACGAGTAAAATTACTAAAAAATGAAGTAAGCATGTTGGCCCTGCCGACTTGGATATACCCTGTATCACTAAGAGATATGTATTTCATAAAGTCAGACTCCTTCGAAAGCACCATTAATTTAATATATACTTTTTATAAAATTCTACCAAGCCGAAACAGCAAATGCATGCTTTCTCTCTCACTCCTACACTAGTCGGCAAAAGTATTTAGACATGAAAAATTCGCAACATTTTTGCTAATAACTTTTTTCTGTTCATAAAGGAAATATTTTTATTAATTTTCATAAATTGGTTTAGTTTTGTAGTTAAACTTAAAAATATAAAAGGATGGATTATTCTGAGTAATGTGTGGAAAAATTTTTTTTAGTTACAAATTAAGTATTTGGACTTATTTTTTTAATGCCATTAATTCAAAATTTTTAAAGAAGAAGAAAGAAAAATTGTACAAATAATTAAAAAATATACCCTCCTTTGGCGTCTAGCACCTTTTGCAGACGTTTTGGTACAGACTCAACCAAGCTATGGATATAATCCAAGGAAATATCCTTCCATAGAGTCTGTATTTCAATAATTGTTTCATCTCGACTTCTGGAGAGGTTAGCAGACCTTTTTTTTTTTTAAATCGACCAGAGGTTTTCTATAATATTGAGATCTGGACTTTGAGGGGGCCAATCCAACGTTTTAACTCCCGAATCTTTTTAACAACTCCATAACTTGCTTTGCCTTATGGCATGGAGCGTTGTCCTGTTAGAATATAAAGGACTCTCCAATCAACTTATCCCCCGAGGGGAATACATAATGATTCAGAACCTCTAAATACTTGTCTTTGTTCATGGTAACATCAATAGCAACCAAATCTCCACAGCCAGTAAATGCAAAGCATACCCAAAACATTACGGACCCACCTGAATGGCTTATTCTTTCACACACTGGTGCAACTTTTTTTCGATATGCTTTGGTAAGCGAACGTAAACCGATCGTATGTCCCAGAATTGGCCTCTTAGAGACGTTTATACAAGGTGCTCTCACTAATGTCAATTTTGCCTCCTTCTTTTAACTGAGTAGCAGCTGATTGCGGAGTCAGTAAGACATTTTGCTTAAATTTCCGCAGAATATACCGATCATCATGTTGAGTTGTTTTACGTGGTCGGCCACTACGGGGTACGTTTTTTGTTATTTGGTTATTTTTATATTTATTTATTTCATAATAAACCGTTGCCCGCGAAATTTTAAATAGTTCAATGATTTTCGATACCGAAATACTAGAGTTATATTTAATAATAATTTCATTTTTTATGAGATCACTTAGTTCTTTTCCTTTCACCATTTTAAGTAACTTTTTGAATGTTTTAAGTAACTTTTTCAAACTTAAAGCCACATAAAAACTTAAATTTGGCTAAACTTGAACAAAATTTTGCCATTAGTCCATCAACAGATTAACGCAGACTAATGAAATCAAATGTCTAAATACTTATGCCATGGACAAAATCATTGTCTGTCTAGCTTTGTAATCAGAAGAAGGATAATTCAAAAGGCAATCAGAGAAAAAAACACCTTACATATAACTGTAATTGCAATCTTTGTTTTAAGCATAAATAGTTCACCGTTTAGTTACCAAAAATGAAAAAACACCATCCGACAGTCGAAAACTGATGTTGTCTAAATACTTTTGCCGACTAGTGTATGAGTGAACGAAACGTCATTTGTTATAAAACAACATGCGCATGCTATCTCGCTCACACATTTCAGCCTTTTCAGCACAAAACATAGGTGTATATGTATATCTTCGATATTTATTGACCGATTTTGGTCGGATGGTACATATAGGCTATATAATTGAGTCTGCCAAAAAAGAAATATGATATCATTAATACAACTTTAGTTATAGTTTTTCCTAATTTGCTGGGGCGGAAGTGGGCGTGGCAAAAATTTTAAACAAACTTGATCTGCGTAGACACTAGACGGATGTTTACATCAAATTTGGTAGCTCTAGCTTTTATAGTCTCTGAGATCTAGGTATTCATACGAACAGACAAATATATATACTTTATGGGGTCGGAAATGTTTCCTTCTCCCTGTTACATACACTTTAGTGACTTTAATATACCCTTTTATCCTATGGTTACGGGTTATAATAAAGCAAATCATTTTAATATACAACCTTATACTCTCTCAATGGTGCATCAAATGTGTAGATGTATACATATATATATTTTCACGTATGTATTATACATACAGTGGTTCACAGCTTATTTCAACCAGCACCTTGAAAAAAGTTTGTTAGTCTGTAAAATCGAAACTAAAAGATGTAACTAAAAAATTTAAATACAGGTTGTTAGTGTAATGTTTTAACTTATCACATTCATTTCATTTCATTTATTAATATGTTTCCAAAACTTCCTATTAATTAAAAACTAAAAAAGTAACTATCATATAGTTCCCATAGGAATAATTGGCCGAGAATAATGTTTAACCCCAATAACTCTGTTGCTTAATTTATTTATAATTTCTTCTGAAACTTAACGGGTAATGTCGCAGCTTTTAATAATTATACATATTTTTGTATCACTTTTGTGGATTTCATCATCTGTCGAATATCGTTGAATTATTGTATTATTTACAAGCTGACCCGGCGAACTTCGTACCGCCTTAGCGTTGCAATGATGCACTACTTTATTTTGTACAGCTGACCTATCTTAGGTATGAGTACCTATTCAATTTGAACTGAATCCTCCCTATAAAAATGTATTCATAATTCCCTGGTCTCGCTATACCTGAAAATGCCTTTACTAATTTTTAATGAAATAAAAAACAAAATATATCTATATATATTTAAAAATGAACTCATTTGACCAATAGCAACAATTTTCGCTGAACTGTAATTAATTGCCACATTATAACTGAATGCAGCTCTGTGGGGATTAAACACAAAATTTCTATCTTCATATCGATTCCGTTCAAGTTCATTTCGCGCTTCGCGTTGCTCATCAGTTTGATTTGCTCTTATATTTCTTTGACTTGCCGTATTTCGAGTTCTGCTTGTACGTCTGGTTGGTGGCATTGTTAAAAACGAAAATCCAACTGCAAATACTTTAATTTTATGAATAAGTTTCTGTGGATTTCAAATCGAGCTTTTTCTTTATTTGACTCAAACTGATTTCTGTAAACAGATCAGTTTTTTATAACGTTGCTACGGCCACACCAAACAGATGGTCACATTTAGCAGATCAGATGTTCTTGTATTTCGTGTTGTCTTGCCAAAAATTTAAAGATAATATGCGTATAAAACATGGCATGAGAGATTTTCTTAATATTTTTTTCCGTAAGAACCTTCTCCTTATAATAAGAAATACAACAAAAAAAGAATTAGTGAAATCGGTCCAGACATTCACGCGTGATGCGATGACCAGAAAAACGGGCTTCATTTTTATATATAAGATTGCATAATCGCTTTATGACTGGAAACCATTATAATTCCAGAGGGACAATTTGTTAGGCAATAAAATTCATTGGCATTTAGCTTTATCTGTATGTAATTGATTTTAAATTTGTACATAATAAGGTGCCCGAAATAAGTAAGTGGGACAGTCCGTTGAGAACTGTAAAAACTGAACCGATCAATATATTCCAACAAAGCTAATTTTTGCTTAAACTTAGTAAAATCAAAAATATATTCCAACTGATTTGAATCCAAAAACACTTAAACTAATATATAAAAAAAATTAAACAAAATATTTTCAAACGAAATAAGTAACTGGGACAAATTCATATTTTGTGTCTTAAAACTAAAAAAAATAAACAAAAAGAAAAAATTCACTTCTAAACCATAACAGAATGTTAAATAGAGGAATTAACAATTTTTATATTCGTCCTTGCATGGAGTATATTCTTTTTTAGTCCTTGAGGTCAATTTACGCCCATTTTTCGAAAATTGCTATTTTTAGCTCTATTAAACTTCCAAATTGCATCCAATTGACATAATCCCGTTGTGTCAAGATTTCCCACAGTTTTTTAATTGGATTTAAGTCTGGTCTGAGTGCTACCCAGCATAAAACAGGTATTTCTGTCCCTTTAAAATATACTTCAGTAAGCTTTCCTATATGGGTGGGGTGAGGTATCCTGCTGAGAATTCCATATGTCACCGTAAAAATTCTCTCCAAATGGCACTAAACCACTTTCCAACAGTTCAACATCATTTGGGGCATTCATTTTATGCGGTACAAAACCTCTTGAAGTCCTTTTTATTAAATGTGAACGCAGCCCATACTATTGAAGACTCCGTGAAAATTTCTCTACAGGTGGATTTTTTTTTGGGATTCGAATATCATGATAATAATATCGGTACCCATCACGGCCATCTTAATTTAACTTTTTCCGTCAATGAAAACTAAATTTTTCCTCTCAGTGTCCCAAAACTTATACTTTTCGGCAACCAGTATCGAGCAAGTTTACGCCTTGGCAGTAGCTCCGGTTTCAGGAGTTTTTTTCCGTACGAAACATTACCTGAGCTGTTCAAAATTTTTTGAATACGTCTCGTAGATATCAGAAGAGATGAATTAGTGCTTATTTGAGATGCGCGGATATTTTTTTTGATCGCTAGATTTTTTTTCGTATTTAGCCATAGTTGTCAATCAATGGTGGGCGACCAGAAAGGGGCTTTTTTCCATAATTTTCAGTGCCTCTGAGCAACTTTTCGACGTTATTCTTATTTGTTAGGACATTTTCTTAAATTTTGCTTGTTGACATCCCCATATCATGCAGCACGACAATCCTACTACGCTATTTTTCGGTTAAACGGACGAAACTCGTCATTTCTTAACAAAAAAAATTATTAGAAATTGCCAAATTCAAGGATTGTAATTGAAACTCACTTATTTTCATTTTTCTTAACAGCTAAAATAAAATTCCTTACTAAAAGTTCAAATTACATATGGTGATCTGACAAGAAATCATAGCAAAGCAATTTGTCCCATTTACTTATTTCGTTCGGAAAACCCAACTTGCACTTT
>JAECWJ010000386.1:0-116110 GCA_018150375.1 Drosophila sturtevanti
TGGCATCAATTCTGCTTCGAACAGTAGATTTTTAATAGGTGTAGGTTGAAACACTCCTAAGGTGCATCTTAGTGCAGCGTGGTAACATGTTTTGAGTCTGCCTAGGATTGATGGGGGGCTATTTCCGTAAAAAGGAAGGCAATAATCTAACTTTGACATTATAATTGCTTTCATCGTGAGAATTAGAATTTTGGTGTCACAATTGTACCTTTGGTTTGATAACCATTTGATAATGTTTAGCCTTGTGTTCAACTGGGTGGTGAGGTTTTCAATATGTTTATTCCACCTGTAGTTCTTTGTTATCGTCAGCCCAAGAATTTTGAGCGTGTTGGACTGGTTGAGAGGGAAGTTGTGTGATCCAGTGTGGATGATGCATTTTCTTTTCCGGCATACGTGAAGGTGGTTGCATTTTGGTACTGAAAGCTTTGCTCCAGAGTACTCGCACCATTTTGTGATATCTTCAAATAAAGGGTTAATGTTTGGTGTTGCCGAGTTTTTCTTAGTTTTTTTACGATTGTGAAGTCGTCTGCATATGAGAAAAAGTTGAATTCCTTGTGGATGGTTATCGTATGGCAAAGTCTGTTGTATGCGATGAAGAAAAGGATGACTGATAAGGGCGATCCTTGGGGGATTCCATTATGTAAGGTTCTGAGGTTGAATTGTTCACTTGCACTTTTATTTTCCTGTTAGTTAGTAAGTTTTTTATATAGTTGAGAATTTTTTGGGCCAATCTTCCATTTGTGTAGTTCATCTATTATCGTGTGGATTCCTATTTTATCGTAGGCTTTTTTCGAAGTCGAGGCTTATGATAGACATATGATTTTTCTTTGATAAGGCCGAAGAGATCTGATAGTCTAACACTGCTAGACAGTCAGATATCGACTTGCCTTTTCGGAATCCGAGTTGTCGATTGTCAATTAGCTTGTTGTTGTTAGCAAGCCACCACAATCGGTTTGAGACAATCTTGCCTAACACTTTGGATAAGCATGGGTTAAGGGAAATTGGTCGATATGAGTTTATGGACGTCTTGTTGCCTTGTGGTTTTAGGATGGGAATTATCTTGCTGGTTTTAAATTGTTGGGGGATGTGATGGTTGAGGATATTTTTGTACAAGTTTAGGAGTCTTATAGTGACAGAGATATTTACATTTTTTAACATAGGGTATGAGATGCGATCTAGTCCGGGGGTTTTACCTTTTAGACTGTTTAATGCAGATTTTAATTCAATGAGACTGATGGGTACCTCTAGAAGGCGAGCGTAGTTAGATGGCTCATAATTAATAGCTGTAGCTGTTGCTCTAGATTTGTTTGTTTGGAATGATGGGCTGAAATTTTGGTCGGATGATGCTCTTGACCAGTGGTTGGAAAATGCTCGTGCTATGTCGTCTTTATCCACAATGTTAAGATTGGGGTCATCAGGTGATGATATACAATGTATCTCATGACGTAGTCTTCTGCCGCAGAAGGTGTTTATTCTTGACCAGATTTTGGAGACTGGGGAATATGGGTTTATTTCAGATGTAAATGCATGTATGGAGGATCTTTTTGATAGTTTGATCTCGCGTCTTAAAAGAGCTTTAGTTTTTTTAAACTTAATTATGTTTTCAGGGCAATGCATCTTCTAAGTTGGTACCAAGCTTGGTTTTTGTTCTTTTTTAATTGTTCTAGTGTTTTGTTCCACCAGGGAACTGTTTTCTTTATTGTTGCGTATGGTCTGGTTTGTGCTATGGCCATGTTTGCGCTTTGTCTGATGATCTTGGTTATGTTTGCAGATTCTTGGTTTATGTTTGAACTTATCTGTCTTTCTAAGTGAAATCTGTCTGATAGTTCATTAAACAATTTCCAGTCAGCTGAGTCAACTAGAAATCTCGGTTGAGTATATTGTTTTGTTCCATCATTCTCAAAAAGTGTGATGTGAATGGGGAAGTGATCGCTGTCAAATAGGTCAGTGTCAGTTTTCCATTTGATGTGTGTTGTGAGGTTAGGGGTACTGATGGTCAGGTCTACATGGGTGAAGGTTGAGTGTGTTGAGAAGTGGGTGGGTGATCCGTCGTTTAAAATGATGAGGTTTGACTGAGTCACATATTTCAACAGAATGATTCCTTTAACGTTGTTGGACGGGGAGCCCCAGTAGTTATGCCAGCTGTTAAAATCACCAGTAATGATGGTGTGGTCTTTTGGATTTCCTAACATGTTTCGTAGGTTGTGGATTGCAAAGTTTTTGTTGGGTGGGATATACGCGGAAATGAGTTTAATCTTGACTTTACTGTATATGATTGCTCCGACTGCGTCAAAGTCATTGTTAAGGTCTATCTTTTGGAAGTGTATTGAATTATGAATGAGGAGAGCTAATCCGCCGTAGGAGTTGGATGATAAGTTTGCGTGAATTATTGAATAATTCAGTGGGATGCGGACGTTGTTTAGTGGGTGTAAATGTGTTTCCTGTAGACTAATAATTTTGGGCCTGTATTCTTTGATTAAGAGTTGGAGGTGGTCATAATTGTTAATAAAGCCGTTACAATTCCATTGAATTATGTTTAGCATTATTAACAGTGGGAGTTGAGGATGTCGAATCCGAGGGTTTCATTTTTTTTGCCGAAGGCTTAATGAACTCTTTAGGGAATTATTACTTTTTGGGAATACCTTAATCTTTAAATCTTCAGCGATGTTGGAAGTTGCTGTTGGGTGGATCGACTTTGTTAGTTGGTGGTTTATTGAAGATGCTGCGGGGGTGGATGTGTCCATGTCTTCGTAGGTGGTCTGCTTACGATGTTGAGGGTATGTTGGTTGTGTTGTGTTGGTTTTTTTGGTTTGATATGTCTGCGTAGGACGAGTTGCCTGCGATATGACGCTCGTTGTATATGTTACGGGCTGATTTTATGTCGGTTTTCTCCAGAATCCGTATTGCTTGGATTTCTTTTTCTTTGATGAAAGTAGGGCATCTTCGGTCTACAGATGTGTGGTGGTAATTTGCTACGCCTTCTTCCTTGCAGTTGATGCAGCAATTAATGTTTTGGCAGGCTGTAGGTTCTGTAGGGTCGATGTGATCGTTGTATGGGTAGCTACATGTTAGGCAGAGTTGTTTTCTGGTGCATGTTTTGGTAGGGTGGCCTATTCTTCCGCAATTGCGGCATCGTATTGGGAGCGGGATATATGGACGAACATTTGTCTTTTGGTATCCAATGTTGATTACGGTTGGGAGATTGGGAGTCGAGAACGTAAGTATAATGAGTCCGGTTTCTACGAGTGTGTCGTTGTGTTTTTTTTAAATTTTTTTAACTTCACATACATTTTGAGGTTGTAATTCGGTGGCTACGTCATCTTCGCTGATTCCTCTCAAGGAGTTGGAGTTGTTTAGTGTTCCGTGCTCCGTGACCTCAACTTCAATTGAGTTATTGAGCGAGCCAAGCGTAATTAACTTCATTGCTTGTAAAAGTGATTTGGTTTTAACAAGAATCGAGCCGTTTCGTAGGGTTTTACATTCACTAATCTCACCATTGCATATATTGTCTATGACTTTTTTGATTAAAAAAGGTGAAACATTTGCAAGAGTATCGCTGCTATTTTTTCTTGTGATTATAAGGTATTTAGGTCCGGCTGAGATATTTTTTAGTTGTTTGGTTTTGTCAACGGTAAACATATTTTGATTTAATGCTGTGATTCGGTCGGGCGATTGCCCCATGGTTGTTGTTTTTGGGTTTTATGTTTGTTTTCGGGAGCTAGTTGGGCACTTGGTGCGTGGGAGTCAACTGCTCGCAGTTAGCGGTGTATTGGGGGTATTGAACTTTCGCTGCACTGCACTTGGTTGATTTGTTTTTGCTATGTTGAGATGGTTTGTTTTGTGTTTGCAATTAGCACTGTAAATGCGTAGGTACGTCTGTTCTTCTCAGAAGTTAGATCGAGACTGTAAATACAAAGTTAAATGTAACCAAAAACTTAATTTGTGAGGGTAATATCGCATTTATTGAAAATAAAAGAAAATGCTTCACAAGTTAATTTCTTCAAATCGATCATTGACAGTTCTGAGTCAGTGATGCCAATTTTTTTTTGGAAAAAAGGCAAAAATGTCCGTAAAATATGGAAAAAAAGGCTGAAAATTAAAAAAAAAAGGACAGAAAGCAGGACAACATTTTTTTTCCTTAATTTTTATTTTATCTTCTTTATTCCAATAGTTTTAAGGTATTGTCAAGAAGTTGATCAGTGGCTTCTTCCCTGGCCTCGTATGTCGCCATTGATCCAATACGCGCCAAACACTCTTCTGGCATTTTATAGTTGTTACAACACAACTTGTGCCGACGCAATCCGAATCTAAACATTTTAAAATTCATGTATATAATTGCAATAATGTATAAGGTATATATTTATTCACCTGACAGTCAAAATAGCACTAAAATCAAACAAAAAACACTCAGTTTTGGTTCAGATTATTTAGACGAAGATTGCTAAGTATTGTACCCTAAAACATGTAAACAAAATAAAACGAAACTTACCTCTTTAGGAAAAAAAAATGTTTAAATATTGTTTTCAAAATATTCCCCATTTTGATTTTATTCCAAAGCTATTTTCCCCCTAATAATCAATACACTTTAGCATTCGTTTGAACCACATTTGTTGGCAGTTTTTACTTTTCTCTTGAGACAACGCCAAAACATTGTTTTTGAATTCTTCAATTGTTTTTTTGGTGCTCGTAGATCGTTAATCACGTAGTTTTTTAATGTGATTCCTCACTTCACAAAGAAGTCATTGGGTGCCAAGTCATGACTGTAGGGCGGATTGGTCATCAATTCAATGTGTGGGCTGCTAACAATTCATTTGTTTTCCGAGATTCGATTCGTCTTGGGTAGTTGGTTTTGCGAATTTGTGCTGCCTCCCATTGCTCTCATGCAACAGATCAGCAACTGCAACATCTTCCAGTCAGCGGTAGGAAGTGGTGTTGGAGTGTTTAAATTTCAGGGAAATTTAGGATGTCGTTCAAATTCTGTAAGCAAAACCCCCAGAAAAAGGTGTCATTCTGTTTGACGTCATTGAATCAGCCCGCCGTTGTGTCTGACATGTTGCGACCGATAAGTGACTCTTTCCAATGTCATACACCCACCTCGCTTGCCCATTGTTGACACTGTTTTATGCCTGTCGGCACCGTTTTTTTCATTTAGTTCTTTCGTTTGTTTAATGGTTAGCATCTCCTCTATCTAGTTGGCAAGCTCATCCCCAGTCGCCTGCAGATATGGCTTGGACGCGAAGTGTCTGCAACCATCATGAACCGTTTGCCCAGTCCATGCTATCTTGCTCAACTCCTTGGTGGTAAGAACTTTTGTCTTGAGACCCTGGGAATTTTAAGGGAGTGTTATTACTGAGTGTATTGCCATGGTCTTCCTAGAAAATGGTACTAGGACTTGAGAGTTTGACAGTAGTACTATGACTATCTTGGTTTGCTCTGACGCATAGACGGACATGGTCTCGACTCGGCTATCGATGTTGATCAATAATGGGGTCGGAACCTTTTATTTTTATGCGTTATCTGACCATTTTTATTATACCCTCTGGAAGGGTGTCATAGTAGGAACACCACTACATTTGTATTGAGGTGAAACTGTGTTCCTAAAAGAAGTGTGTTGTAAATTATGGCTTGATCTCTCAAAAGAGTCACTAAGTCCTGTCCATATCATAGTATATATTTATTTATGTCTGCTTTTAAGAATAGATTTAGTATACCTCTTTCAAAGTGGTTTCAAAAATAACGATACAATTTAAATTTTATTAAATTGTAACTTGTGTTTTCCAGGAACATGAAAAAGATGTTTTGGATTGGGTCAAATGCGTCAATAAAGATAAATTACTTCTATGTTATATAAGGGACGTAAAAGTAAGTAACGTGTTAATAAAATATGTGTTTTTAAATTATTTGTTTTAGAGTATCTTACAAGCTAACTCACTTCATTCGGGGACAATAATACGTAAATTCGAATTGGATATTGGAACGATTGTAGGCGTTTCAGGAGAAAAAAAATATTCAGAAATTTTCTATAATTTTGCTTCCTTTTTGAATCCCGGTGTAATTTACTATTACAATTTTCGCAATCCTGATAAACAGCCAGAAGTCTTGCGAAAAATTCAAATAAACTTAAAAGGATTTAATCAAGAAGACTATAAAGTTAAACAAATATTTTATAAAAGCACGGATAATACTAAGGTGCCCATGTTTATAATTCGTAAGAAGGGAGATGTCTCTCCACGACCATGCTTGCTTTACGGCTATGGGGGCTTCAATATAAGCATGCTACCTTCTTTTGGTATCACAGGGTAAATATCAATATATAATTAGCTTTCTTTTTTTTTAATGTACCTGAAGTTGCAGCCTAATGTTCGTAGATACTTTTGATGGCGTATTGGCGTACCCAAACTTACGCGGCGGTGGCGAATATGGTGAAAAGTGGCATAATGGTGGTCGTTTGATGAACAAACAGAATGTCTTTAATGATTTTCAAGCTGCTGCTGAATATTTGATTGTTAATAAATATACAACCAAAACACGTTTGGCTATTCAAGGCGGATCTAACGGTGGTCTTTTGATTGGTTCTTGTATAAATCAGCGACCCAATTTATTTGGGGCAGCTGTTGCTCAAGTTGGGTACGTAAACACTTCTATTTTTTTCTTTTTTCCCGTTTATTCAATAAAAAAAAGTCATTAAAACCAAAAATTGCTTTATTCCAATTATTAATAATGAAATAATTATTTATTTAATTACCTACAACATTTTTTTGTTGCGTCTTTTTTAAAAGTTTGTATACTCTTCCAATTCTATACGATTTTATCAGAACCGAAGATTTTCTTTGTACCGAATGTTAGTATGGGATGTTAACATACTCTTATAAAATACATAGTAGCCAGCTCGTTTCGAAATTTCGTAGATACATAATAGCTTATTATATATTGTCGGAACACTAAAACAATACACAATCATAACCTCTACTCTGCTGGTGTTCCAAAAAACTAATTTGATTCCGTTTACATTTTAATACGCCAAAAAAAGGATCTTCGCTCACCTCACTTTCTTTCCGCCTAGGAAATTGAATTAGTTGGTCGATGAAATAAAATACTGAGCTTTCGAATTCATTCGGCTTCCTAACAGAGAGAATTTTAATTAAAAGCCTTAAATTTCTATTGATGAAATTTGCGCGTTGTACGTCTACCATGATTCACACACAATTTTTATACCCTTGCAGAGGGTATAATAAAATTGGTCAGATGTTTGTAATGCATAGAAATAATCGTTTCCGACCCCATAAAGTATATATATTCTTGATCAGCATCGAAAGCCGAGTCGATATGACCATGTCCGTCTGTCCGTCTGTCTGTTTCTTCGCACTTTTTCGAACTTAAATTTTGAGCTACATGAATAACAGTCATATCATTCTCTTCATTGATAATTTATCCAAATCAAGTTTAAATATTAGTCAGATCGGACAACTATAAGGTATAGAAAAATAGGAAAGATCAGAGGTACCTCGGTCAAAATGTGAGTTGTTCAAAACAGTTCTTGTGAGAAAAACTTTTTTGTTTTTTAAGATATCTCAACCAAATTTGGTGAACAGATGAGAATTATACTTTTACATCATACCAGTAAGTTTAAATCAGATCGGATAATAAACACCGACATAAATCAATAAAATCAATGAATCAACCCCCATCAGCATCAGTATGTATGCATATGCAGCCAATTAAATACGTTTATATTTGCTTTTATATATGCGTACACAAACAACATACATGGAAACATACAAACATACATACATACATATATGCGAACACGTGCTTGAAAAAACTACAAGGTGAGTGCGAAATAGAAAGAGACAGAAAACTATTTGTGTTGTGTTGTTTTCTAGAATTCGTCAGAAAATTTAGAGAGCGAGAAGCTGGACGCTTGCAATGTATACCGAAATAGCGAGGCCGTGAATTTAAAGTTTGGTAGCGCAATAGGTAGAGATCGATTCTAGAAATGGCGTGATAGGAGGTTCAACTCCGGCCGTTGGCAAACGCGAATTTTTTCTTACTGATTCTTTTTTTGGTTCAAATTTTTTTTAAATTTTATATTTCCCATTTTTAAAATATCTTGAATCCGATATGACGGAGAAAGTAATCAATTAATCTGCAAGGGTATACAAACTTCGGCACGGCCGAAGTTAGCTTCTTTGATATTTTTATATATTATCGTAACACTTGACAACCACTTTCAATCATACAAGGCGTATGTATTTTGCAGTATGTTCACACAAAGCTTTTGCCTGTTTTTTTTTGTTAGTGTCAAATTCGGACTCAAGTCTTTGTAGACTCGTGTCAAGATATAATTTGATTGGTCGAAACCAAAAATAACATAACGTACATATTATTAAAAAATAAAAGTGTGAGGATTTTATCAACACAAATATTTTTGTGACGCATTTTGAGATGACATTTTGTCAAAAAGTGGGCTTCCCCTTATGGGCTTGAACATTTTCGGGAACTGGTATCCAATATGTCGCTGGTCATCATCTGCAAGATTAGCTTTCACCGTCACTTAAGCAAAATGCAAGTTGGCCCACAAGTGGACCTTACAAATCCAATTTTTGTTTGAACAACCTGTGCGGAATGCATTTTATTCGAGTTATCCTTGACAGAAGAATTTCTTCGGCTTAATGATAATGTAAAGTTACTTGTTCAGGCTCAAGAAAATAGACGTTGTTTTCTTTCTGTCGGTGTAAACCGAATTGAATTTTATTGTATAAAACGTTTTCTTGCTTAGCCTAAAAGTTTTAGTATATAAGTATTTTGAGTTCTGTCGCTCAAAGCAGCGACAGAACGGGAGTATATAGCATGCCATATATATATTGTGAAATATGTATGTATATGCAGAAGGTATATACATACATCAAACATCATAGTGCTTACTCTGCAGTTCTCACGCTGCGGACCAGTCCACTTATAAGTGGCTGATCATATTGTGGCACTAGACGGCGGTTATATTATGTAAACAAAAGGACAAAGTGTCTCTATGTTTATGCGCTTGATACTCTATTATTAAATTTGGGCATATGACCACTTTACATATTGTATACATTACAATACGGTGGGCATATGCTTGTTTGGCATATAACATACTACAATAATAAAAGGTATTTTGACTTAATATTTGTGTTAGATTTTGCCAACTACGTAGTTTCTAACTCAATTTTGACTTTCTATTGATCTGCTCTTCGGGCACCCCTTTCTACAGTTGTTCTGGCGTGGACCTTAGTGTTTTTAAGTTTCATAATACTCTTGAAGTCGCACCTGAATTTTTTAGCTCGGGACTCCCGTTTTATCACATAGACCTCACTGATTTTACTTTAAATAAATCTTGTTTTTAAGACATTTTGTCAATTACACAAATCCAGAAAAGAAGGAAGGAGTTCGGCACAAAAAAATATTCCCTTTACAGAAAAGTCAGGCGTTTTGTGGCCTGTTTACTGTGTGATTTGATAATCCCAGACACAACCCCTTGTGGGTTACTTACGGGTTACTTACTTGTACTTCAGAGAAGGCCGGATGTTTGAAGAAATTAAAGCTGAAGACTTGAAAAATATTTGATTTCACCAGGAACGCAATGCTGGGTATCTTATGCAATAATCAATGTATTTCGTTTTATTTTGGCAAACGGGCAAATTACTTTCTGTACTACAAACCAAATATCAAGCAACGACGTCCATGAACCGGAAGCCGGCTTTTTCTATTCGTCGGCAATGTTTGTCATTAGAGATGGAAGAAAAAGTACTGGATCGACTGGAAGCTCCTAACAAAAATGATGTCCTATGAATAAATGTTTGTCTTGTCAATATGTTCTTTATAGAATCATGAACTATACAGTTGATCATGTGATCATCTTAAGCAAAGTTGATGTCCAAGAAGGTCTTTTCTAACCAAAACTAATTTTTATAGGTTACTAAATAAATATAATTTCGATACTTAAATAAGCAGTTTTCTGGTTGGCGATTAAATGCAGGTCTTCCTTAACAACGAATGCTGCCTCTTAATCCGTAGGCTGATCTACTACTATATATGAAACAGTCGTGGAAGTTCTTCAATGTAACCATTCTATTTTTAATATGTTCCCGAAACTTTTCTATAAGGGGTTCTGGGTGCATATCCTTGTGGAACTCATTTGGAAAACGGAGATAGTATTCATAAAGCATGTCTTCTGCGGATGCCTTTAGATCTTCTTTGAGTTTAGTTCTTTGCCCCCAGCGGCAGTTGACCAATCCAAGGAAATTTTTGAGTTACACATCAAAGCCGTTTTGAATGAACAGTGTCATACCATTTGATTTGGGGTAATATGCTAACGTCGCACAGTGGGGCCTCTGCCCGAATAGCTGACCAAAAATCATTTTTTTCACTATCGCGTTGGGGAAAAGTGAATAATGAAATCGACAGATAATACTTCAAAACTTATGGATCCAAAATATTTTAGAAATCGGATAAGAATAGTGGGTGCTACATCGTCTCAAAGTGGAGTTATGTGAAGCAAAAAATTTAAACAAATTTGAAATATTAAGTAAATTGGAGATGTTTAAAGAAATCATTAAATTATCGCATTTTTTAAACTTTGGTGGAGTTGAATCAACAGAGATGCACCGAGATGCACGATGAAACCATATACACGTGATAGAGGGAATATTCACCTTTCAGACCTATATAGTGTAGTCTTGCGCTTTTTTGCGCAAATTTGCCAAAAATCGAGAAAACCAATGCAACCTCGCGTAAAAAACGCGTTCCAGGTACAAGAGCGCATGCAAATTTGCCAGTAGCAGTGTGTAAAATAAAAATGAGCCATCAATATAAAATAACCTAAAAAAAATCATAAAAAAAAATTTTTTTTTTTCGCAATTTGAATAATAAATTGAAACAAAACATTAAAAAATCTGTTTTACTCATTAAAATTAAAAAACAAAGTTCATTTGTGATCAAAAAAGCGTTTTTTTAAGCGAATTATAGGGGTAAAATATGCCTAAAAATATTTTTCAACTATGACCTTGAATATCAAGGTAACCCGCTCACGTGGTGCCTTCGGCAACAACTCAATTTAAAGCTTAAGGAATTAGCTATCAAATGCTTTTTAAATTTTGATCGCTTCACTACTTTAGAAGATATGATTTTTGACAAGCGAAATGAGCGAAGGCCCCAATGTGCGTCGCCAACGAAATTTGTGAACGCGTAAAGTGTTAACCCAAATTGGTACCCATTGGAACACTCACTTCGGGTTTCCCAGTGAATCCAGAATGCAGGAGCCACAGTAATCGTAGTTATATCCTTGAAGGGCACTGCTTCTGGACATGGTGAAAAGCGTTCAAAAATAGATGGATAAAATCGAAAATACGTTGAGAGAAGGCATGTTTACCAAATCCAAATGGACGAATCATCCATCCGGCATATCGTCTTTTTGTAATTTACAACATTGTGTTTGTAAATTTTGGCATGTCAATTAATTTCGAACCCATGTGATGGAACTCTCTTGGAGTATCAACACGTAAATGAGGAAATCCTTAAGATAAGTTACGCCCACTTTTAGTTCAAGAACTTTTCGATCGTTCTTTTTTTAAACTGATAAAAAAGGGCGTTGAGTCGGATAAATTTGGTTCATAAACAAGGTACGCATTTTGAAATAATTTTCCGGGAGCCAGAAATCTTGTGGTCAGATTCTGAATATTTTGTGAGAAAGCCTTAAACTCATCATGACGATTACAGACGGTGGTGACATAACCGGGTACTCAATCTTCAAAATGATGCCGCTGTCCAGGTGGATCGCCACAATATCGAACCGATCGATGTCATCCGTTATATTGTTAATGCGAAATGAACGTTCCAATTGGGCAAAACCATAATTAAAATTGTCATAAACCATAACTGCATTTGTCGAATTTCGGTACATGAATAAGAGACGGAGTTACGTTGGTTAATGGCTGCAGAGGAGCACTGCTTAGATATTCAAGATTGGATTGGGTATTTCCCACAATACAATACTTAAAATTACATCTAAAGTCGATAACAAAGATTCGGCCATATTCAGTTGCTCAGTAGGGGAGAATGCCCGGCTGTGGGCCGGGGTCCAGATGCGGGCCACCCAATTTTTTCGAGCATGCTTTTGAATTGTGGGCTCAAATTTCTGCCATGGGTTCCTATCATGGTTAGGTACTATTTTCGATGATATCCGTCTAAATAGATATAGCGCGTACATCTACTAGCCATCGAGTTCAAAATCAGAAAATAAAGTTTTTTTTTCTGTTTTTTAAATTGAAAATTTTGTATGAAAAACGAGTTTTTAAATCTGATGCAATGGATTAAAAAATAGTTTATTCTGTAAAGATTAAAAAGGTTTCCGTTGCCATGTAAAGTTGAAGTTTACAATCAAATAATAAAACGTTGATTGCTCCTTGAAGGTATAAACCGAATTGCATTTATTTTATAAAATGTTCTGTTGCTTAGCCTAAGAGTTTTTAGTATAACTTACTTACTTATATTTAGTATAAGTAAGTTTGAGTTCTGTCGCTCAAAGCAGCGACAGAACGGGAGTATATAGCATGCCATATGTATTTGTATATATTGTTAAATGTTTATATATGTGCAGAAGGCATATACATGCGCTTGGTACCGAATGGTCAGAACGTCATAGTGCTTACGCTGCAGTTCTCACGCTGCGGGCCAGTCCACATATAAGTGGCTGATCATATTGCGGCACTTGACGGCGGTTATATTATGTAAACAAAGCGACAAAGTGTCTCTATGTTTATGCGCTTGATACTCTATTATTAAATTTGGGCATATGACCACTTTACATATTGTATACATTACAATACGGTGGGCATATGCTTGTTTGGCATATAACATACTACACCTCCCCTTTTTAGAGAAATAACGTAATAGTATTATGTATTTTTTTTTTGTGTTAGTACTCAAATATATATGTAGTTATTTAGATGTGTTTTTTTTTGAATGTTTTTACGTCTTATATAAAAATCGTGTTTCCTCATTGTCTTTATCACGAAGTCAAATGAAATTTCGTTTTATCTATTTGTCAATTTAGATTAGATTATGATTATATATAAAAAATGTATTATAAATGAAAATTTTTGTTTTGTGTTTTTTTTATGTTAGAACTTTTAGTCTATCCTTGTGAACTGTTTGTTTTTTATTTTTCTTATTCTTTATAATTATATTATTATTGTTTTCTATGCTAATGACCTCAAATGGTCCTACGTAAGAAGGTTCTAATTTATGACCTGTTTCATTCTTTAGATAAACCTGGTCTCCTATTTCTATTTTAAAATCTAATACTTTCCTATCAATTATTTCGTTTTGCTTAATTTTATTTTTCTCTAAAAGTATTCGAGCTCTCTTATACGCGTTTTCTTATGTAAACTTTTCGTCCTTAATGTAATCGTCGTTGTAATGTCTGGTGGTGGTGTGCAAGACGTTATGTTGTCTATCTTTAGATATTTGCACGAGTCATTAATTATGGATTTTTATATTCTGTTTCCATGTCCGTAATGAACGTCTTCATTAATCCGTACTTCAGAATAAAGTTTTCAAATATAGTTTTTGCAACTGTTTTTGCACTTTTGTCTCAGTTGGTATTGCTACAAGGCCATTATGACCTCCTTGTATTTCATTGCTATATAATTTAGACAGTATCGCTTCTTGATCTTTTACATTTTGTATTAGGGTCACCGGCCTGAGTAGCGCTACTCTCAATATATATATTCATAATTTTATTGCCCATATTAATAAAAGATTCAATTGAAATTAATTCAAAGATGTTTTTGCACGGTGCCACTTTGAGTTGGCTGATTTGAGATACACCGGCTTGCCATTCAAGCCTTTGAAAAACTGACCTAAGTCAAGAATTCCATTGGAGTATAAATCGCCAGCATCAATTCTTGCTATAATTTTCTTTCCATGCTCCTAAAAACATGTATTTTTTCATATATGCAAGGCCACTACTTTACTTAATACGTCATCATAAATGATTTCATATAAGTTGGGCTTAGAAGCGTTGTTAAGTGTTTGCATAAGCAAATCTACTTTTACATTTCTGCGCAGGATTCTTACTGTCTATACTGTTGCCTGGTAGTGACTTTCAGGACTTTATTTTGTATGTCTTTTTGGCTATTTCGGATATTGTTATCCGTAATAGGGCATCTGCCACAAAATTGTCTTTCCCTTGGTTTTTTATGATAGTCATGTTTTGTTTGTCGTATTTAATTGTATTTGTATGGGGTTTTTTTTTTTTAAATCAGTGCCTATAATTTTCATTACAAAGTATTGGCATAATAGCATCATTCATGTTGCTGAATGTGCCTGCCTGCGTAATAAGTTTTACCTCATCGATAGCGGAGTTTTGTGTCATTGCCTTTATAGCTTGCGATGTGCTGTATTTGGATGCCAAATCTGGTGATAAGCCATCATTTATATAGGCTCCTTCAAGAGACTTAGCAAGTTTCATTGTGTAGACGTTTAAACAGTCATTTCATTTGTTTTCTAAATCAAAATTAATTTCTGTTTTCAATTTAAAATTTTCGTCAAAAAATGAAACATATTTTTTGTATTTTATTTTTCAGATTTTTTTTTTTAAATCTGTCCTTATGTATGTTTTTTTTTTTTTTATTTCTCTATTGTAAAATTTTGAGTTCAGTATCTATGTATATTATTTGACCTGCTACTAAACGTCAATAAAAATGTATACAAATTGTGTATACTCTATATAGAGGGAGAAAAAAAACTGAAAATTCATCATATTGATTTTTTTTTGGTTTTGTTTGAAAATTAGTGCAATAATGGAAAAAAAAAATTTAAATTTTGGAAAAGTAAAAATTTTCATTATATTAATTCTTTTGAAATTTAAACGGTTACCTAGTTCGTGATAACAAAACGATAAAGAAATCAATTTTTAAAGCAGCTTAGTTGAAAACTAAGCGCCAGAGACGTGGAAAGATTAGTGTTTTAGAAGAATGTGGTTGGCTCACAATTCAGGTATACATTTCATTTGTTTTAATTTTAATAAAAAAAAAATTCTCCAACCACATTTGTTAGTAGATAGCCTGACGGGGTTTTTATATATATTTACGCTCTATGTAGCGTTGTCGGTTCCACGTTGTGTGCTCATTGTAGCACTGTCGGATCTTTGGGCGCAACTTGTCGCGTTGGCGGGGCCGGTGCTGGTCGCACAGGCTTGTTGTTTTTGTTTTTCTTGGCTTAAACTTCTCTATTTGACTGCTGCTGATGTCCGGGGCCTATGGGCTCAGGCGGTACTGGTGCCGGTCTTCGCACTAATTTCTATTCAAAGTAGGTAGGAGGTAGGAGTGGCTTATGCGTATTCCAACATTCTCTCCTTCTCATTGGTATTGACAGATGTGGGCCGGTAGAAATGATAGCAATAAATTTCATGTTGATTTTTGAACTGCCAATTGTTCTCCTCTTTGTGTAATGTTAAATATTTTTAAACATAATTGTTGTTTGTTGGTTGGTTGCTGGTTGCTTCGTAGGTATTTCTTTTTTTTTTTTGGATTGGTTTTGTATTATCATCATATTATCCCTTTTCCTTGTTTTTATCCTTTTAAATTGTTTTTATATATACGTTTGTTGGTTGTAGTTTTTCCTTTTTTTTTTTTTTTTTTTTGGGTTTTATATAAAATTTTGCCATATTTTTCTTACATTTTTTCTTGTTTTACAAGTGTCGTGACACTTGTCACGGTCGCCATGTAAAGATTAAAAAGGTTTCCGTTGCCATGTAAAGTTGAAGTTTACAATCAAATAATAAAACGTTGATTGCTCCTTGACGGTATAAACCGAATTGAATTTATTTTATAAAATGTTCTGTTGCTTAGCCTAAGAGTTTTTAGTATACAGCTGCGAAAAAAAATATAGCACCACTCTGGCATTTTTTCTTATTTTTCAAAAAGCAAAAAAATTATGATACAATTTTTTTAAATTCGACACGTAATGCATAGCTGTTAATTATCCTTAGATAAAAAAAGGATAACCATTCCCAAAAGTATAATGGATTTCAAAATTTTGGGGATTTTTGTGTAATGGTACCAAAAAATGGCGAAAATAAAAATAGCACCACATCCTGTTTTGTGCACATTTCCGTCTATTTTTGCAAAGTAGCCTTAAAAATAAGGATTTGTTTTAGAGTCTAGACTTCAAATTGATTGTTAAAAGCACCAGCATTTAAATAAAATAAATTTTTTACAAAATAATGGGTCACGGGAAGCACTGCTCATCGAAAAAGCGAGATGTAATTAAAAAAATTGATTTTGGAGTGAAAATCATATCCTGAAGTTGGAAAATTGGTTTGTTGCTCCAATAAAATGATAAGAGACACGATTAATTTCCAATAGAAGCCTGAAACTCGTAGGCGAAAGCGAAATCTGGACCAGCCGGAAGTCCGTATTTTAGTTCGGAAGAGCACAGAGTATCCCTTTAGGGCTGCAATCGGGCTTAAAAAGGACTTGAATATATTGACTGGCGTCCAAACAGATTTCACATACCTCAGGCAGCTCAATTTAAAAGCCTGCAGCCCAAGAAAGGTTCCACTTTCGAACGCCAGACATATTGCCAACCAACTAAAGTTTGCTACAAAATATGAGAATTGGCCTACACAAAAACGAAGGATCATGCTATGGACTGATAAGAGTAAGGTTGTTATGTATGATGGAAAAGGCTCTAGATCGTACCTCCGGAGTCCACAGAACTCGAAATTTAAACCGAACTACATCTTGAGGTCAATTAAACATGTTGGCTCTAGTAACATAGTATTACGGTGTTGTTCATATAATGGTGTCGGTCCAATATACTGCATTAAATCCATCATGGATCAGCATATTTATGTTAATATCTTGGAAACGATGATGCTACCCTACGCTGAAGATAATATGCTGCTATTATGGAGCTCTCAACAGGATAACGACCCAAAAGGCCCCAGCAAGAAGGCCAACTAGTGGTTCTCAACGAATTCAATAAATGTTATGGAGTGGCCGGCGCAGTCACCTGACTTAAACCCCATCGAAAACTTTTGGTCTTATTGAAGAAAAGGAGTTGCTGTAGCTAAACCAACAAGAAACGAGGCACTTTGGTGTGTTATTCACGAGTCCTGGAAGAAAATACTATTTAAATGCAGTCAAGAGCTGGTAAACTCAATACCAAGACGTTGCGCAGCTGTTATTGCCAATAAGGGCAAAGCAACTAAGTATCCAGTTTATAATTTAGTCTCATTTTTAATAGCTAATTATTATTAGGTAATGAATTTTGGAATAAAATTTTTTTTTTTTATTTTAACTTAATATTCAAAAAGTGGTGCTATATTTATTTTCGCCAATTTTTTGGGCATTTCATGAAGTTCCTTAAATAACGTTGAAAACGTTGAATATTATTATAATCTTTTTCCTTCTTCCAATAGTTATATAACATTTGAGTTCAAAAACGTATTCACATGTTCCTTAAACCTTATAATAAAACTACGAGTCCTTTGAACATATTGCTTAAGCAAGTGGTGCTATAATAAATTTCGTAACTGTATAAGTAAGTTTGAGTTCTGTCGCTCAAAGCAGCGACAGAACGGGAGTATATAGCATGCCATATGTATTTGTATATATTGTTAAATGTTTATATATGTGCAGAAGGCATATACATGCGCTTGGTACCGAATGGTCAGAACGTCATAGTGCTTACGCTGCAGTTCTCACGCTGCGGGCCAGTCCACATATAAGTGGCTGATCATATTGCGGCACTTGACGGCGGTTATATTATGTAAACAAAGCGACAAAGTGTCTCTATGTTTATGCGCTTGATACTCTATTATTAAATTTGGGCATATGACCACTTTACATATTGTATACACTACAATACAGTGGGCATATGCTTGTTTGGCATATAGCATACTACAATTCTTTATATTTTGTCATCCAAAATTTAATTCCGCAGAAAAGTGCCGTACACAAGATATTTGAGGCTTTTTTGAAAATGCTGTAGTGGTCCAGTTGCCGGCCACACTAGGGGCCCCCATGTGGGCCAACCTGTTTTTTGCTCATGAAGCATAAACACTTGTTTTATACATTTTAGATCACACGGAATGAAGCAATCAGTGCTAGCGGAATTTCAATTCCCCCGTTTTTCCTTTATCCGCGCAAAAATATGCAGTCTTGCTTTTTGGACAACGTTTCGGATTTAACTGTCGGATTTGCTAATCAATCTGGTTGAATGACCAATAGTTATATGCACCATTTCATTCGATATACAAAGCCATCGAGAAATCGGCCTGTCTATCTGCTTTTGGACAACCACAGTTCTCATTTGTCTATAGAAGCACTGGATATGGCTGCTGAAAACGGTGTTCACATTCTCTCGCCATAAACTGCAGCCATTTGACGTATCGGTATTTGGCCCCCTGAAGCATTATTTTAAATCCCAATGTTCCGCGTGGAAATAAAAATGCCAATAAGGTTGGAAACCTTAAAAAATTTTGGTTTTAATTGCCTTTTGTCTTCATTTTTTTTTTACTTTTCATAGGTTTTACAAATCCGACATATTTCGGGAATAGTTTGTGAGGCTTTAGATCTGGCATTAACGCCAAAGACAATTAAGGCGGGCTTCGCAGCATCGGGTATTGCTCCATACAATCCCGACATATTCAATCAGGATGACTTCGTTTCAACCGTTGAACAAAATGTGCAGAAAGTTTGCGTGGAACGTGATGTTTTAGACGATTCCACTTAAACTTTTTATTTAATTTTGTTGTAAAGAGTCTATCAAATATAAATAAACAAATAATTTAATAATTTTTGGGGTTTTTTCCAGGTGGCCCACAGTCTTTACAAAAAGCGTTATAAAAATTGTTGGGTTATAAATAGCACTATACTTTCTTAGTTGCGCAATTGAGCTACCTTTCCAACGATATATTCAATTCCACATTTGAGCAAGCCGTCTATATTTTATAGATTCGTAACAAAACCCGGCCCACAACCGGGCACTCTCCCCTACATACTTCAAGTCTCAACCTTCAAACATATCCCGGGGACCCTAACCCTGTGGAAAATCTTTTATCGTACTTGCCGATAACCCCAAATCAAGACACAAAATTTTTTTAAAAACCAATAGTGTCATTCCCTGGACTTTTTGCACTAGAGTGTTCTGAAATAAAATTTGCTACCGCAGATAAATACAAACATTTTTTTGAATATTCGTGCCTTGCTGTTCAACCAATTTGCAGGATGGAGGCGATGCCTTTTGACTATAGATAAGTCCACCGCGAGTAAATTTCTACCTAATCAGCTTTCGCGATGCACTTAATGTTTATGCCACACCGCTTATGTTCCATATGTCAACAATATTTTGGAAACTAAAATTGTTAAGGAATATAGATATACTCGATATACGAATTCACCAAAATGGTAAACGTAGTAACTAAACCTAGCGGAGTTATCCTTTTTAAATTTAGCTTATATTACCTTCCTGAAGCAATAGTAAGGTTTAAGGTCGAAATTCGACCTCACACTCCTAAACTTATCAGATGCAGAATTTGTCAATTCTTCGGACACGCAACATCAATATACCTAAACTGTGGTCGATCATTAGGTTTCTGATAATATTATAAAAATGCTTTTTTTTGCCGAGATACGGAAGAGTTCGCATTGTCATGATGGGAAATAGTTCGTTGTTTTCTTGGTTTTTCCCCGAATTGGCAGTCTAACGTTACTGTAGCGGAACAGTGGCTACATGAACAACACATCATGATTTTATAAAACGTCTTTTAAAGCACCGCGATCGAACTATTTAAGACTTTCCTTACTCCAGTCTAGGCGAGCCTTTTTTTCGGGCTTCTCTTTTCTCATGCAAAATGGAATGTATTGAAGTGGAACTATTGTGCAAGAATGAATTTATCTCATATGTTGCAAGTCGATCTTGCATTTTCAGTTCATGCTTCCGATTATTGACGACTTCTCGGAATTCGGAATTAAATACTGCAAACCAGCGGTAAAGAGTCTTTTTTCATAGAGCTCTCTCGCCATACAAAGAACTAAGTTCAGCGACACTTTTTTGTTGGGATAATCAACGGCGTAAATTGATTTTGTTGTAGCTTTTTCGATTGGTGTCGAGTCCTTTTTATAGGATATAATAAGGTTTGTATGTTACTGCTGATGCTCCATTGAAACTGAGTGTTCAGGTCAGGGAGTCCACTTTCCGCGAGCATGTTGTTAATAGGAGTAGTACGGAATTCACCAAGTGAGAGTCAGATTGAGGAGTGATAGGGAGATGATAACATTTTAGGGTTTGTTTTACAGGTTTTACCATAGATGAAGAGGCCGTTATCAATTTTAGCTAGGATAATGGATTTTGAGATGTTAATGAAGGATGAGGTGTTACTCCTTAGTTTGTAATTACTTAAACATTTAATAATATTAAGTCTCTTATTTAATGTATTTATTAACGTTTTGACATGTTTGACCCAAGTGTACTTATTGTCGAATGTTAAACCCAGTATTTTCAGGTGGTTGAGTTTTGGTATAATTGCATTATTAATTATAATTTCTGTGTTGGTGCATCTGTGTTTTTTGTATATATTTAAGTGGGTAGATTTTTCAGCTGATATTTTGGTGCCAGTGACTTCGCACCATTGGTAAATTTTGGAGAATAGTTGGTTTATTTCTGTGTTGTACCCGAGATTTGGTTTTAAAAAAAGACAGAGATTATCTGCGTACATAATGTGTGTGAAAAATTTTTTTTCGTTAATCAGATTAGTTAATGTTAAATGCTATAAGAAATAGAGTAACAGGCAGTGGGGATCCTTGTGGGATGCCATTTTTTATATCCATTTCGTTGGAGAGTGCATTGTTGACTCTGACTCGAATTCTTCTGTTTTTTAGATAGCTGTGTACAAAGTTAATGTTTTTGGGCCATGTTTCCATTCATGTAGTTGTTGTAGAATGCATTGGGCACCTACTCTGTTAAAAGTTTTCTCCATATCGATTGACAGTACCGATACATTATTTCTTGTGGCCAGATTATTACAGATGTAATTGTCTATTGTTAGTAGGGGATCGATGGTGCATCTGTTTTGCTTCTATGCGTATTGATTAGGAGAGAGGAGGTTTTCTTGTTTGAGCATCCACATAATTCTTTTTGAGATGATTTTCTCAAGGATTTTAGAAAAACAAGGTAGCGGGGAAATTGGACGATAACCGTTTAATAGATGTTTTGGTTTATTTGGCTTATTAATGTGGCGATTTTCCACTGCTGGGGAATAATGCTGTTGTCAAGTATTCTATTGTAGAGCTTGAGAAGTTTGTTAGTTACGCATGGTGAAATTTTTTTAATAATTTGATAGTTAATATTGTCGTGACCAGGAGTGGATCCTTTTAGTGTTTGGAAGCGAGATTGAAGTTCTATGGTTGTCATGTGTAGTTCAATGATTTTACCTCTGTTTTTGGGAGTGCATTTTGGTATACGTGTTTGGTCTACGTATTTTTGTTTATTTTGCTTAAAGGGATTGGAGAAGTTTGAGTCTTGTAAATAGTCGGACCACTCTGTCCCAGATTGTGGTATTTGTCTTTATAGCCATTTATATTCGTAACATTGTAACGTTTTGAGCGTCATGATGTTAGAAGATAAAGTATAATACTTTGTTTTATTTACTTTTAAATTTCCATAATCTTCCTTTTTTTGTCTCTCGCATCCACTCTCGGTCCAGTGGTATGCACTTTAATGCATTGAATCATTGTGGGCCACCGCGGGGAGCGAGAGGGGGTTTCTGCTTCTATATATTTTGGACAGTCCGGCTGCTGGCAGCATGCTCTCCGTTGCAATTAGCACAGCAAGTGCAAGTGCAGTTGCTTGGTTGATGTATTGGAAGGCCACAAGAGTTTTGATGTGCCACCTATAGTTTGCCATTTTTTGCATCGCATCGGGTTCGGAATATATTTCTTTACCCGTCCAACGTGCCATGAGATTTGGATTTTTTGTGGTAGGTTGTACAGGTAAAGGTAATCTGCACTACCCCAGTTGGGATTGATTTGCTTTGAATATTTATATACGTCCACAACTCCTTGTGCCTTAAGTTCGTTCACAATCTCGTCATTTGTGACGTTGTTGAGGCAGGGGGCATATATTGTGCCTTTGCAGTGACTTAGATTTGTATGATATTGCATTTTGATTTTGTAAAGGCCATGGAGCTCTGCAATTGCTGCTAGCAATGAATTTTTTTGCAATTGTTGTGTTTTCAACGAAAATTAGAAGATTTCCATCTCGTATTTGGCTAATTTTTAATTTAATATTTTGATGCTGATGATTTTGAACGCTCGATCAACTGCAAAGCACGAGTATGAGGAGAGTGGTTTTTCAGTGTCTTGGATGACATTACGATGTATTTCGGGTTAGGAAAGTTCGGAGTTGGGAGCATTGGAAAGGTTTCAAATAATGGCGAGGGCTTTTTTCTTTTGGTTTAAGGGCTATCGCTAAGCAAGGCGTTGTGTGTTGTGCCCAGGGGGCATAATTGTATTATTTTTTTTTTTTTATCCTTGTGCTGCAAGGTGTATTTCTAAATTAGAGAATGAGTGAGTGAAAGAGAGGTGCGCTTGAAAAGAGTTAAGCTTTAAATTGAACTGCGAATCACTGCGATGGCACTGTTAAACTAGAATAATGAACTTAAATCGTTCAAATAGTTCAATTATTCCTATTGTCAACGATTCGATAGAACTCTAGATCAGAGTTCGATTGACATTTAATTTTTGCAACGAATCGTTTGTGTGTGTATGCTAAAAGTGACAATGCCAAAAGAATATTGGCAAAAATGCCGGGATGTGTGGAAAATTTTTAAATATTAAGAAACCTTGGTTTGTTTTCTTGTTAAAATATTTTGCAATCTAACAAAAAGAGCATATTGTGCCAATTCTGGAGTTTTTTTAAATCAAACAACATAGAAAGTATTGAGCGGCAATATCAAAACATTAATTTTGTTTAGTGGGATAATAGTGATGAGAACACAAAGTTTTGGATTCAGGAGGAAATGGCAAATTTGAGGACTTTGCCACTTTTGCCATGTCTTTGCTTTCCTTGCCATGGTCGAACGGCGAAGTAGAAAGATTGTCAACGTTGTAAAAACAAAGCTTCGTAACATGCTAATTTCTATTTTAAGCATCAGGTAAACTATATCATAAAACTTATTAAGTTTATAACGAAATGTATTTATTTACAAATACGGTTATAAGTCGCATAAACAAATGCTGCCATGATTATGAATTGCCCAAAAAGTATTCAAAAAAAATTGTTCAGCTTTTTTCGTAGTTTCTCCCCACTAAAAACAGCTTTTTTGCTCAAAAAAATTTGGCAACACTGATAAATATTCAATATGAATTGCCCCAATATCTGGGGAAGGGGAATCGACTGATGTTAGGGTTATTCGAGTTGAAGTGGCCAGCGAATGCCACATAACTGGGTATTAGTTTGTATTACAATGTATGTGTTTGGTGTGGGTACATAAGTGGGTATTAGTTTGTGTTACAATGTATGTGTGTGGTCTGGGTACACATGTAAATGGTGTTAACTTGTATAACAATATATACAAATACATATGGCATGCTATTTCCATTTGGTCGCTGCTTAAAGCGACAGAACTCTAAAATCACTTATGTATGTACTTTTAGGCTAAGTCCATTTGAAATAAAGAGAGACCGATGTTTATGAATTCAGATTTTAAAGAAAGAACAAAAGTGTTTCATTCAAGATTGAAGGAATATAAAATTATTCTTTTAACATGGCGACCGTGATAGAGATCACAAGGCTATCAATAAATTAAATAAATTGAGATGAACAACAAATGGCAATGTGCAAAGAAGATGAAGCTAAAAGAAAATCACCGGAGATACAATTGACTACATTGACATCAACAACAACTACAACGGCATTAAACTACAAATTGGAAAGAATCTGAGTGAGTAGAGATTCTTGAGTTCTGTGAAAAAGAAAAAAAGCCGACAGAAGCGGCTTAAGAATAAGAATACGCCTAAAAAAAGAAAAGCGGAAATACTAAAACTATTACGTTGGGAGGCAACAAAGCCGAGCTTGAACAAATTGACCATGCTCAAAAAGAGATGCAGAAACCGAACTCAACCTCTGCCACTTCATACAAAAACATTCCAATCATTAATATCTATCAATGCCAGAAATTCCCAAACATCAAGAATCCAATTAAAGAAGCCGTCAAAAAAGTGCCTGTGGCGTCTTCTGCCACTACATGTGCAAGCATTGCACCGCAGCCGATGCGAAGATGCAGCACCGTCCACGCCAGCGCGACAAGCTGTGCCCGAGGATCCGATGCTACAATGAGCGTACAACAATAAAAGAAAAATAAATTTTTTTTATTTTAAACTTTTTTAAGCAGAAGCGAAGGCCCGTGAAGACATACGAAATATTAGGAAGGAGATCAATGTGGATGACAGGGAAAATTTTGAAAAAACTATTTCCATATTAGAAAAGTTATTGGCATATGCATACATATATACAATAAAGAAAATTTTTTTTGTATCGAAAACGAATGAACAATAAAATTAGTAAATCAGAAGAAATATTCGAAATAGTACCCTCTAAGACAAAAGCATATCTTAAGTTAAAAACGCCGCTATTAGAATCAAAAACAGTGGAGAATAAAGTAGAATCAAGTAGTGTAGATTTAACAATTTCAACAAATACTCTACAGTTATTGTTGTTATTCTCAACAAGTTGTACAAGTTATACAAAAATAAAAAACGAAATTTCTTTTTCGTAAAATTAAAAATTTTAAATTAGGACTAAAAAATATATTCAGAAACGATTCGCTATTGGCAAGTAGGATCTATTTCCTTCTTGCTACTGAGCCAGTAGATATGTACCAGTTGAAAAACTTTTCCATGTCGACATACAATTGAGAAGTTTCACCTCTAATAGTATCCACAAATAAAGAAAAAGCCCTTGTTTTAGGTTTAATACCTAACGTAGAGGTAAATACTATCACAAGATACGACAAGCTAGGTTCAATAACGATCAACGTTGTCAATAAGTATTAATTTACTTATCTCACACATGATCAACGATGATAATGAAAGAGATAGAGTCCATTATTAAACTTGAACGTATTGAGTTTGATAAATCGTTTAAGAGCCTAATTCAAACTTAACAAAAGCAAAACACATTCAATGCACGATTAAATCGTAAATTAACATTCTCGAAATAATCTATAAAAATCTAAATAGATTAACGCAATTGCATTTAACGCAAGGAAATGATGTGTTAAAAAGACTAAGGGAAAACCTTAGATATATATCAGAGACACATAGTTTACAACTAAAAAAACGTTTCGTCGTTCAACCTAGCTGGTCGTGTTTTTTTTGGCGCTCTCACTTTAACTCATTTCGGTCTATTTTTTAAATCATTTTACTTAAAAATATAAATATTCTTGTGCACCACATTGTGAGCTGAATAAAATTCTCGCTTTTTGTTTGTTGCGAAGCATAAATCAAAGTTATTTTACTTTTTGCTTTTAAACTAACAACAAAACCGAAAAAGTTTTGTTGTTGTTTATGAATATTCTGTGATTTTTGTCTCCGCTTTGTTTTACATGCACTCGCGGTCTCCCGCTTATTTTTGTGTTGTGTTGTTTGTGGCTGCCTTGATAATTTTGCTCACTATTTTCGTTTTTTTTTCTTTTCTCTCTTTCTTACGTATTGCCAGTGATAGCGCCCGTTATTCTCGCGTCGTTTAATCTCGCGTTCGGCATATCAGTTAGTGTTGCGCGCTCTTAAATATACTAACTCTTCTCTTTCTTTTTAAGTGCAAACTGCAGTAGCTTAACCCTTGGGTTTGTATACGCCTTTTAATAAATTCTCTTTAATTCTTTTATTTCATTAATAATATTTACAGTAATAAAAATTAATAAAGAAATGTCGGTCTGCTCATACAAACAGTGCCCACATCCCCAGAAATGCCAGGATGATTTTTTGCTTTGTTAGCTGTGTGGTTACCCTGTCAAGGTAAAGGACAGTCTTGGCATTGGTGGAGGCCTGAAATGGAGCAGCGAGGCTTGCCGTGATGCCGAAATGGAGATGCGTGTTTTCATGAGGCGGACTTGTGAAGGATTTAAAACCGTTTCGGCTGGTCTTAACAAGCTTCGGGATCAATTTTCATTGTTGGATACTCAGTTTAGTAGTTTCAAACTGCTAATCGAATCCCCGAAACGGAAGAAGACCATCCCTAGGAACTTATTCCCGGGTCCGCCAGCATTTCTTATCGCCATCTCGAACACTCTTAGTTGTCCAACTACGCCGAATGTACAGCAACTGATATCTTTTAAGAGTCCGATACCATCTGTTAGTGAGGATCCCATTGCCATTTCCCCTGGTATTGGTGTTCCACTTGCTACCAAGATATCAGGTGTAGTTTCCGAAACGTCCGGGGGAATATCCTCTGCTAGGGATATTCCCAACCAAATACTGACGAGAGGTCCTCGTAAAGCATTGGCTGCCACGGCTGCCTCTGTACAAAATGCTGCGGCTGCTACCACAGTCAGTTTGTCAAGTTCTCTCGTCGGTATCCCATGTAAGATTTAATGAAAAGATTCCACCAGTAACATTCATGCGGGTTTCTGTATGCTTTTGGTTTGGTAATTTTTATCCGCCCAAAAATCCAAGAGAAGGTCTTTGTCTTTAGAGTCACATTTATTGAATGATTTTTAATTCAGTTACAATTCTTAACTATAGCTAAGACCGCGTAACTGCGCTGCCAGTGAAGCCGGCAGAGGAGCGGTATACTTAAGTATAAACATATGTATGTATAAATGTCTAAATGTTTACATAAGCATAAGTATGTATATATGCCGCCGCAGCGGGAGAGTGAGGATGTATCATATTACATATTGGGCCCAAGCGGCCGCGCATGTTATATTTGCCGACTAAGCAATTGTCCAGCACCATGCACTCATGGGTGGTCAGATTACTTAAGAGGCCGATGCACTTGAATGTTGCGCACATAAATATTGCAACAAACTGCTACAATATGTTTGTAATATTATTGAGCATATGATGTTTCAGAACATGCTACATCCCCCCTCTTTAGAAAAATAACGTAACTTCGTGGAGTTATTTTCTAATTTTTATTATATATGTAGATATTTATGTGTGTATTGTTTTTTTTTTCATTTTGAATTATTTATTTGAATGTTTGCTTATTTAGTTAATGATATATATGATAACGAATTTTTTTTTTTATATAGTGTCATTAAATGTTCAAATTTCAATGGTTTTTTTTTATATATTTTTTTTTTTATTTTTATATATATATTAACTGATAAAAACCTTTAACCTATCTTTATGCACTAATTGCTTTTTATTCTTTGTGTCTTTAATCAGAATATTATCTCTATCCTTTATTTCTTCTATGATATATGGGCCTAAATACTTAGGTTCTAACTTATGACCCGTATCATTTCTCAATAACACTTTATCTCCTATTTCTAATTCAATATTATTTACTTTTTTATCATATATTTCTTTATTCTTAGCTTTATGTTGGTCTAACATAATTCTGGCTCTTTTATAGGCCTGTTCTAATCTAAATTTAGATTCTTTAGCGTAGTCTTCTATGTTATAAAGTGGATTTATCTTATCTATAGTATTAAAATGTTGTGGTAAATTTGAAGTTTTACCAAATACTAACTCATATGGACAATAATTATGTGCCATAGAGGGTGTTGTGTTAAAACAATATGCGAAGTATCATATCCATACATCCCAGTCTGTTTTGTCAACTGAAATGTATGAACGTATGAACTCATTAAGTGTTCGGTGGCTTCGCTCCACAGTACCTACTGTCAGGTGGTGATGTGCGGTTGAAGTTATATTTTTTATATGCATATTTTTGCACAAATCTTCAATTATTGAATTTTTATACTCTGTTCCCATGTTCGTAATGAACGTCTTCATTGGACCGTACCACAGAATAAAATCTTCAAATATAGCTTTTGCTATACTTTTCGCACTTTTGTCTCTTGTTGGTATTATTACCAGGTATTTCGTTAAGTCGCAGATTACAGTTACTGCATATTCATTACCTTGTTCAGATTTGGGTAGTGGACCGATTGTATCCACAATTACCCTGTCAAAAGCCATTTGTGCCGTTTCAGTTATAGTTAATGGCGTTTTAGTATGTTTGTTTATTTTTGCTTTTTGACACTTATTACATTTTTTATATATTGAGATATATCACGTGTCATATTCTTCCAATAGTAATGCCTTTTTATTTTGGCTATAGTTCTTGATATTCCCGTATGACCTCCTTGTATAGGGTCATCGTGGAACGTAAACAGTATTGCTTCTTTTTCTTTGTTATCGTTTGATAATACGGTCACCGGCTTGAGTAGCGCTACTCTTAAAGATTTTAATATTTTATTGCCCATTAATTTAAAAGACTCTATTGAAATAGTTTTAAAGATCTTTTCGCTCGGTGCCACTTTGAGTTGGCTAATCTTAAGTATACCGGCTTGTATTTCAAGCCTTTGGAAGAACTGGCGTAAGTCAAGTTTCCCATTGGTGTACAGATCGCTAACATCTATTCTTGCTATAACTTTTTTTCCATGTTTTAGTGTACATAGAATGTCTGTCATTCGCAAGGTCACTACTTTTCTTACTTCGTCATTTACAATGACGTCATATATATTGGGCTTAGAAGCATTAAGAGATTGCTTTCGCAAATCTTCTATATCATTTTCTTTTTCTTTTCCTGCGCAGGAATTTGACGGTTTACTTTGATTTCTGGTAGTGACTCTCAGAATTCTATTATTTGTTTGTATATTTTGTAAGTCCTATATTGTTATTCTCGATAGCGCGTCGGCTACGAAATTATCTTTTCCCTTTAGATACTCTACTGTAAAATTATATTCCTCGAGTTCAAGTCGCATTCTGGTTAGCTTGGAGCTTGGGTTTGTCATTGAAAACAAACAAGTTAATGCTCTGTGATCTGTTTTGACAGTGAAATGTCTACCATAAATGTATGGTCTGAAATGTGTGATTGCCCAGTGAATTGCAGCTAACTCTTGTTCAGTTGTACTCTTATTACTCTCACCTTTTGTGAAAGATCTAGACGCGTATGCTACTGGAAGCTGTAGTCCATTTTTATTTTGTGTTAGAACTGCTCCACATGCGTATTTACTTGCGTCTGTGATTATGCAAAATTCTTTGCTGAAATCTGGGTACTGTAACAGAGTTGGATTCATTAATGCTGATTTTAAATGCTCGAACGCACTTTGACAATCACTTGTCCATTCGAATTTAACATTTTTCTTACATAATCTTGTTATGTGACGAGAATATTCAGCGAAGTTTTGTATAAATCTTCGATAATAGTTGCAAAATGCAATGAATCTTCTAGCGCCATCCGCATCATGAGGGACTGGGTAATTTTGAATGACATCATACTTTGTGTCATCAGGCAAGATTCCTTTATCTGTGCATTTATGTCCCAAAAAGGTGACTAAAAAATGAACATTTTTCAGGATGTAACTTTAGGTTGTGTTGCCTACACTTCTCAAAAACATCTGTTAGATTATTGAGCATATGTTTTTCGGAACAACCTATGACTATTAAGTCATCCATGTAAAGAAATGCTTGCCAAGGTTCAAGGCCAGTGAATGCTATAGTCATCATTCTCTGGAACGAATTTGGCGCTATTTTTAAACCGAATGGTAATCGCGTGAAGCGATATGAGCCATTACATGTGGAAAAGGATGTTATGTCTCGTGACTCTTGTTCGAGTTCAATTTGATGAAAACCTGACATTAGGTCAAGGCATGAAAAATATTTGGCTCTACCTAGTTGATCTAAAATGTCATCAATTCTAGGTAATGGAAATTTATCGGACAACAATTTTTTATTAATTTGACGATAATCAATTACTAACCGCCATTTTTTATTTTCTGAATTTGGTAAAGATTTCTTCGGTACCAATAAAAGTGGGCTATTGTATGGAGATACAGAGGGCTCGACTATTTTGTCGTCTATAAGTTTCTGGACTTGTCTCTGTATTTCATATTTCTGACTGTGAGGATTTCTATAATTTTTAATGTAAATTGGTTCATCGTGCACCAGTCTTAATTTTTGTTTATAAAAATTATTTGTTGTTATTGGTTCGGTTTCTAGTCCGAATACATCACTATATTTCTTGCACAACTGTGTAAGTTGGCTGTGAAACTGTGTCGGAAAATTTTTGGACAACGTAGTTAGTACTGCGTTTTCACGCTGTTCTTTATTTGCATTGATTATTTCATAACGGGAAAGCGGTTCATACTTTAAATTGGATATGTTTACTATTTGATCTATATTTGTTGTATTTAGCAATCTTATGACTGCGTTTTGGGAATTGGTTATGGTATTTGCTAAATAAATACCATGTTGAATTTTTTGATTTGGAATGAATACACTGTCGTCTTGTGAACTTATTTCAATTTTTCGGACAACTTTTGATCTTGCTGGCAAAACTACTAAATTATTACTAGAACTGTACGATATTTGTACATATATCGGATATTTTAGATTGTTTGGTCTAATTATTAACCAGTCTTCGGACGGATTGAAATCTAACTGACAGTTGTATTTTCTGATGAAGTCGATTCCTAGTATTCCATCACTCGGAATAGCGAATTGGGAATTAACGATGTGAAATTCATGTGGGATTATATATTTTGAAAATTGTATTTCGACCGAAGTAAACCCTATGGATTTAGTTACTTCTTGACTAATTCCTTGTATATTAATGACTTTATTGGTTTGGACATTTTGAAAATTGTCGGAATTTTCTTTTATGATAGATATTTCCGCTCCTGTATCTATTAAGAATATTAACTTTTTTCCCGTTGCCACATTCGTGAACGTAACAAACATATTTTGATTAAAACTGATGGCGTGAATCTTGTCACTCTTTATTGCTGGGTATCTAAAGGTGCTTGGGGGTTTCCCGAAGCGTTTTGTGCTACTCTAACGTTACTATTATAACCGTTTTGTCGGTTATTTCCTCGGTTACCTCTATTGTTCCTGTAGTAGCCTCTGTTGTTTCCTCTATTATTATTATTTCTGTTCTGCTGGTAATATTGGCCATTATTTTGATTATTATAATTATTATAATAACCACGACCATTGCCTCTACCACGATAATTATATTTATTATTATAATTACCACGGTTTCTTTGGGCACACAAAACCGTATTTTGGTTTCCTTTTGTCTCATTACTTTTTTGTAAGAACTTCCCTATAGCATTGTCCATGGTTCTGAAATTGCCGGAGTCAAGTATATTTTTAATTCTACTTTGCTCGGAATTTTCAATCATTGCTTCTATAGCATCCTCTGTGCTATTCTTAAGAGCAATTGCCGCTGGTGTACATTCATCGATATACGCAGCTTGAAGGGTTTTGCGTAAGCTGTCTATCTCTGATGTAAATTTTTTAGCGGTTTTACCTTTCTGAGTGGTATTCTTTAATTTGGCTTTGATAACTTTGGATGTTTCACCAACTACAATGCCTTGCAATTTTTGTATTATAGCTTCAATTGAAGTTTCCTGTTGTACTTCATATAATGTGGGGCCAATAATTTTTGATTTTATTACCTCAACTGCTATATTTTCATAGTCTCCTTTCATCATATCTACCAACTTCAAGGCTGTTATAAATCTTTGAAGTTGCATTTTCGTGCCATTGAATTCAGGAATGGCCATGTTAATGTCTTTCATATATGCCCTTTGGGCATTTAATTCTGCCATTCTGTCTGTTATTTTTACGACGTTTGTATTTAATTCTAAATCTGAATCGTTGTCTTGTTCAGGCACTGCTTCGATATCAGGTAGTCTTAATAGTGCAGGAATTGTTAGATCGTTTAGATCCTTTTCCTCTATTTCTTCCTCACTTGTTTCTGATTCTTCACCTTCTTGCTCTGTTTCTTTTTTATAAGTGTATGCTCAGAGGTGAATTTAGTATGGTTGGTACATATATATCGAGATTATATTTTGTTTGTATGGAGATTAGATTTGCACGTAACCTGATCAATAGATTGGAAATCTTTGACCAGTTTGTTTTATCTATGTTCTCTCTATTATCATGCACTAACCTTCTTGCTTCATTGAAAGCATCAACAAGAATTTTTGCGTGTTTGTTTAGTGTTTATTTTTGTATATTTCTGTTTTGTGTAACGCGTTTATATGATTTTTTGAAAATATCTTTTATATTTTGGATATGGAGCAGTAAGTCTTCCCATTCCATGCTTAAACAAAAAATTTTTTTTTTACTATTTTTTTTTTTTTTTTTTTATTCTACTACTTTCATATCCTCATCTGAATCTCCTATATCAAAGGTTTCTATGTCAACTTTAAAAATATTATGTACCCATTCAGGCACACCCCTATTCTTAGGTTTTCTAAATAATAATTTGCCGTATGCTACTTTTATGGATTTTTCCATAAGGTCTACAATATTCCTTTTAAATTTGTAGTTCTTAACTATCCAAATTTGTATTTCCTTGTACTTCTTATTTACTGGTCCTGAGTGTAACAGAAAGTCAAGAAAAGGAATATACTTTTGGAGATGTTTAGTCTCGACCCCATTCATACTTATTTAAATTGTATTGAATTTAGTCACTTGGAGACAACTTATTGTTTTTGTGTTTCGTCTAATAGGTAAAAACATAGCATACCGTCTGAAACTCATTTGCACCCTACTACCTCCTTTAACTGGGAAATTTTCTCCCGTTATATCTAGATATGCTATCTTAATCTGCGCTAAACTGATAGAGCTCTGAGGTGAGTTACTTTGTTCACTCTTAAAAACCTCAATCAAGTCACTAATTATACTGGGATGTCTATCGTTTTTTTTTATTTAAAAGAAAAAATTTTCCTTTTACATTACCCTACCTATTGGGTCGTATAGCTTTAGAGGCTATACTGCTATGGGCGGAAAAGGTTCCGCGCAGTTTTACAATGTTTTTACAATTGTTATTTTTTTCTTATATATATCTATATGTATTTAATTTTATTTTATATTCAAAAAAAATTATTCTGGTGTCATCTTTTTTCTTTTCTTGGTTTTTATTCTTTCTGGTCACTAGCATCAGCTAGGCGTCGCCGGCTGGCACGCTGATGCTCCATCGATGGTGTAAAAGGCGGCCTGCCTTTCACACTTAAAAGCTGCTGCTGCTGCTGTCCGGGGCCTATTGGCTCAGGCGGTACCGGTGCCGGTCTTCGCACCAGGTTTCCTTCTATGTTGGTCAGGTCGTATAGTCACTCAACTATTTACCAATGAGGTGGCTGCTGATTGTAGATGGGCATGTACTGCGAGACTGGAGCGGTTGCATAGGAAAGCTGGAGCAGTTGGAGCACTTTATTTGTAGTCCATCATCCTGTTCTTCTCTTTCTATTGGCAGGTGTGGGCCAGCAAGCCAACGGTAGAAATGATAGCGATAAATTTCATGTTGATTGTGGGTTTTTTTTTGTGTTTGGTCTGCACCAGAAACGCAGCCAAAAATTACAAGAGTTCACAATTGTGTTTTTTCTGGTATTTGAACTGCAATTTTTATGTTTGTGTTCATTTCATTTTATATCAGTGCACTTTCTCAATTGTCTCCTTTTTTCTCCAGATTTATGTATTGTCCAGGTCACTGCTCCTTAGTGACCACTGTCACGGTCGCCATGTAAGATTTAATGAAAAGATTCCACCAGTAACATTCATGCGGGTTTCTGTATGCTTTTGGTTTAGTAATTTTTATCCGCCCAAAAATCCAAGAGAAGGTCTTTGTCTTTAGAGTCACATTTATTGAATGATTTTTAATTCAGTTACAATTCTTAACTATAGCTAAGACCGCGTAACTGCGCTGCCAGTGAAGCCGGCAGAGGAGCGGTATACTTAAGTATAAACATATGTATGTATAAATGTCTAAATGTTTACATAAGCATAAGTATGTATATATGCCGCCGCAGCGGGAGAGTGAGGATGTATCATATTACATATTGGGCCCAAGCGGCCGCGTATGTTATATTTGCCGACTAAGCAATTGTCCAGCACCATGCACTCATGGGTGGTCAGATTACTTAAGAGGCCGATGTACTTGAATGTTGCGCACATAAATATTGCAACAAACTGCTACAATATGTTTGTAATATTATTGAGCATATGATGTTTCAGAACATGCCACACCCACCTAAAAAACAAATATTTGTTTCGAGGCTTGACCCTATTACGACATCAGATGATGTTTTGGCCCATATCCGGGCACGAATTCCTGCCTCAAATTTAGTGGTGGAAAAATTTAAATTTTCATACACCCGGGACATTTCGTCCTTTAAGATAAGTGTTCCGCCAAATCATTTTGAACGAATCTGTAGAAGTGATTTTTGACCGGAACATCTTATAGTAAAAGAATATACGGTAAAAAAGAAAAATCGGTCTCCGATTCGACTGCCTTCTGCATCCACCTTAGTGACTAACAAATCTTAAGCTTCTTCATCTGTATCTTCCGGCACGTCTGCATCAGCTGGCATGCCAAAAAACTAATCTCACCCCTCACTCTGGCCTATCAGAATGTTAGAGGGCTAAAATCTAAGCTGCCTAAACTTTATTTAGACAGCGTATCGTTTAATTTTCATATTCTTGCCTTTACTGAGACCTGGCTGAAGCCAGACATTCCTGATGCTTCAGTTCTTTGCACAAATTATTCAATTTATAGGAGAGATCGGACAGTCTAGATATTATAAAAAGTATAAAAAAGCAGGTCGCCCATCTGATTTTTATCTGTATTTTGTTGCCCGATCTAACTTCATGGTTCTTAACACCAAATGCTACAAGAATTATCTTCAGAGTTGTAAAGTTCAGTTTTCACATGAGTTTTTAATTTTGTCAATACTAAGCGTAAGACATCTATAATCCCATCCTGTTTAAGTTTCAAAAGTAAGATAGTTGACAGTGATAGGGCCATTGCCGATATGTTTGCTGATTTTTTCAAAATAACCTATGCCTCAACGGAGTATAGTGGCAACCTTTTGTACTCCTATCAGTCTAATTGTATTTTCAATCCTTTCTTCGATGAAAGTTCCCTTCATAGCGTGCTTAAGTTAATTAAACCAGTGTACTCACCGGGGCCTGACGGGATTCCTGGTTGTGTACTAAGATTTTGTGCTAATTCTTTATGCAAGTCCGTTCACAAGTTATTCTCCTTGTCTGTTAAAACATCATCTTTCCCGATGTTGTGAAAGGAATCTTTTATCATTCCTCTCCAGAAATATGTTAATAAGTCCGATGTGTCAAATTATAGGGGTATTTCCAATTCGTCCGCAATTCCAAAAGCTTTTGAGAAAGTAATAACTTCTCAGTTGCAATATTTCTGTACATCTATAATTTCACCCACACAGCATGGTTTTGTGAAACGTAGATCTACGACCACTAACATTTTAGAATTTACATCTTTAACGATCAAAGAATTTGAAGAAGCTAAGCAAACGGATGTCATATATACTGACTTCAGTAAAGCTTTTGACTTTGTTAACCATAAGTTACTACTTTTTAAGCTCAACGAAATTGGATTTCCAACATTCTCGAGTGCTAATGTTTGCTGACGATGTTCAGCTTTGCCTTAGATTTAAAGATATGGTTTCGCCCAGTCGATTACAGGCTGACCTTAACAATTTTCAGTGTTGGTGTCAACACAATCGTTTGAATTTAAACACTGCGAAGTGTAAGGTGTAGTATGTTGTATGCCAAATGAGCATATGCCCACAGCATTGTAGAGTATACAATGTAACCAGTGGCCATATGCTCAACATAAAGTAAATAAAGTTTAAATAATCAAAAATATATACATAAGTACAGTAATGGGATCCGTCAGTTATGCGGACTGACCGCAGCGTGGGAACGCTAGCGTAAGCACTTTTTGAGTATGTACCATCTGTGTACCATCTGTGCATATATACATACATAAATACAACGGCATATACATATGTACTGCATCTCTCTCTCTCTTTCTGCCGACGCTCTTAGCGGCAGAGCTTAGAATACTATATGTAATAAGTAAAATATAATGTTAATAAAAATCCAAGAGAACACTCTTGAAACAACCAGTAGAAAATCAAGACGTCTTATGTTGTGAAAAGGATAATTATTTTAAATCATTACATGGCGACCATGACAAGTGTCACGCCACTTGTAATACAATAATGTAATAGACAATTATTGGATTTGCACCTAAAAAATAACAACAGGATATGTACTTGGATGGATGCTAAAAAATATATATGTACTGAGTGAGTAGAGGCTCTGAGCGATGTCCAGGAGGTGAAGTGGAGTTGTTAAACGGCTAAAAGATAGAAAAGCCGAACTCCTGAAGTTGTTATTTGCCCCCCAAATTACAATCAGTTGGGAAGTAGGCAATCAACTGCAAGCTGAACTCGACAACATCGAGTCGATTCAGCAGAAACTAAAAAAATAAAAAAGCTCAGCCTCTACTAATGAATTATACAAAATACCAGTACTAACAAGTTATACCCACAAAACGCAGCCACAGGAGAAGAAAAGTCTACAAACGAGGCCCAATAAAGAATGCCCGAAAGACTGTACTGAACCACTGAATTCACCATACTGCATGTACACATGCACAAGAAGGATGACCTTCACCGGCGCCCCACCAGCCTCTGCAGCTGCTAGCACCGGCGCCCCAACATCCTGAGGACCTAAAGGACCGATAGCGCTACAAAGAACGCCCAACATAAATAAAAAAGAAAAAATTGTACTTTTGTTACATTAAGAAAAAATATTCTGTTATAATAAGCACACACTTAAGAATGAAATGTTACGATATGTTTTTATACTGAGCAGCATTTGCGTTGCTCGTAGTAGAGTATGGCCTGTAAAACCATACGAAAAAAAGTAGGTAGGAGATCACAATAAACAAAGTTAATGATAGATTAACACCGGTGCATAAAAATATATGTCAGAAAATAATAATAAGTTTAAAAACAAGATTACATAATATTGGTACAAGACGGAATATTGTAATAACAATCCCAGAAGATCCCAATCTTCTAGCTGAATTCAAATACAGCCAGTTAGATGATTTGGATGAGTCTAAACCAATAATCAATGCAGATAGTGACATTGATACTGACATTGAAACGTTTCCAGAAAATACAAAAGTTACAATGGCTAACACCAAGTAGCTTTAGATAGGGAATACATATGTGAAGCAGGTTTCCTCTTCAGTCCCTGAATTCGATGGTAAAAAGTTATCATTGAATCGGTTCATAACAGCATTAAAGCTTGTAAAAAGAATCAAAGGGCGACCAGGAAGATATAGCGGTTGAAGTTATAAAGTCGAAAATAACTGGCACAATCTTGTACAAGGTACAAGATGAAACCACTATACCAGGCATAGTAAACAAGCTTAGAGATAACATTAAAGGAGAATCCTCCAAATTACTAAAGGCAAAGTTATTGAATATTAGACAAAAAGGCAAAACTGCTTCCCAGCATACAACCGAAATGGACAATTTGCGAAAACAATTGGAGGCAGCCTTTATTATTGAAGGCCTAGACCCAAACAGTGCAGAAAAATTCGCCACAGACTAGTCGATTTCTGCAATGACTAAAAATTGCGAGCATGGGAGACTTAAAGTAATACTAGAAGCTGGAAACTTCGTTACTTTCAATGGGTAAATATATCCATTGCAGCACAGAAATGACTGACAGTGCAAGTACAGCAATTTCAGCGGGGCCGCAATAATAGAGGAGGTAGTTACTATTCCCAAAGAGGAAGAGGCAATGGACAAAGCAACTACAATTCTAATAATAATAGCAATAACAGAAACAACAATAGAAGGAATAATTTCAACCGAGGCAACAACCAAAACAGAAACAATTATTACAATAATAGCAATAACAATAATGTCCGAGTTGCCCAAGATACTTCGGGAAACTCCCAAACTCCTCCAGATACACAAGGATAAATAGTAAAATATAAACATGTTAATATATATGTTAACTTAAGCCTCAACAATTTTGTATCATTCAAAAATGTTGCAACAAATAAAAAGATAACATTTTTGGCTGATACAGGTGCAGACATTTCAATTATAAAAGAAAATTCTGATGTCTTTCATGACATCAAAACCAATAGAATTATAGACATTCGAGGCATAGGAGAAGGGGTAATAAACTCCAAAAGATTAGTCTCAATTGAACTTCAAACAGACAAATACATTATTCCATACAAATTTCATTTACTTCATTCAGATGTCGCAATCCCTTGCGATGGAATAATATGATTAGATTTCATAAAAACATTTAATTGCAAATTAGATTACAATAGTTCAGAGGATTGGTTTGTAATTAGACGACAAAACCTTACGTGTCACATATATGTTCCAATAACATTTAGTTCTGATACTAATTCCACACTTCTACCAGCAAGATCACAAGTGACACGCAAAATAGAGTTTTATTCAGCAGAGGAAAACATTTTAATTCCAAATCAGGAAATTAAACCGGGTGTTTATGTTGCGAACACTATCGCAATAGCCCAGAATACTTTTGTCCGATTCTTAAATACCACAGATACATGCCAAATAGTAAGCATTAATAACGTAAAATTTGAATCACTTTCGAACTACGATGTAGTTCAAAATTTAAAAGACAATAGAAAAGAGTCTGTAATTAATAAATTAAAGAAAAATTGTCCAATTTTGTTTAAAAAACAACTTGAAGAAATATGCACCGAGCATATGTGTTCGGACTTGAAACCGAACCAATCACAACAAACAATTTCTATAAGCCATAATTGAGACTTAAGGCTGATGAACCAGTATTTGTAAAAAATTATCGATGTCCGCATAGCCAAACAGAAGAAATCCAGCGTCCCTATAATAGCCCACTTTTATTAGTACCGAAGAAAGCTCTTCCGAGCTCTAAAGAGAAAAAATGGCGATTAGTAATTGACTATCGCCAAATAAATAAAAAATTGCTGTCAGATAAATTTCCACTCCCCAGAATTGATGATATTCTTGATCAATTGGGTAGAGCTAAATATTTTTCATGCCTTGACTTAATGTCAGGTTTCCGTCAAATTGAGCTTGAGGAAAACTCAAGAAATATAACGTCTTTTTCAACGAGCAATGGCTCATATCGTTTCACGCGATTACCTTTTGGTTTAAAAATAGCGCCTGATTCATTTCAGAGAATGATGACAATAGCATTCTCAGGCCTAGAGCCTACACAAGCTTTCCTTTACATGGATGATTTAATCGTTATTGGTTGTTCCGAACAACATATGATTAAAAATCTAATAGATGTTTCCAAACTTTGTAGAAAACACAATCTCAAATTACATCCAGAAAAATGTTCATTTTTTATGCACGAGGTGACGTTTTTAGGTCACAGATGCACAGATAAAGGAATCTTACCTGATGATAAAAAATTTGATGTTATCAATAATTATCCTGTCCCTACGGACGCAGACAGCGTTAGAAAATTCGTTGCTTTTTGCAATTATTATAGACGTTTTATAAAAAACTTCGCCGAATATTCACGGCACATAACAAGATTATGTAAAAAGAATGTCCCATTTGAATGGTCAACAACTCGTTCAACCAAATCTATTGCAGTACCCAGATTTTAGCAAAGAGTTTTGCATAATCACAGATGCAAGCAAACAAGCATGTGGAGTAGTTTTAACTCAAAACTATAATGGACTCCAACTCCCAGTCGCATACGCATCAAGAGCATTCACAAAAGGTGAAAGCAATAAGAGTACTACAGAACAAGAACTAGCAGCAATACGTTGGGCAATAACACATTTTCAACCATATATATATGGCAAACACTTTTCAGTTAAAACTTTAACGTATTTATTTTCTGTGGTAAAGCCAAGTTCAAAATTAACACGAATGCGATTCGAATTAGAAGAGTATGATTTCACGGTAGAGTATCTGACAGGTAAAGATAATTTCGTGGGAGTTGCCCTGTCAAGGATACCAATATCCGACTTAATTGACATGAATACCAAAGTAGACAAAATAATTTCTGCGCAGAAATTAAGCAAGAACTATTGCCAAGGCAAAGTCTTGAAAAAGCTTCTAAGCCCAACGTATACGAAGTCATCACAAATGACGAGGTACGCAAAGTAGTGACCTTGCGAATAACAGATTCAATATGTTTATTGAAACAGGGAAAAACAGTTGTAGCAAGAATTAATGTTAGCGATTTATACTCCAATGGAATTCTCGACTTAGGTCAGTTTTTCCAAAGGCTTGAATGGCAAGCCGGTGATTCTCAAATCAGCCAACTAAAGGTGGCACCGAGCGAAAAGATCTTTGAATCAATTTCAATAGATACTTTCAAAAACATGGGCAATTAAAATTTAAAATCATTAAGAGTAGCGCTACTCAAGCCGGTGACCCTCATCCATGACGATGAAGAAAAAGAAGCTATATTGTCTACATTCCATGACGATCCAATTCAAGGAGGTCATACAGGTATAAATAAAACGATATCAAAAATAAAGAGACAATATTATTGGAAAAACATAACTAAACATGTAAAAGAGTACATAAAGAACTGTCCAAAATGCCTGGATCATCTAGATCACCAAGATCATCTATGATAATAACCGAAACTCCACAATATGCTTTTGACAGAGTGATAGTAGACACAATTGGTCCACTACCACGTTCGGAAAATGGAAATGATTACGCAATTACTCTAGTATGTGATTTAACAAAGTATTTAGTAGCAATTCCCGTTGCAAATAAGAGTGCAACAACTGTCGCAAAAGCCATATTCGAATCTTTTATTCTGAAGTACGGTCCAATGAATACGTTCATTACGGACATGGGAACAGAATATAAAAATTCCATTATAAGTGACTTATGTAAATATTTAAAAATAGACAACATAACGTCTACAGCACACCACCACCAGACATTAGGTACCGTTGAAAGAAGTCATAGGACATTCAATGAGTACATTCGTTCATACATTTCAGTAGATAAAACTGATTGGGACATATGGTTATAGTATTTCGTGTATTGTTTTAACACAACACCATCAGTAACACATAATTATTGTCCATATGAACTAGTATTTGGTAGACAAAACAACTTACCAATATAATTTAATAGCGTAAATACTATAGAACCTATATATAATATAGAAGACTATTCAAAAGAAGTTAAGTTTAGATTAGAAAACGCGTATAAGAGAGCTCGAATACTTTAAGAGAAATATAAAATTAAGCAAAAAGAAATAAATGATAGGAAAGTATTAGATTTTAAAATAGAAATAGGAGACCAGGTTTATCTAAAGAATGAAACAAGTCATAAATTAGAACCTTCTTACATAGGACCATTTGAGGTCATTAGCATAGAAAACAATAATAATATAATTATAAATAATTACAAAAATAGGGAACAAAAAGTTCATAAGGATAGGCTAAAACGAATGAATAAATAAAAGAAAAAGAAATAAATAAGAATAGATATATATATTTCAAACTAAAAAAAAAAAATCTTTTGTCAAGCAAAAAAAAAAAAAAGGAAAAAAAAATTGTATTTTTTAAAAATATACAACATAATATATATATAAAACAAAATAATATAAAAATAATATTAATAATAATTTTTTTTTTCATTAAATAACTACTCTATATTACGTTATTTTTAAAAAAAGGGAGGTGTAGTATATATATAATGAGCATATGTCCACAGCATTGCAGAGTATACAATGTAACCAGTGGTCATATGCATATGCTCAACATAAAGTAAATAAAGTTTAAATAATCAAAAATATATATATAAGTGCAGTAATAGGATCCGTCACTTATGCGGACTGACCGCAGCGTGAGAACGCTAGCGTAAGCACTTTTTGAGTATGTACCATCTGTACATATATATGTATATATATACATACATACATAAATACAACAGCATATACATATGTACTGCATCTCTCTCTCTCTCTCTCTGCCGACGCTCTTAGCGGCAGAGCTTAGAATACTATATGTAATAAGTAAAATATAATGTTAATAAAAATCCAAGAGAACACTCTTGAAACAACCAGTAGAAAAGCAAGACGTCTTATGTTATGAAAAGGATAATTATTTTAAATCATTACAAAGGCTGACATTTAATAGAAACTGTCCTCAACTCAACCTATTTCCTTAATGATTCTCTAATAGAACGTCTAAATGTAATGAACGATTTGGGTGTACTCATGGACCGTAAATTGGCTTTCAACTCCCATGTTTCCACAATTGTTGGCAAAGCAATGGGTGTTCTCGGATTTATAAAGAGATGGTCAAAAGAATTTGACGATCCTTATTCTACAAAAATCCTCTTTACCTCTTTGGTCCGCCATGTTTTGGAATACGGATCCTGTGTTTGGTCACCTCAATAGGAGTCACACCAAATGAGAATTGAATCTGTGCAAAAGCAGTTTTTAGTATTTGCTCTTCGTGGTCTGAACTGGGATCACAACATCAAGCTTTACTCGTACACCAGTAGGCTACTTTTAATTAACCTTCCCTCCCTTCTTAACCGTAGAATAATGCTAATAATGTAAATTTTATGCAGAAGCTTCTAAATGGTGGTGTAGACTCGCCTGAGCTATAAATCTGAGAAGAATTTTTGCCCTTGTTCCTTACACGAGGTACTACTAACTATGCCTTGTATGAAGCCTTTCGAGTGAAATGTTCTGATTACACTCGTTTTTACCAATTGATCAGTTCAGAGATCTGTCTTCCTATTTTAAATGCTTCTATTCTCTTCTATTTAGCTCGTAAGTAGCTGAAGTTTTCGTTTACTTGTCTGTTTGTTTGTGTTCCCCACGACTTGTGCCGTACGTTATGCGGCTTGCGCCCCTCGGTCGGTTGGGCGGGAGGAGTGATCAAATATTGCATCCGTTGGGATTCTTGCGAAAAAAAAATATTTCTGCTAACACCGCCCAGTGGAGCCGATGCTCATTTTACATTGCGAAAATCATAACTGCTAAACCAATGGAGCAATATGAAAAAATTAAAAAGCACCTGATAGAATATTTTATGTTATTTTTTTTTTATTTTTCAAGATGTACTTCATCTATTGTGCTTGAATATTTTACGTCAAAGTTGAATAATTTCAATGATATATATCACATTTGTAGATGTTTGTTTGAATTAGATTTTATACTAGGAAAAAAATTTTAAGTTTTTGGGTTAATTTTAAACAATTAACAATAATGTTCATAATCATCCACATTTTTATTAATATCCTATAAGTTTAACATTTCGGAACTGTAATTGTTATTTTCCAAATCCTTTCTTCATTTTGTTTAACTTTGTAATTCTTGTTTCTGCGCGTCTTCCTACAGTTCTCCAAATGGTAATCTCTGATACTCTATTAAGTCCTTTCCGGACGCAATCAAGTGAAATATTTTGTATACTATATAATATATATTAAATTTGGAATCAATTGGGTAAAAAACTGAATAAACATGACCATATATAAATGAGTAAATCTAGAGAGGGATCAACCTGCAAATAAATTTAACTTCCCAACAGGAAAAACAATATTTCCCTGTCTCATCAGACTTTTTTCAAACAGGTTATTAGAAAGCCAACATTTACTTAAGGGATATTTATAGTCAGGTAGTATTTTTAATACAACATTACGCAATGTTACCACTTAACAACACTCATGATACAGGCAAAAGTGCATGCGCTCTTCTTCCGTTTTTTACGTGAGTTTGCCTTAGTTTTACGGATGTTGTTTTGTCCCGCATTATTCCGCACTTTTAAATTGAAAGTTAAATATTTCACCTATCCAGTGAATGTAGTCCCGTGGCGATCCTATGTTATCTTTGTTATTTCTATTCCACTAAAATTCAAAAAGTAAAAATATTTAGTGAATTTTTTAAACGCTTCTGGTTTAATATTAATTTAAATATTTAAATGCTATTTTTAAATATGTGCAACAGATCATTAAAATAAATAGATCAAAGATTTTTTAAAGCGCTCAATATTTAGTTTAAAAGTTGTTATTTTTCGTAAATATTATCTAAATGATTATTATATATTTACTAAAAATGTCTCAATTTTGGGGACCCTTGGCATCCGTAGTTGTTAAGCGATTTAGGAAATCTTTTGGATTCGTAATTATACCCTTGCAGAGGGTATAATAAAATTGGTCAGATGTTTGTAACGCATAGAAATAATCGTTTCCGACCCCATAAAGTATATATATTCTTGATCAGCATCGAAAGCCGAGTCGATATGACCATGTCCGTCTGGCGTCTGTCCGTCTGTCTGTTTCTTCGCAAGGAATCGAACTTAAATTTTGAGCTACGTGAATAAAAGTCATATCATTCTCTTCATTAAGTTCGAGAGTTGGTAGGATCGGACAACTATAAGTTATAGAAAAATAGGAAAGATCAGAGGTACCTCGGTTAAAATTTGTGTTGTTCAAAACAGTTCTTGTGAGAAAAACTTTGTTTTTTGAGATATCTCAACCAAATTTGGCACATAGATGACAATTCTACTTTTACACCTTACCGGCAAGTTTGATTCAGATCGGATAATAAACACCGACATAAATCAATAAAATCAATAATCAACCCCCATCAGAAAAAGTATGTTTTTGTGAGAAAAACTTTTTTGTTTTTTAAGATATCTCAACCAAATTTGGTGATCAGATGAGAATTATACTTTTACATCATATCAGTAAGTTTGAATCAGATCGGATAATAAACACCGACATAAATCAATAAAATCAATGAATCAACCCCCATCAGCATCAGTATGTATGCATATGCAGCCAATTAAATACGTTTATATTTGCTTTTATTTATGCGTACACAAACAACATACATGGAAACATACAAACATACATACATACATACATATATGCGAACACGTGCTTGAAAAAACTACAAGCTGAGTGCGAAGCAGAAAGAGACAGAAAACAATTTTTGTATTGTGTTGTTGTTTTCTAGAATTCGTCAGAAAATTTAGAGAGCGAGAAGCTGGACGCTTGCAATGTATACCGAAATAGCGAGGCCGTGAATTTTAAGTTTGGTAGCGCAATAGGTAGAGATCGGTTCTAGAAGTGACGTGAGCGGAGGTTCAACTCCGGCCTTTGGCAAATTCGAATTTTTTCTTACTGATTCTTTTTTTGGTTCAAATTTTTTTTAAATTTTATATTTCCAATTTTTAAAAGAGAAAGTAATCAATTAATCTGCAAGGGTATACAAACTTCGGCACGGCCGAAGTTAGCTTCTTTGATATTTTTTGAAGTAAAATCTATCGACTTGAAAAAACGTAATATTTTTGATTTTCTTAATTGTAAGTGTTATTTTTAATAATATGATATCCATAAAGAACCTAAAAAAATGAAGAAAGTCTGATGAACAGAACTGCGTATAAATTTATTTGAAATTCTTTATAGTTTGTATTAATCATCAATTAAACTATTTTCACATTTTTGGAAACACACATTTCTTTAAAGAGTCGCAGAGAAGACTTATTGTGGATAATTGAACAAAAGTTTTTGGATCGACTTATCGATATAGCGACGTCTAAATTATTTAACAGAGCGGACGACCTAACATTATTATTAATGGATTTGTAAATCAGAGAGGGTAGGTTTCTGAAAATCATACTGTTAGAATAGATAAAATTACTTTTGAAAAGATTCAATACTGCATTTTGGAAGAATAGGTAAATTAGAGTTCTCTCAAATTCCGGGATATATAACGAACTGATATACATGTTTGTGCATGCCATCAACCAACCAGCAGCCTTACTTACGATAGTAAAGATATGAAGGATAAAGGTTAGTTAGAATTAAACAAACTATGTACCTATGCTGGTCATTATAATAGACAAGAAGTAACAGAAAAGTGTGCTGTGAAGGCGCCTGAAAGTCATGCAAAAGCATTAAATGGCATTAAGATAAAAAGTGTGAATTGAATAAATCTTTTAGGAAGCCAGCCTTTCACATCATCAGCAAAAGATTATTGGACTAGAACTCAAAGAAATACAGCACAAATACAGGACGACTGAAAGTCAACCAAAGCATTATATGGGAAAAAAAGAAGGGTAGCTTTTAAGGAAGCGTACCTTTACATCATCAGCTACCATTTACACCCGTGTAATACTGCGGTTAAGTCATTAATAGGCAAAGTGAAGTACTGTGCACCAGCCCCTTGGTGGACTAGAACGAGCTTAGATAAAGAAGGACAATACTAACAATAATGCGTAAAGCCTAAGAATTACATAAAATTTCATTACTTTTTTTAAGAGAGGAATTGCAAACGTTTCTTTCAAAATATAGATTACACTACAAGTAACCCAAAAGGGGGAACAAAATTTATGAACTTTATCTGGAAAAGATTTTGATAAGGAAATAAGGATAAAATTCTTCTCAAATTAAAAGGTTGTCAACAAACTGGTTTTTCAAGGCTTTGGCAAATGACTAATAGCAATTGTGCCATATGATTTCCATATCTTACATTTTTATAGATACCTTATACATAGCTTTGTACAATACAAGTAGTGTTTTCATTGAAATTGTCTATATGCATGTGAGAGAAATCCACAGAAAACGATATTTCTTTCTTTGTGTCTCTCATACTACTATCGCTCATTGTCATGTTTGTCTTGACGTTTTTAGCTCAGACAAGCTTCTTACAATCTTACACAGACAAGCTTCTAGCAATTGAAATATTTTTTTATATATGGTGCGGTTGTCTATTGTATGAAATAGGTCCCGTGTGCTATATCTTAACTAAATTTACTTTGAGAAGTTGTATTTAGCCCGTCATATTAATTGGTTGAACTTGGAGGTTAAATTTCAGATGGCAAAGGTAATAGTTAGATTTAAGGAAATAAAACGTGATTTTCAATATTTGAATATAATTAGAATTAGATCGGTCGTGGCACACATTGTAGTTCAGAAGAAAGGAAAGTGGTTCGTATACTAGAACAATGGGACGGTCGGAAAATTTTGTTTTACAAATACCCTTAAAGCTGAAACAAAATATTCAGAGCCATGAAGGATCCGGGAAAACTACATTATCTTCCGTATAGTCACCTTGGCTAAACGGGACCCTTATGTATCCTCGAGATTGCCATCAATTTGGGGAATATAGTGACCTCCAGAACAATTTGACGTCATTTTACAGACTCCAAACTACCGGCAACTGCTGCCTCAGAGTTCCTCAACTTCGTAGTGCGAATTTGCAGAAGGGGAAACTTTCCGCAGAAAGTCGCAAAACCTGATGCTGGTTAGAGTGTGAAATATATGGAGTAACATTTTAAATGTTTAAGAATGTTGGAAATGGAATGTTCGTAGACAAAAGGTCATTGTCATTTGTTATCGAACCGTATGATCATTTTAATCTCATTTTAATTATAAAGAAAATAACTGTTGGTGGTTTTGGATTCTTCGTATGCTGACTTAACTACAACAAAACGACATTATTTGCGTATTCCCCATGAAATACTATGTATCAACTGAAAAAACATTTATTATAATTTAGCTTTAAAAATTAAAGTGTACAATTCTATTAACAAGGTAAACTTTTTTTCATGTCCACAGGGTGATGGATATGCTTCGGTTTCATAAGTTCACAATTGGACAAGCATGGTGCTCGGATTATGGTAACCCGTTACAAAAAAAACATTTTGAAAACCTTTATAAGTTGTCACCACTTCATAATGTACGCACACCGGAAAGTTTGGAAAAAGGGTATCCGTCAACCTTAATTTTGACTGCTGATCACGACGATCGTGTGAGTCCCTTACACTCTTTGAAGTTCACCGCTGCCTTGCAAGACGCAGTACGCCACTCTAAATTTCAAACCAAACCAATTTTATTACGTGTATACAAGAAATCTGGTCACGGAATCGGTAAGCCGACATCGAAACGGATTGAGGAGGCCACAGACATTCTTACTTTTCTTTTGAAAAGTCTTCATATTGATATTATTAATCTATAAAATAGTTTAAAATGACAATTTTCAGCAATAATAAATTTTTGAAAGACCATTAGAGCGAATAGCTTGTTAAAGATAATGAAGAAAAATAAATATTTGTCACCGACAAACTCCGTAAAGGTCGTCAAAAATCGGTTGTTTTGCTACAAATAACATGATAGTGCAAGATCGACATGATAAATATCGTAAAATAGGGGCATATTAGTTTTAGTGCGATAAATGTCATTTTGCATGGAAAATACTTAATCAAGTAAGCAATGAAGCAATGAAGTAAGCAAGTCGTCCCTGCCGACTTGGAGTATACCCTGTACCAATAAGACCAAACTCCTTCCAAATCCCCATTAATTGAATATAAATTATTTTATAAAATTCTCCAGCAAGCCGAATCACCAAATTTATACTTTTTCGCTCACTCATTTCAGTAAACGAAACTAATGCGCCATTCGGTATAAAGCCACATGCACATATGCTATCATGGGCGTGGCAAAAAGTTTAAAGAAACTTGATCTTGCGTATACACTATAGCTCTTATAGTCTCTGATATCTAGGTGTTCATACAGACGGACAGACAGACGGTCAGACGGACATGGCTATATTGACTCGGCTGTTAATGCTGATCAAGAATATATATACTTTATGGGGTCGGAAAATTTTTTTCTGCCTGTTACATACATTTTAGCGACTTTAATATAAACTTTAACCATATGATTACAGGCTATAAAAAGTTCACCAACCAACCATCAATGCTGTCATTTTGTCTATGTAACTGGGGACATGCAAAAACATGTGTCATGCTTTGCTTACTTGGGACAGAACGATCTGCGCAGTATCCGACACCGAGTCAAAATCTTCAAAGCTTATTTGAATTCTCGCCGACTTAAACCACTCACTGCTCATTTCATCATTGGCTACTAATTGTTGGCACCCCCAGAGTATCGCTTTACATTATTATCACTGCGGGAACTGTATTTCAAATTTCAAGGAATCTTTGGTACGCAGTGAAGTATCCATTGGTTGCACAATCTTCAGAAATTTTTGAAAATAGTATCAGGAGACTACATTTCTGTAGGTAAACGAACTGGTATCTCTCAACTTATTTTAACTTTTGTTTAGTTGTTGAATCTCTCATTTAATCTATGACTTAATTTGAAATGAAAGGGATGTTATATAGGCTTGTGGTCTGACGCATTGCTAGAGGATTGGACGGTATTCGAGTTGAAGAATGTGCTTGCAATTTGTGGATGTACCTTACCTGTGGTGGAGGATGTCGGTTCTCACATACGTGCCGGATATACCAACACGCCTTTTTCACCTTGCACGGATACGCCATATTATTAAAAAAATCCTTGATTGGACATTGTGATCGATGCAATCAAGTAGCCAACCTATATCGAAGTTTTGCTGGCGGCAGCCACGGAATTTGGCATTTTCGTCTCAGTCGTCGATTTCTGGTTACGAGTTGCTCAATTTGTCGGTTTTTAGACTTTTAGTTTAGACGGATAATGGTGGAAGTTGGTGTTGAGATATCTGCTCACTTAGTATTAACTAAGGAACAGACCTGTTTTTTTGCATTGGAGTTAGCTTGCATGACTCTGTCAGCCAGTTTGTGGTACTACTAGGGGATGCATAGTCCATCGGTTTCGCCACGTTGTATTTGGCATATTAGTTACTTGTTGCAATGAACCGTAAGAGCAGAAAACGGTTTTCGCACTTTTTGCTGTTGCTCGCTATTGTGTAATCTTTGCGAATTTTGATTAAAAAGCCAGTTTCCAGAGTTTTCCCATCTTGGTGCTATGTTGCATAAAGCGATTATAAAGTGAGGTAAAGCTATTAAATAATATTCAAATGACTTTTGTGTTAAAATTGTTTTCTGAAAGAAAACCTTTAATTTTTCTTTCTCGCGAGAATTCCAGAATTCGAAAACTACAGTGATCTCTGAACTCATCAACCGTATGAGAGATGAAGGAATATAGTTTCGAACGGAAATAATAGTTACTGATAAATTTACTTTCTCAGATTCAATTCTAGTTTGGTGTGTATCATATTTAACAACTCAGGCGAGTCTATACCAATATTTATGAGTTTGTGTATAAAAGTTACACTAAGCATTATCCTACCATTAATAAGAATGAGGAAGGTTAATTAAAAGTAGTCTACTTGAGTACGACGTAACATTGGGATCGCAGCTCAGAACAAAAAGAGAAAAATTTTTGAACTGTTTTTGCACAGACTTAATTTTAAATGAAGCAGAACAATGAGGAACAAAGTGATTTTGTAGTGCAGGTCTCATTAAACTTGTTCGATCGTCTTTTAACAAAACCAAGAACACACATGGATTTACTAAGAATGGTGGGAAAATTACGGTCCATACATCGCTTACTTCTTTCAGACTGTTTAATAGAGTGCTATTATGAAAAGCTATAACCTATGACTATGAAAAGTTATAACCTTACACTTTGCGGTGTTTAAATTTATTATATTCTGTTGAAAATTCCCTGAAAATATTTAATGACAGAGAGATCATTTACGAGAATGAATAGATGCAAAACTAATGGACCCAGATTATTATTATTATTATTATTATTATTATTATTATTATTATTATTATTATTATTATTATTATTATTATTATTATTATTATTATTATTATTATTATTATTATTATTATTATTATTATTATTATTATTATTATTATTATTATTATTATTATTATTATTATTATTATTATTATTATTATTATTATTATTATTATTATTATTATTATTATTATTATTATTATTATTATTATTATTATTATTATTATTATTATTATTATTATTATTATTATTATTATTATTATTATTATTATTATTATTATTATTATTATTATTATTATTATTATTATTATTATTATTATTATTATTATTATTATTATTATTATTATTATTATTATTATTATTATTATTATTATTATTATTATTATTATTATTATTATTATTATTATTATTATTATTATTATTATTATTATTATTATTATTATTATTATTATTATTATTATTATTATTATTATTATTATTATTATTATTATTATTATTATTATTATTATTATTATTATTATTATTATTATTATTATTATTATTATTATTATTATTATTATTATTATTATTATTATTATTATTATTATTATTATTATTATTATTATTATTATTATTATTATTATTATTATTATTATTATTATTATTATTATTATTATTATTATTATTATTATTATTATTATTATTATTATTATTATTATTATTATTATTATTATTATTATTATTATTATTATTATTATTATTATTATTATTATTATTATTATTATTATTATTATTATTATTATTATTATTATTATTATTATTATTATTATTATTATTATTATTATTATTATTATTATTATTATTATTATTATTATTATTATTATTATTATTATTATTATTATTATTATTATTATTATTATTATTATTATTATTATTATTATTATTATTATTATTATTATTATTATTATTATTATTATTATTATTATTATTATTATTATTATTATTATTATTATTATTATTATTATTATTATTATTATTATTATTATTATTATTATTATTATTATTATTATTATTATTATTATTATTATTATTATTATTATTATTATTATTATTATTATTATTATTATTATTATTATTATTATTATTATTATTATTATTATTATTATTATTATTATTATTATTATTATTATTATTATTATTATTATTATTATTATTATTATTATTATTATTATTATTATTATTATTATTATTATTATTATTATTATTATTATTATTATTATTATTATTATTATTATTATTATTATTATTATTATTATTATTATTATTATTATTATTATTATTATTATTATTATTATTATTATTATTATTATTATTATTATTATTATTATTATTATTATTATTATTATTATTATTATTATTATTATTATTATTATTATTATTATTATTATTATTATTATTATTATTATTATTATTATTATTATTATTATTATTATTATTATTATTATTATTATTATTATTATTATTATTATTATTATTATTATTATTATTATTATTATTATTATTATTATTATTATTATTATTATTATTATTATTATTATTATTATTATTATTATTATTATTATTATTATTATTATTATTATTATTATTATTATTATTATTATTATTATTATTATTATTATTATTATTATTATTATTATTATTATTATTATTATTGCAAAAAGATTTAGGTGAAAGATGAAAAGGCTGAGTCAGTGTAGATTTTCATTCTCTAACATTTTTATAAGCCTAAATGAGGGGCGAAATTAGTTTCTTTGGCATGCTAACAGTTTATCCATAACTGTCGTATATTCCGTTACTATGAGATGTTCTGGCATAAAGTCTCCAGGGTACACTTGTTCACTAAAATTGGCGGAACACTTATTTCAAATGGCGATATGTTACCGGTAAAGGAAAACCTTAATTGGAGACCTAAGTTTTACCCGGAAAAGGGCTAGGACATCTGCTGATGTAGTTTTTGGTGGCAAGATTCAAAACATTTTATTTTAGCTCACTCACTTATGAGCTACCCAAGTCTACCCTACGTAAGTGGCTTTCCACCAGGACGACGTGTTACACGATATTCCCCCGGAGCATTTCCTAAATGGCGAATTACTAAAGCTGGAGGACGGGAGCACCGCTAAAACACTGGGCATCCGCTGGAAGTCAACGCAAGATCAGTTATTCTTCGCCACAACAAGCCCTCTGGTCAAGACGTCTTGTCAGAAAAAGCAAAGTTGGTCTATCCACACGGTTGGCTGGCTCCTTTCGTAGTTCGAGCGAAAATCTTCATGCAGCAGATCTGGCTAACTGAGCTGGTCACTCCGCTTCCCCCGTCACTCCGACAGGAATTTGAGGAGTTCCTGCAGAATTATACAGGGCTCAGCCGAATCCATATTGCCAGATAAGTAGAAGTGGAACCCGACTGATCTTGCCAGCTGCATGGATTTTGCGAACTTCCCAGAAGGGAAGTTAGTTTGTAGACTAACTTGATATCCTTCGTTCATGCGCGCGCCTGCGAGCATCCAAATCCCATTGCTCTGATGAGCGACATCTATTACTGCCGTCAAACGTTCGTTTGACCCACCTCCTCATCGATTTCTTACAGTTAAGGCCCACGTCCTTAGATGCAAGGTGCGTATCCTCTGGAAGCGTCGAAAGCAGACAACGGAGAAGTTTCTGGCGGCGTTCTCTCGATTCGTGGAATGGAGCTCCGCAACTAATTTATTCCGATATCGGCAAAACCTTTGTCGGGGCATTCAAGGCCCTGGAAACTAACTTTTTGGATGCCCCGACAAAGGTTTTGCCGTTATGGGGACCGACCGATTTGGACAGTTTATCCTGTCCTGGCACTTCATTCCTCCGAATGTATCCGTCGTGGGAGGATTGTGGGATGCCGGGGTAAAGAGCTTCAGGACCCTGTTCTACCGATCCTCTGTCAAAGCCCGGTATACCTTTCAGGAGCTCTACACCCTTCTGTGTAGGATCGAAGCGTGTTTGAATTTGCGTCCCATTTCACTTATGAGCGAAGACCTGGCCGATCCTTTGTCATTGAGTCCTGGTCATTTCCTGGTGGGAGAGCGCCTGTATTCCATCGCCGAGCCAGACATCCAAGATGAACCAATGTCTTTGGTGAAAAAGTGGCAATCTCTGAAAGCGCTTAATCACCACTTCTGCCGACGCTAGGAAGACGAATAGTTGAAGGAGCAAGAAGAACAAGTGGACATTTCCTTCACGTAATCTTCAGCCAGATGACCTCTTGGTCGTCTATAAAGACAACTTCACTTAAACGGACTTTCGTTTGGGATGAGCTGAACCTGCCAACACCGCTGCTGACGATTTAGTACGTACCGCTGACGTACGAAAATCGCGCAGTGTCATTAAAAGGCCGGCCTCGACTATCCATTTCGTGTTCCTTCTTGTTTGTCCATGTCACGTGTTACCATGCACAGTGAGTGTTAATCCTTCCTTCTTATTCCAGCTCTCTTTATAGGAATTCAGCATCATCCATATGGTCCCAACGCGTCATCCTTCCTGCCAAGTAGACCGTCGCCGCCCACAGGGGGCAAGCACATATCGATTCCTTAACTTTGGCGCTGAAACGCGACTGCGGGCAGTGTTGGTACACAAATACTATTCGAATTGTTTGGCCGTTGAGCACTCTACTGGATCCAACTGGAGCACGGCGGGGTGTCGCCACCATTGAGGAGCTCACCACACGGTTTTTCACACGGTCCAGTACAGCTCGTCAGCTTCTTTCACTTCAGCTAGAGACAGGCAAACCTCTATCCGGAGGTTGAAAGTTGAAAAGAAGTAGAAGGATACGAGAACCCCGAGTGTTATATCTTTGGGATGGCCAGAGCTTATCTATGCAGGGATTCAAAATAATTTTTTTTTTCAAAATCTTTTCATAAAAAATAATAGGTATATTGTCTTCGAGGTAGAATGACTAATTTAAATAGATACGATCACAAGAAATCCACATGTACTCGTTTGCTAACACTAGAAGCTGTGATTTAACAGAACTTGATTAACAGAAAAGCAAGAATCAAAAAATACCATTCAGACTAGAAGACATAAAAAGTACAAATACATTGTATTACAATAACTAAATAAATACCTAAAACTATCTACTATCTAAAACTATCAAAATGGTTAGATATAAATATATTAAAAAATAATAGTAAATATTAATTGTTTACACACGGTGCAGTTAAAAAATCGGGTAGATATTCTGAGACTGCCAACTGGCAGCAAAACGGATTTGATAATCGCGTCAGTCAGATCCCAGTTATTAACCGAGGCAGTGCACCAGCGGTAAGTGAGAACAGTGTCATGGAGTCAGACGAAAAGATGCCGCAATCTGCTTCTCAATATGCAGCACGGGCATGGAGCCAGAAAACATTAATGTATAGCCAGATGGTCAAAATACTGTCAAAATACCATGTCGCAATATTCCCAGAATGGTTGATTTCTAGAAATACTAACATTCTACTGCAAATTGAAACAAAATTGAGAGCAAATCGTGAGTTTGTGCAATATGCTCAAGCAAACAACTGCCCACAATGGGGCCTCTGTCCGAAAAGTGCTACATAAATCATATTTTTGATGAACTTGTTATATAGAGAATACTTCAGTGATTACGAATCCGAAAGATTTTCAAAATCGGTTAACAATTATGGGTGCTAAAGGTCCCAAAAGTTGGGACATTTTCAGTAAGTATGAGTAAATATTCATTTTCACGAAAATTCCCAACTTTTAAGCTGAGTATTAAGCGCTTTAAACAATCAATCTTGGATCCCTTTTATTTTTCTAAAAAGAATACTCTTTATTAGCGATCTGTTGGATAAATTAAAAAAAAAGAAAAAACAGAAATTAATATTAAATTAGAAGCGTAAAAAAACACTAAGTATTGGTACTTTTGAACTTTGGTGGAATGGAACAATCAAGGATCGCCACGGATTTACATACACTAGATAGATTTGGTGAAGTGCGGGGTAAAATGACATCGACAAAACTAAGGCAAACTCCCGTAAGAAACGTGCGCCAGGCTTAAGGAAGAAAAGCGTATGAATTTTTGCCTGTATCATGGGTATTGCTAATTGGTAATAAGGCGTAATGTTGTATTAAAAGAACTACATATCTGACTATATATATCATTTAAGTAACTGTTGGATTTCTATTAACCTGTTTGAAAAGATAAAGCAAGACTGGATTTTGGGTGGTAGAAATGTGTCAGATTTTATAAAACTAAAAAAAAATTGGCTTGAGAACTCCACATCGTTCGCAGATTTGGAGGAGAAGAAAGAAGTTTTCCCATCTACTAGCCGAAGAAGAGGAGGACCGCATAAAACTATAAAAGAGTGTTCAACTTTACAACGGAACGTCTTCAGAAGCTTTGCCTTAAAAGTATGCGACGAAGCAAGAGAGGACAAAGGTGATAATTACATGGGATGACCCATGGAGGCACGTCTACAGGATATGCCAAGGACGAAAGCGATCCATTGAGTTGAGATGCCTTCGTTTGGATGGTAGGGAAGTAGTAACATGGCACGGCTGTGCGAGTCTCCTCCTCCATTGCCTTTTCGGATGAAGCTGCACCGTCCCTCGTAGCTTTTGATGTCGAAGTATGAGTGGCCCGGTTGAAAAACAGGCGCTCTCCAGGGCTAGATAGCATCACTTGTGGTATCTGCAAGGCGGTATGGCGTGCCATTCTCGAACACATCTCAGCGTTGCTTTCCCGCTGCATAGCTGAGGGATATTTGCCCCGTGAGTGGCCTCCCTGTGTACGGTTTGCAGGAGCAAGCCTATCATACGTAACACAGTACCGGTACCTTGGCATCATAGTTGGCGAGCGTTTCAATTTTCATTTGCATATCGCGGGACGATGCGGTAAGCTAGCTGTTTACATAGTTCGCTCGTTACATATTCGCTCGCTTGGATTTTATGAGGCTTAACACGCAATTGTATAAGAATTACCTTCAGCGTTGCAAATTTGAGTTCTCACAAAATCCGAAATTATTCTATAACTTTGTCAATTCTAAACGTAAGACATCCGTCCTTTAATCTCGCGTTTCTTTTGGAAATAATACATCGGACACTGATCAAGCAATTGCTCCACGAAATATCGAGCGAATCGTATCCTTACCAGTTGAAGACTTTTTCAATTGTATATATAATCTTTTGATTGATTAAGGTTCACTACTTAGCGTGCTTAATTTAATATAACCAGTGTACTTTCCTGGCCCCGATGGGATACCAGGCTGTGTACTCAGATTTTGCGCAGAGGCTCTATGTAAGCCAATTTTAAAACTTTTTGTATTGTCCGTTAACTCTTCAACTTTTCCATCTATTTGGAAGAAATCCTATATCATTCCCCTTTATAAGAATGGTAGAATCCGATGCAAAAATTTGATTTATCTTAGTTTTAAGGACATTGGCTTTCCGTTTCGGTTGCAATCTGACCTTTACAACTTCCAGTTTTGGTGTGAACTTGCTTAATCCCAAGACTTATATATGCAGTATATTAACTTTCTTCACAAATGTTCCACAGATTGTAACCTATTTTCTAAACAATAATCCTTTAAAACGTCTCGATGAGATAAATGATTTGGGTGTCCTTATGGACCGAAAGTTATCCTTTAATTCTCATATTTTCACTGCTGTCGGCAAAGCTATGGGAGTTCTTGGGTTTGTAAAAAGATGGTTAGTGGAATTTAATGACCTGTAAACAACCAAAATTTTGTTTACCTTATTGGTTCGTCCTATCCTTGAGTATGTATCTTGCATATGGTTACCTAAATATGAATCACACCAAGTAAGAATTGAATCTGTCCAAAAGCAGTTTCTGCTCTTTGCTCTTCGTAGTCTGAACTGGGATCGCAATATCGATTTGCCATCATACTCAAGCTCTTAACTTAACCTACCTTCTCTAACTAACCGTAGAGTAATGCTTGGAGTAATGGGCGAGAGGTGTGGGCATTTAGTGCACCCGTTGTGATTCGCGCGTAAAAAAAAAAAATTAAAATGTTTTCTTTATTTAAGTAATTCTTATACGTTAACAGTTCTGTTGCCGGGACGGCGGGAGAACGGGGGTATGAGCATATAGTATATTTGTATGTATACTTATAGATATATATGCAGACGGCATATATATATGTATATATATGTATATAGGAATGCGTACTGGGCCTTGGCTACCACTTTAGTATGAGCGCCGAAGTGACTACGCTGCAGTTCTCATGCTGCTTTCCAGTACTCATAAGTGGCTTATCACATTTCGGGCATATGTAATCAAAGCAAGAGAGTGTCGCGATGTTTATGAGAGTGATTCTCTAGCCTACGGTTTGGGAGCTGACTATTTCACATAGTGTATGCATATTGTATACAGTACAATACTGTGAGCATATGCCTAACATTTATACAGCATACTACACTTCCCTTTTTAAAGAAATAAGGCAATATGTAGTTAAATTGTAGTTATTATGTAGTTATTTATTAGAATATGATTGAATTTTATATGTCAGTAGTAAAATATATGTATATGTCGGAAATAAGTTGCAGAATATAAAGTAATTTGAAATTACACGCTAACTTTCATAGTGTTATGACCAGTCTAAGTACTAGCAGAATACAGTAATACAGTACTAAAAGAGTGTGAGGTCAGAATACTGACTTAGAGTGTGGCTCAGTGTTGGGTATAGTGTTGGTAGACGATGAGAGTCTATGACAGCGTCCATTTGGACTGAAAACGAATAGCTGTCAATGTGCTGGGATTCGTTGCACAATTTTAGTAGTAAAATGGGAAGAAATATTGAAGACCAGCCCCATCCGACTAAAGAACTAAGCACCTTAATAGTAAGTTGAGTCTTGGTGTGTTTTGTTGTTTTTGATGTAAGGTATTTTTGACATTTATTAATGACTCTGTGATATGACGTGTCATATTTTTCCAATAATAATATCTTTTTACTTTGGCCAAAGTTTTTGTAATGCCTGTATGACCTCCTTGTATTTCATCGTTATGGAATTTAGACAGTATCGCTTCTTGATCTTTTATTTTTTCTATTAGGGCCACCGGCCTGAGTAGCACTACTCTTATAATATTCAATATTTTATTACCCATATTCTTGAAAGATTCAATTGAAATTAATTCATGGATCTCTTCGCGCGGTGCCACTTTGAGTTTGCTGATCTTAAGTATACCGGCTTGCATTTCGTCGAAGGTACAGATCATCAACATCAATTCTTGCAATCATTTTTTTTCCATGTTTCAAAAAACATGCATTTTTTCTTATATGCAAGGCCACTACTTTTTGTACTTCATCATTACAAATGACTTCATATACGCTGGGCTTAAAAGCGTTGTCAAGTGTTTGCATAGGCAAATCTACTTGTACATTTCCTGCGCAGGATTCTTTCTGTCTATACTGTTACCTGGTAGCAAGTTTCAGGACTTTATTTGGCATGTCTTTGAGGTCGGATATTGTTATCCGTGATAGGGTGTCTGTCATATAATTGTCTTTTCCCTTTAAATACTCAATAGTAAAATCATGTTCCTTTAAGTCCAATCTCATTCTGGTTAATTTTGAGCTGGGGTTCGTCATTGAGAACAAATATGAAAGCGGTCTGTGATCTGTTTTTACAGTGAAGTGTTTGCCATATATATATGGTCTGGAATGTGTGGTTACCCAGTGGATGCTGTCAATTCTTGATCTGTTGTGGATTTGTTGCTTTCAGCTTTTCAAATAATCAAATGCGTTTTCGTATTCATCGGACCACTGAGAGGGGACATTCTTTTTACAGTATCCAGTTATGTGCCGTGAATAGTCTGCGAAATTTTTGAATAAAACGTCTATAGTAATTGCAAAATGCGACGGCGCTATCCGTGTCTGTTGGGACTGGGTATTTTTCAAATACCTCGGGTTTGTTGTGGCTAGGAGAGGTAATAAAATCTCATCAGAAAAGTTACGAGCAATACACCTCATTAAACCTCCAACATCTCTATCTGAGTTGAAGTCATTTTTGGACCTTTCCAAATATTACAGATGTTTTATTAAAAACTATGCCGCAATCGCAAGACCTCTGACGGAAATACATAAGGGAGATTATGGTGAGGTAAGCACCAACCACTCCAGAAAAGTCAAAATCGAATTTACAGCTAAGCAGTTGCAAACGTTCGATAGACTAAAAATATGTTAATCTCTGAAGATGTCATGTTAAGATATTCGGTGTACAAGAAGCCATTTGATCTAGGAATAGACGCATCAGAGCATGTCTTGAAGTAGTGTTATCGCAAGACGGAAGTCAAAGTTGAAAAATATTTCTAGGCATATTTTACCCCTATAATTCGCTTAAAAAAAACTTTTTTGATTACAAATGAACTTTGTATTTTTAATTTTAATGATTAAAACAGATTTTTTAATGTTTTGTTTTAATTTATTATTAAAATTGCGAAATTTTTTTTTTTTTTATGATTTTTTTTAGGTTACTTTATATTGGTGGCTCATTTTTATTTTACACACACAGGCTACTGGCAAATTTGCATGCGCTCTTGTACCTGGAACGCGTTTTTTACGCGAGGTTGCATTGGTTTTCTCAATTTTGGGCAAATTTCCGCAAAAATGCGCAAAATTGTACTATATAGGTCTGAAAGGTGAATATTCTCTCTATCAAGTGTATATGGTTTAATTGTGTATCTAGGTGTATCTCTGTTAATTCAACTCCACCAAAGTTTAAAAAATTCGATAATTTAATGTTTTTTTGAAACATCTACAATTTACTCAATATTTCAAATTTCATTAAATTTTTTACTACACGAAACTATAAATTGATCTTCTTTTCAAATAAAGTAAAAATATTTAAGATTAGTTGCTTCATTCGGTCAATATCCCGTTTCAAAGTTGCAAGTTTTTCTAAAAATTGTACATTTTTTTCAAACATGAAAAATGTCTCCTCTTTGAGATGATGTACTACCCACAATTCTTATCCGATTTCTAAAATATTTTGGATCCAAAAGTTCTGAAATATTATCTGTCGATATCATTATTCACTTTTCCCCAACGCGATAGTGAAAAAAATGATTTTTGGTCAGCTATTCGGGCAGAGGCCCCACTGTGCGTCGTCAACTCAATGCATAGCGGACTTACAGTACTTGCCTTCATTCAGCATAAGCTGATAGATAGAAAAGTTTCCAACAACAACGTTAGGTATTTAAAGAACTTGGTCAATGATATCCCTGAGAGAACCGAACAAAGAGAAATACTAACGACTGCGCATAATAGATCTCATTGGCCCAAAAAAATGCAAAACAGGTGCTCCGCGATTATTTCTTACCGAACATGAACAGATTGGCAACAGAGATTGGTGCAAACTGCAAAATATAATAGACATCCTAAAAAATATCTATTAAGTACTACTCCCATTTCATCCTCGACAGGGGAAATTTTACATGTCGATGCTTTTTCTACTGTCTACATGTCTTGATAAATTTTTAATATTTGCTATGCAACAATTGTCGATGTGAAAAGCCCATTGTTGCAATTAAAATCCCCAAAATCAGTTAAAATCCTGAAGATTTATCCAGAACGGTTACAAAATCGAAATTAATACAAAGGTGGACGCGGTGTTAATAGACCAACTGGAATTCAAGAAATGGCCGAAAACATCGTATGGCGGCACGTGCCTACAGACGCTAACCCAACAGTCTTAGTCTCTAGAGGCACAGATGTCGATGGCATTATCAATTCCATCTGGTTCAGAGGACCCAGTTTCCGTGCTTTATAACCAAATAGATGGCCAAGTCTTCATCAAATTGAGCTGTCAACAGAAGTTCAAAGCTCTGAAAACAAAAAATCGGTAGCAGTTTTCACAGCTGTTCAGGTCATTGTAACCCCCTTTGAGGATTTGGTAAATCGAAAACCTAGCTTTCCAGAACTCATCCGAATAATGGCATATGTTCTAGGCGGAACAATAATGTCTCACACATAATATCGTCATTAGAATTACAACTAGCGTTTTTAAAATTAGTAGAATGAATTCAATGTACCAACTACAAGCACGAGATGCAAATGTTAGAGCAGCGGAAGCAACTGATACCTAGTCTACAATCGCTCACCCCGTTCATTCATACATTTCAGGACAGCAACATTAAGTTTCGTGTCCTCCGTGTCGGTGGACAGGAAGTGTGGCTGATAAATGCTCGCCAAGTATGCACAGCAACCATTCGCAGCTGCGCGAGTTATGCAAACAAATAACATAATTGTGCAAGAAGCCAAAACAAATAAGCCTATGCATGGAAATGTTGATAACGACGAGATCAGCATAATCATGCTGAGGTACTTGAACCGGGATCGAATTTCAAAAGCATGAACAACGGAAGCGTCGCCGTCGCTCCCGTTGCAAATGCTCAATCAGCAATTTATGAAATAAACAAAATAGGCATTTGCATATGCCAAAGAAAATTATATTTTAGTCTTAAGATTCAATTATAACCGGACAGAAGTCCAAGTTTTAAAAAACCAAATAAAGAACTTACGATATCCAAAGATATCATTTAAAGAAAAAACTTAATCAAATTTAAATCCAAATTTAAATTTATTGAATAAAGATATCTAAAGATATCTAACGAATGAAATCCGTTCTATCAAAGAACATAATTGGCGCAGTCGAAATCGGACAAATACGTTCAGAATGAACCAAAGTTAATCCGCGAGAAATTTTTTAATTTAAACCACAATGGAAGCAGAGATGGATAATTTAAGAGCAGTATTGCTTCAACAAGAAGGAGAGCCTATTAAGGCAACAAAATCAACAACAACAACAACAGCTGCAACAGCAACAGCAGCAACAACAGCTGCAACAGCAACAGCAGCAACAACATCAACAACAACAACAACCAATCCAGTGGCTGTCAAACAAAGATATCATCCAGCAGTTTCGCCAGCTAAGGCAGCTCGACGACCAACATGATGTGTTGGCTTTTATAAAATCTGTGGAGTTCCTCATGACATTATGCCAGGGAGACGCATTACTGATCCAGTTTGGCACTAGCATCGTCGCTAACGAAAAGGTGTCGGGAACAGCAGCAAATTTCATCAGACAATTGGGGATGGAGCCTAGCTGGGACCAAATGAAGACCAAACTGATGGAGCAAATGCGACCCAGGATGACCTACGAGGACGTATTCGATAGATGCAGATTCATCAAAGTGAGTAGTTTAAGAGATTTTTTCCAAGAGTTTGAGAAAGCAAAGTGCGAAATAAATAAAATATATATGTTCGACGAATCCAAACCAGCCATGTATGAAAATGATAAAGTAGATAAAGATTTGTTAAACATGCTAATGAATAAAATAGACACTCCATTCAGGATTCATGTTGATCAGGGCATATCTATGCATGCTTTACAAACGAAATATTCAAATATTAAAGCACTGGACGATCCCAGAGCTATTTTACAGAGGTATAGAAAAAATTCGAACAATACCTATAACAAACAGGGTAACACTAACACTAACAATAACACTAACACCAACACTAACGCTAACACCAACACTAGCACCACTCATAAAAACACAACCCAAAATAATCAGTTTGCTAGTAATAATAACAATACCAAACAGAATCAGGTTGGCCGGCCAAACACCAATAATAACGCCGGCCCACCTCAGAGCAACCAAGTCAACCAACAGTTGTATAACAGGTCACAACCCACCCAAAACCCAAATTTTAAACCTAACTATAACAACAAGGGTAACAACTCAAGACAGACAAGAATATCTCATATGAGTGTTGACACTCAAAAGAATGATCCCACACCCATGGAGATTGGGACTTTAGAAGAAAATCAGGCAGAAGAAGAAGAGGAAGAACAGGTAAATTTTTTGATTCCTTGCCTAGAGCAACCTTACCCATAATAGTGTGGACAATAGGAAAAGAAAAATTTAAATGCTTAGTCGACACTGGTGCGACGACAAGCATCTTAAAATCAAGAATTCTCGAATTTCAATATCCCAAAACAGAACTCACCAAACCATGCTCTTATAAAACTCTTAACGGCATTAATGTCGTGAAATACACCGTAACAACACCACTTCCAAAAGAGATACCCTACTCGGGGACACTACAGTGGAAACTCATAGATTTCTCAAACAAAAATTTCTCGGCAATAATAGGCCAAAATTTCTTAAAAGCCTTCAATGCACAAATCAACAACACAGAGCGATATGTACAATTACTCGATAGAAAATTTTATTTTTTGGATTATGAATACCCAGAAGCAATGCACAATGCTTGTGCTCTGCAACCAATAAACAGAGAAGAAATACGAGATCGCTTCAACCTCGCTCATTTAAATGACGAGGAACGTCGAGCCGTCGAAACCCTATTCGCGGAATCTGACGACTTATTTTTTCAAGAGGGGGACGTTTTGTCAGCAACAAACCGGATTTCCCACGAAATAATTACCACAGTGGATACATTCTAAAATATATAGATATCCCCAAATACATGAAAAAGAAATAAATAGACAGATAAAAGAAATGCTTGAGCAGAACATAATAAAAAAGAGTAACTCACCTTACAACAGTCCCTTATGGATCGTCGAGAAAATCTTGATAATTCAGGGTCAAAAAAGTTCAGAATCGTCATCGATTACCGTAAATTAAATGAATTCACGGTCGATGACAGATTTCCAATCCCTAATCTAAACTCTCTATTGGATAAATTAGGTAGATCCCAATATTTCACAACCCTCGATCTGGCGAAGGGTTTTCACCAAATTCTCGTAAGAGAGGAAGACAGACCAAAAACGGCATTTTCAACACCGTCAGGTCATTATGAGTTTGTCAGAATGCCGTTCGGACTAAAAAATGCTCCATCGACATTCCAGAGGCTCATGAATGAAGTCTTGAAAGATCATATTAATGACAACTGTATCGTCTACATGGACGACATATTAATTTTTAGCACTTCCCTTCAGGAACGTATGACCACCCTAAGGAAAATATTTAGAACCTTGAAGGAAGCAAATTTGAAAATTCAAGTAGATAAGTGTGACTTTCTTAAGAAAGAAACACAATTTCTTGGCCACATCCTGACCACTCACGGTATTAGACCGAACCCAGACAAAGTAAATATTATACAAAATTTAAAATTACCCAAAACGGCAAAACAGATTAAATCATTCTTAGGAATGACAGGATTTTACAGAAAGTTCGTTAGGGATTATGCAAAAATAGCATTCCCCATGTCAAGGTATCTGAAGAAAAACGAGACGATCAACACTGACGACCCAGGCTATATAGCTGCATTCGAAAAGTTGAAGACACTAGTTACAAACAGTCCAGTCCTACGATACCCAAATTTTTCCAAGAAATTCACTGTCACTACAGACGCCAGTAATTTCGCGATGGGAGCAGTGCTATCTCAAGAGAGCCACCCAATCGCATATGCATCCCGAACATTAAATCAACATGAATGTAACTACTCGACTATAGAGAAAGAGCTTCTAGCCATAGTGTGGACCGTAAAGTACTTTCGACCGTATGTTTATGGTGGAGAATTCGACCTCGAGAGCGATCACCAACCCTTAAAATGGCTGATGGCTAAATATACGGGCAAAGATATAAGCCCAAGACTGCAGAGATGGCTCATTAATTTAGGGGAGTACAATTTCCATATAGAATACATAAAAGGAAAAAATAATAATATTGCTGATTTTTTGAGTAGGATTAAAGAAGACGAAATTAACCTAATGGAGGTCGAATCAACAGACGAAGAAGACAACAAATCCATGACTGAAACGGTTCACTCTAAAGAAGAAGATCAGGGTTTTAACATGTCCATACTAGAAACAGCAGTCAACAGATTCAAAACACAAATAATTTTCACAGAAAAGAAACCCAACACCATAGTACAAGTGTTTGGCAGAAAGAGAATTTATATTAGCAAAAAAGACTTGGAAAACAACCAAGCAGTAAACATCCTCAGACGAGAAATAACAGCAGGAAAGATAGGAGTTTTTTCACACCTAAGCGACCACGAATTTTACCAATTTCAAAAAATATTGACAAAGGAATACACTTCCAATCCAAAAGTAAGGTTCGTAAAATGTACCAGGTTCGCTACAGACATAGAGTCTGAAGACGAGTTGCACACCCAAATAGCTATGTTTCATAAAAACGAGAGTGGCCATTGCGGGATAGTTGCTACCTATCAGAAACTTAAACTTAAAATTTACCATCCCAATCTAAAAACACATATCCACAGAATAATAAATAATTGCGACGTTTGCAGTGGTGGGAAATATGATAGGAAACCCATTAAAAACAATGCAACAAGATAATACATGTGGACACATATGTGAATTCAAAACAATCTTTCACAATATTCATTGATAAATTCTCAAAACATGCCACTTGCTTGCCACTGACCGATAGAAATAGTATCACAATAGTAGAACACATTCAACAGTTCTTGTCCATTAAAGGGAAAGTCCAGAAATTTGTCTTCGACAACGAATTCAATAGCTTGAACGTCAGGGAATTCCTGGAAAAAGAAGGCATAGAATACCACTCAACAAAGCCAAATAGTCATACTGGCAATAGCGATGTCGAAAGACTTAATAATACATTGACAGAGAAAATTCGTACACTAAATATAGAAGAGAAAAGACCTATAATTGAACAAATGGCCAGAGCTGTATACTTTTACAACAATACACACCACACCACCACAAAATTTACACCGTTCGAAGTAGAAAACCATAAAGTCGATCACAAAGAATTATATGACAGAATGTCAGCACGAAAAGCTGAAAAAATAACAAAGCTAAACAATAACAGGGAGACTTACATAGAAACCAGAACAGAAGGATTTATAAAAAATTACAAAAACTTAAGACACAAGGAAGAACCCAAATTTAGGAAAACAAAATTACAAAACATCCATACAACAAACATTAAAAGACCTACAAAATTTTCAGATAACGTTGACACTCCTCATCATGTGCCTATTGCCAACACTGTCGACGGCAATGATCAACATAACCTCGATCCAGGCTGAAACCGGATTCATATCGCTGGGGGAAAGTACGGTGGAGCTGGTTAGCGAGTTCAAAATGGTCCTACATATAATAAGTCCAAAAGAAATATTAGAATTAACCAACATAATCCAGAATAATACGAAAATTCTGGTTAAGAAAGATAGGCATAGGCTAGATACAGAGATAGAAACTATAAAAATCAAAATAAGATCCATAACCCCAAATTCGCTAGCAAGACAAAAACGCGGCCTTATCAACGCAATAGGAAAAACTCAGAAGTGGCTCACCGGTCTCATGGATGATGATGATAGGGAAATCATTATGAATCATCTCCTTAATAACCAAGAAAACCAAAATAACATAATTAACAATATTAACAAACAAGTAAAAATAAATAACGACTTACAAAATTCTATTAACACACTTAAAGAAGTAATATTGGATGACAGGGATAAAATAACCAAAACTCTTAACAACATTGAGACATATAATACCATGCTCAGAACAGACATAATGTACCATGACCAGCTGTTGAAGTTGAAATTTTTGCATGATAAAGTAAACACCATCTTGGACACAATAGCGTCAGCTAAATATAACCTCTTTCACCCCTCAATACTAACGAACGAAGAGTTTATACTCTATAATATAGATTTTTACAAAATTAAATTAATTCGCATGGGAGTCATGACCTATGACACTAATATAATTATAGCAATCAAAATACCAACTAACATAATAACTACCACAGTATACTTAATAACCCCACTAACTAATCAGAAGAACAAAAGAATCGACATGAGTCCCGAAAGAGTAATAAAAATAGAGAACAAAACTTATACATACGAAGAACAGAAAACAATAAATGAACTCAAACTTAGCTCTAACTGTATAATTAAAAGAAATTGTAAAATGATAGAAGATGTAGAATTTAAGACAAAATTAATAAACGAAGGTACATTATTAATAAGTAATGCACAAGATAATGAAATTCAATACAATTGCAACAATACCACCAACAGCGAAATATTAAGAAGAAACTTCCTCATAGAATTCACAAATTGCACAGTCCTCATAGATGAAACATACTACAAAAATAGCCAAGAAATTTCTATACAATCATTTGCCAATGAAGAAGAGGAAGAAAACTCATTTAACTTCACCGAAAAGCAGACGTTTAAAGAAATCGTATTAAAAGAAATAGAAAACACAAAAACAATTAAAGAAATAAAAATACAAACAATAGTTTCCAACAGTTTTGGCATAGTATCAATTACTCTTGTACTCCTCTTCATAGGAATATATTCCTATAACAAATGAAAAAGAGGAATCCAGGAGAATCCCTCATCAAAGGGGGGAGGAGTTATGCAAATAAATAACATAATTGTGCAAGAAGCCAAAACAAATAAGCCTATGCATGGAAATGTTGATAACGACGAGATCAGCATAATCATGCAGAGGTACTTGAACCGGGATCGAATTTCAAAAGCATGAACAACGGAAGCGTCGCCGTCGCTCCCGTTGCAAATGCTCAATCAGCAATTTATGAAATAAACAAAATAGGCATTTGCATATGCCAAAGAAAATTATATTTTAGTCTTAAGATTCAATTATAACCGGACAGAAGTCCAAGTTTTAAAAAAACCAAATAAAGAACTTACGATATCCAAAAATATCATTTAAAGAAAAAACTTAATCAAATTTAAATCCAAATTTAAATTTATTGAATAAAGATATCTAAAGATATCTAACGAATGAAATCCGTTCTATCAAAGAACATAATTCGCGCACTGTTTTCGCTACAAACCCAAATTGTTGAATCAAATTTTAGGGAATCTGCCGGCGGATCGGCTGAAAGAAGGACGACCATTTAGAATATGGGGGGTCGATTTTTGCGGTCCATTCTATGTCAGCTAGAGAATCAGGGGTAGGCCTCCAGTAAAAACTTATGTCGCAATTTTTGTGTGCTTCGCTTCTAAGGCTGTTCACCTTGAACTTGTTGTAGATCTGTCTACTGATTCATTTCTCAATGTCTTTAAAAGGTTCATCGGCAGGCGAGGGATGCCAGAAAGGATTTACAGCGACAATGCAACCAACTTCGTGGGAGCGAGCAAAGTACTGGCAGGACTTCACTTAGCATTCGGAAGCCAGAAGGATCGACTACAAGAGTTCGCAGCCGAGAACGGAAAAGATTGGGTGTTCATACCACCCAGAGCTCCCCATTTCGACGGAATATGGGAGGCGGCAGTGAAGGCCGCCAAACATCGTCTGGTGAGAGGCGTTGGGAACGCCAACTTAAACCCAGAAAAATACTAATTTTTTAATAGGAGCAGAACTGATAACTGATATATCAGGTGGGCGACAAGGTATGGGTCAAATCTAATAAGCGATTAGGACACAAACTGTCCCAATTATATGTGGAAGGCACGGTAGAGGCAGACCTAGGAACGTCTGGTCTTATAAAAGGAAGGGTGGTCCATAAGAAAAATCTCCGATAAAATATTCTTTATTAAGCTAATTTTCTAATACTTCAATTTTTAATAAAATTGAATATTGAAATAGATACTGACATGGATAACGAAAGCCATATCATAAAATATATTAGATATACGCACATCGGTACTTTTAATATTACAAGGGCACGATCACGAGCGCTCTATGCCGCATACTAAATATGCTAGCATTACGTTGTGCATGGCACAGGAAACGGAGTCATGTGTTTAAAATTGTGTAGTTTTGTATGAATATAACGCAGAATTATGCGTTTCTTCGACATTGCAAATTTAAGTGTATTTTAAAATAATATGTTTTTTATAAAACAATCTTCGATTTCTGTTTTTTTTTTCAATTAAAATGTAAAATCACCAAATAAATGCGTTGCATATTTCTTACCATATTGAATATACCTTTTTCAAAATAAGAATACATTTTATCAAACTTTATTTAATAATAGTACATTGCAGTTTTTTAACATATTCTGTAGTTAAATACATATGTAAAATTTTAATCGTAAGTAATGTTATTAATATCCAGTATTTCATTTCAGGGTAATTGATTTCTATATTTAAATAAAAAAAAAATTTAAGTGATATTTTAAATGCGTCACTCAGTTATTTTATAGATTTAAGTTTTTCCATGTGTTGGTTAAGCAAATGTAAAAATATTTCAAATACATACATAAGTTATTTCTGCTAAAATTTTAATTCTTCAAGGAAATGCTAGTGGGAGATATTTTAGAATTAAATGTTAAGATATAATTTATTTGAGTAAGATTTAAGATGTTGAGAAAGCGAATGTGAAAACTTCCAGCTTCCAATTTGAATCTGAACCCTAAAATTAAGACTTCGAGCTACATAAATTTCTCTCATAAAACAATGAATTTGTTAGTATTGTTAAATTACTGTAAGTGGTTGGTCTTATTGCAGAAGGATCATCACTATATACAGAATTACATATAGTATAGAAACTCCAATTATTAAGCCGACATTTTTCCCTATTGGATAGATTGAAAATAAGTAAAAGTAAAAAACAAAAAAAGAAAAACAAGGTAAAACCTTTTTCAGAATTTAGAAATTTAGAAGTTGTTATACCCTGTATCCACATACTATGGGTATCGGAAAATTTTAATTCTGCCTGTCACATACATTTTAGCAACTTTACTATACACTTTTACTCATGAGTACGAAAATCCGAGAATCATGCTATCAAAGTCCCGATCTGGGCGACCAATTATAACCTGGAGTTCAGAAACGTTTTCTTTAAACTGTTTCCAAAAAAATCGTTCTTCGCGCCTGGAAAAAAGTCATCATATATTATAGGCAACATGTATCAAAGACGAGTTGCTCGTAGGAAGCCGTACATATCAATAGAAAAAAGCGTATTGACTTCACCAATGAACAGATTTCCAAATCTGCTAGCTTCTGGAACAAAATAAAACAATAGAACAGCCTTGGAAAAAGAAAAATGAACGTGGGAGCATATTTATATGGGCCTTTATGGTGGCAAATGGCGTTTAAAGAGTCGACAATGAACCACAAGCATTTCCTCATAAGTTAGAAGTTACAGGAGAGTGTCCAGACTTACAACCTTGAAAACGACTATCACTTTCAACAGGACGATGATCCAAAGCTTACCGCCCACAACGTGAAGCTACTTTACAAAGTAAAAAATTAGCTTCGATTGACTCCTCAGGCTCCAGACCTAAATCTCATTAAACATCTATGGCATTTAGTCGAGAGTAAGAATCGGCTGCATACCAGAACAGAGAGGAATTTCAATGCCTAGGCAGAGGTTTTAAGGCCTAGCAGAGGTTTTGAGCCATAAAGGTTATCCTACAAAGTATAGAGATTTGTCGTCTGGCCGTCTGTGTGGATCAAAAGCTTCTCCTCCGATATCCCAATAGCTACAGAGCTGAAACTTTCAACATAGAATTATTTTTGCTGCAGGCATTGTATATATCAGAATAGTCGCTATCGGACTATATCATATAGCTCACACACAAGCGATCGGTCATAAAAACGGTTTTAATTCAATAAATCTGTTGTTTTTAAGCGAATGCCTCGTAATTTAATATTGGTGAGTTTAATAGACTTATTAATATTTTTATTAAGTTTCATCAGAATCGGTTGACTATACCATAAGAACAATAAGAAAATTGTTTCCATGGACAATTGTTTTTTCAAACTAGGGACACAAATATTCGATTCTTGTTAATTTGGTATGTATAGAAATATGTCTGTTGAACTCGTTAACTATATGCTACAGATTGTTCCTATTAGCTAATCCCCCGTATACTCCTTAATGGTTTTGGTAAATTATATTGGCACAATCTGAATTCGTCACAGCCAAAGTAAGTCCATCGTTCTTATTTTAGGCTAATTTTGAATATTTGCTATTCATGGCTGATTTTTATCAAAAGAATCCTTAACATTAATATTACGGAACTGTAGTTGCTATTTTCTAACGTCAACGATACGATAAGTGGATCCAAAGAGTCTTTTATTAAAAAGGTCTTCGTTTTGACCAACGGGAAAATTTTTGAATGTATAAGTGTACTTTTACACTACTACCATTCGTTATCCATGTTTTTATATTCCTGTGATTCTTTTGACTGCTTTCCAATTTTGAAGTACTGATACAGTATTAAGTCCTTTCCATGAGTCAAAATCTGTAACGGTTAAGTAAGTTCTTTCTCAGTACACAACTCAGTTCAAAGTTAAGCTCTGTTTGATGTATTTTTTCACATTTTTTGAAATTTATAACATTTAGGATATCAGTCAACCTTTTAATTATCTCAGAAATAATACCTGAAATTGAGGGTGTCATTTTAAAAAATCTCCTCCACTTATTACTATCAATCGAGAGAATTGAGCTTGTATAATCTTCTTCTACTATGAATATCCTCACTGTGTTATCCATTTTCGTTTTTCCGAGGAAGTGAGTCATTGAAGCTAGACTTCAAAATAAATACCACTTCAAGCAATGCCATTTCCAAATCTTTTTGATTTTAAAAACACGAGAAACTTCAAAAATCTTTAAATTTTGAAAATTGTTATTATTGCACTTATACTTATAAATTTCGTGAATTATATTGGAAAATACTATTCAATCGGAAGTAACAGTGCTCTCTTAGAAAGTGAACATTTTTTTTTTTAAATCATTACTTTTAAAAGTTGTAAATTTTCGAAAAAATGATAATTTACTCGTACTACCTAAAAAGGTCTCAACTTTGGAGACCTCTAGCACCCATAATTCTTATCCGATTTTAAAAATCTATTGAATTCGTAATCTTTGAACATCGATATCATACTTTATTTTTGGCAAACAAGTTCATAAAAAAAAAGAAAATCTTTTTGATTTTGAAAACACGAGAAACTTCAAAAATCTTTGAATTTTGTAAATTGTTATTATTGCACTTATACTTATAAATTTCGTGAATTATATTGGAAAATACTATTCAATCGGAAGTAACAGTGCTCTCTTAGAAAGTTCAAATTTTTTTTTTTAAATCATTACGTTTAAAAGTTGTAAATTTTCGAAAAAATGATAATTTACTCGTACTTCCTAAAAATGTCTCAACTTTGGAGACCTCTAGCACCAACGCTTTTCGGGCAGAGACCCCACTGTGCACCGCTGAGGCAGTTTCAATTCCTTGGGATACGGATCGAACTTACGAAAGCCTCATCAGCGATTTAGAGAATCATAAACAAAGTCTTGTGAAAAAAACGCTTTGATTTATTTTAATTAAGTTCTAGGAGCGACTGCTGTTGTCGCTTCCAAGGTCTTTATTGTTCTCAAATATTACTTAGCCTAAGACGGCGCGGTCTGCAGTGGCAGTGCTGCCTTGTTCATAGTTTTTGGTTTTATATGTGTAATATATGTTTTTATATGTAATATATAAAATGAACATATGTATGTATCATATATATAAGCAGCGAGTATGCCATTGTAGGAATAGAGCGGTACTTGCTGCTCAGACTAAGTGTCGTTGCGTTCTTGTATTTATGTTTATTGGTATATATAAAGTATATACTGAACATAGTTCAGTATACACATAGTGAACAGCACAGTGAGCTCTCGATATATGCATACCACATCTCCCTGCTTTTGAAAAATAACGTAATTATATGAAGTTATTTTGAACTTAGTTAATAATTATTTTTTTTTTTTTTATGTTTATTTCGATAAAGATAAAAATAGTAAAATTTTAATTTCGTGTATTAAAAAAAAATTTTTTTTCTCATTAACTTTTGAATAACTTTAGCCTATTCTTATTGACTGTCTGTGGTTTCTTTTTCCCTACGTCTATTATGATATTGTTTCTATCTTCTATTTTTATTACTTTGTAGGGTCCTAAATACTGATTCGCTAACTTATGACCTGAGTCGTTTTTAACTAGTACTAGGTTTCCTATTTCTAATTTTAAATCATTAGTCTTTTTATTAAATTTAAACCGTTTGCAAACTGTTAAATTCTGTGAATTGCCTTGGTAATCTACCGTAAACAAGTCTATACGGACCGTAGTTACGTGCTGTTAATGGAATAGTATTAAAACAATACGTGAAGTAATTCAACCATTCGTCCGAATCATCTTTTTTAATTGAGATGCATGAACGTATGTATTCATTGAATGTTGAATGACTTCTTTTTACTGTTCCTAATGTCTGGTGATGGTGTGCTGTTGATAATATATTACTGATTTTCATATATTTGCACAAGTCATTAATAAGTGAATTTTTGTACTCAGTACCCATGTCTGTTATGAACGTCTTCATAGGACCGTACTTTAGTATAAATGATTAAAATACTGCTTTGGCTACTGTTTTTGCGCTTTTACCTTTTACTGGTATTGCTACTAGATATTTTGTTAGGTCGCATATTATAGTTATTGCATACTCATTGCCATTCTCTGTTCGAGGTAACGGTCTAACGGTATAATTAAAGGGGGCTTTTGTATGGGTTGAAGTCTTAGCTCTTTGGCAGTCTACATACTTTTTTACATACTTTTTATTGTTTGTGTCATTTTGGGCCAATAGTATAGTTTCTTTATTTTTAGTAGGGTACGCGTAATCCCTTTATGGCCACCTTCCATTGGATCGTTATGATATTTTAACAGGATTGCATTAATTTGACTTTCGTCATTTTGTCTCCTTGTGTCACTTTTTGTAATAGCGCTATTTTTATATTTTTTAAATTTTTATTGTAAAGTAACAAATTCGAAGATCTGTTCACTTGGTGACATCTGTAAGTTGTAAATGATTGTGTGTATCCCGGCCTCTGAAATAAGCCTTTGAAAAAATTGATCTAAATCGAATTTCTCATTAGAATACAAATTTTTAACCGAAATTTGTGAGATAATTTGGTTTCCTCTTTTGAGTAAACACTTGAAATTATTCATTTTTATTTTTACAAATTTCTTTACGTCGCTGTTGCTAACGACTTCGTAGACATTGGGCTCATTTATTTTTTCATGCATTTTAATTTTTTCATCTGCGCAGATGTATTGATGTACCATCAATATATTTCCAATTTTTTGTATTAAATCTTCTATGTTTATGCGAGATAATGCATCTGCAACATGATTGTCTTTCCCCTTGAGATATTCAACCGTAAATTGATATTCTTCTAAGTCTAATCTCATTATTGTCAGCTTTGAAGTAGGATTCTTCATTGAAAATAGGTATACTAAAGGTCTATGATCTGTTTTTACTAAAAATGCCTTCCATAGATATAAGCTCTGAAGTGTTTTATTGCCCTGTGTATTGCTGCTAACTCTTGTTCTGTAGTCGATTTGTTACTTTCTCCCTGTGTGAAAGATTTCGATATATATGTTTACTTGCATCTGTGGCTTCATTAATGCCTTCTTTAGATATTGAAATGATTCTTCACGTTCTTTAGTCCATTGAAATTGGACATTTTTCTTGCTCAATTTTGTTAGATTACGTGAATATTGTGCAAAGTTATTAATAAACCTTCTGTAATGGTTACAAAAAGCGACAAAATGTCGTGCACTATCTGCATCTGTGGGAGTTGGATAGTTTTTAATTACATCATATTTTTTTATCATCCGGAAGGATACCATGTTCTGTACATTTATGGCCAAGGAATGTTACCTCGTGCATAAAGAATGAACATTTCTCTGGATTTAACTTAAGGTTGTGTTTCCGACAAAGTTCAAATATACTTCTAACAGAACAGCCGATAACCACTAAATCATCCATATATAGAAAAGTTTGCGATGGTTCTAGACCCAAGAAAGCAAGTTGCATCATTCTCATAAATGAATTGGGGGCTACTTTTAGACCACAGGGTAATCGCGTGAAGCGATATGAGCCAGTGCTCGTAGAAAATGATGTTATATTTATAGAGGTATTTTCTAGTTTTATTTGATGGAATCCAGTTGATCTAATATTTCTTCTATTCTAGGTAATGCATATTTCTCTGCTAGATAAATTTGCCATTACTAGACGCCATTTTTTTTCATTCGAATTTGGGAGCGATTTCTTAGGAACCAAGAGGAGTGGGGTGTTATATTCCGATATAGATGGTTCAACTATGCCATCAATTTTTCAACTTGTCTATTTATTTCTGGTTTTTCTGTTTCTGCATTTCGATAGTTTTTTATACTCTTGCAGAGGGTGTATTAATTTTGGTCAGAAGTTTGCAACGCACAGAAGGAAGCATCTCCGACTATATAAAGTATATATATTCTTGATCAGCATGAATAGCCGAGTCGATATGACCATGTCCGTCTGTCCGTCTGTCTGGTTCAACAGCTTCTCCTCCGAGACCATTGAGCTACAGAGCTGAAATTTTTTGCATAGGCTCCTTTTTGCTGCAGGCATTGTATATCTCGGAATCATCCCGATCGGACGACTATATCATATAGCTCCCATAGGAACGATCGGTCATGAATAAGGTTTATCCTCAATAACTGTTGTTTTTGAACCGAATGCCACGAAATTTGATATTTATGAGTTTAATATACTTAAATATACTTAAATTATTACATCAACCAAGGTTGATCAGAATCGGACGAGTATATCATATAGCTCCCATAGGACCGATCGGTCATGAATAAGGTTTATCTTCAATAACTCTGTTGTTTTTCAACTGAATGCCACGAAATTTGATATTTGTGAGTTTAATATACTTGTTCATACTTCAATCAAGTTTTATCTAAATCTGTTGGCTATATCATATAGCTGCTATAGGAACAATCGGTACAAAAAAAATTTTGTATTGAAAATTTTTTTTCTCAAGCTCAAAATTTTGAATGTGTAAGTTTGGTATGTTTAATTTACAATAATGCTTCTGGTGAATTATAATGACAAAATCTGCAAGGGTATACGAACTTCGGCACGGCCGAAGTTAGTCCATCTTTCTAGTTTTCATATATACTGGGGTTTTGTCTGCTAACCTTAATTTTTGCTTGTAAAAATTATTACTTCATATTGCTTCTGATTCAAAACAAAATATGTCACTGTATTTGGTACACAATTCAGTAAATTCTGTTTTTACATGATCTGGGAACCTTAATTTATTTAAGATTTCATTTATTCTATTGGCGTTGTTATTGATAAATGATTCAATTTCATAATTTTCTATTGGTTCAAATTTAATGTTTGGGTTTTTGATATTTATGTTTTCACCTGTTGTATTTAGAATTCTAAATATTGCATTGTTACTCGTTACGATGCTGTTAGCTATTAATACCCCTTGATGAATTTCCTGATTTTATTTTTACAGTATCTCCGCCTCCCATATTTTGCCGAAATGGGGAGCTCTGGGTGGTATGAACACTCTATCTTTTCCGTTCTCGGCTGCGAACTCTTATAGTCGATCCTTCTGGCTTCCGAATGCTGAGTGTAGTTCTGCCAGTACTTTTCTCGCTCCCACGAAGTTGGTTGCGTTGTCGCTGTTCTTCTCGCAGTTTTAACGAAGCGAGCCTCACACGCTATCTGTTCAGCTGTTTGTTGTACAGCCGGTATGCAGGTATGCTGCACTGAGCAGAAGGGACAATATGGTCTGGCTGTTGTGTTGATATGGACTTTAAGACCAAGAAATCCGTTGACACATGGTACGAGTTTACTCTTGAGAAAACACAGGCTGTAATCTTGTGTTTGATTGCCCCTGTGGACTTTCCTGCCAATATTATGATTTGCGGACTATTTTCCCTATGTAGTCGTAATTGTTAGGCCAGATATTCTGACATCAAATTTACCTTAGACCCAGAATCTAGTAGCGCTCTGGCCAGATGAAGCTGGCCGAACCTATCCCGAACACTCACAAGAGCGGTCGCGAGAATGACATGATCTTTACTACGAACATGGCTTATATATGCATCTAATGCTGATGACTGCCTTGGATCAGCTCTATTGCCTAGGTTGATATCATATCGATGGAGCATTAAGTGGTGTGGCTTGTTACAGACACGACACTTTGGAAAGCGACAATCAGATAGTACGTGCCCAAATTTCAGACACTTAATGCACAATTTATTTGCTTTGACAAAATCGAAGCGTTGGCGGTCGGGAATAGCCTCGAACGACTGACAGTTATTAATAACATGAGATGAATCTTTACAATATCCGCACTTCATTGATGTTTGTGGTGGGCTTTGAGCGCATGAAAACGCTGACCTAACTGTATTTCTAACAGGCTCTGCCTTTGGCTTGCATTTGCTTTTAGTGGCATCTTCAGCTGCTAAATATTGAAAGCATCTGTTTAATTTATTAACACAATCTTGTCACGAAGGTAATTGGTCATAATTTAGTTGCTCTTCGAAACGAGACTTTGTTGTATGATTTACCTTAGACAAAACTAAGTGAATAATAATTGCCTCTGATATGTCCTTGTCACTTCTTAGTGATGATAACGATGAGTACACAGCAGAAACTGTATCAATAATTGACCTCAGGCCCGATGCAGAAGGCTTGGGCATACTAGGTATGTCAAAAAGCTGCGAAACTGTGTCGAAGAATATTAAACATTTATTATCATAAACGGCTCTAAGACTTGCAATCGCCTTTGGATAATTGCAGTCAGTCAATCGGTAAGGTTCAACTACTCCCATTGCTTAATCGTATAGGCAATTTACCAAGTGATTAAACTTTTCCACATTTGTGAGAGAGCTGTCATTATGAACTAAGCTTTCGAATAAATAGTGAAAGTTTCTAAATTCAGAATGCTTTCCGCTAAATTTGGGCAGCCGCATTTTGGGCAATTGTGATCGCTGACTCCCAATTATCGAGCACTCTTGTGGCACCTGGAACTCTGTTCCCTTTTTAGTTGCATTCAAATACAATGATTTCGTAGCAACACAAATGTCTTCTAACGCTCCTCTGCCTTCGTTGCTTGGATCAAGCACATCTAGTTCTGCTTGGAGGGCCATAGCCTTCTCAATATAATTTTCTGAAATTTCTAGTCGGCACTTTAGCTGAGTTCGTTCTGTCGGTATTAACTTATCTACTAATACCCTTTGTATCCGAGAAATATCCTCTATAACTCTATCATGTTTTAATAAGCATGAAGCTAATTTGGTGCCAGATTTGGATGAACCAGGCTGCGAGGCTAATAGCTTATCTCCTTCACACATTGGTTTTATATTTAAACTATGTTTCTGTCACTCACTGAAACTTCTAATGTAAAGTATTTATACCTTGCAGTGGTAACTCAACTTATCACTGGTTCGGCACTTTCTGATGAACAGCTCAAACTATGTACATACATACATAAACGAGTAAAGAATGTACTTACATGCATACATACGTGTATGACACAACAACGGCGAACTTTCTGCTCACAACTGCAACTTGTATGCAGACGAACTCGTGTTAGGTGACTTGACGGCTGCAAGCGGGGTGAGGGGCGGGATGACCATACACCCACGCACCGAATGACAGCGGACAGAGACAAAGAGGAGATTCTAAAAGTACCGCTTCAAACTCGAAGTGTACCAAGCGACGATTGACTTTGATTTACCCTTGAGCACTGTTGCTAATCCGAATATATGCCTGCGCCAAGGGTCAACAGCTTTTAAGATTTCTATATCTTTTCTATGTCTGTTATAATTACCAATTATTTTATTTGCATATCAAACTGATGTCGCTTCAAAGGCTGGTCAATGGTTAATACTTTCACATGTATTAGTTGTATATTTCACAATTTTGAATCTACAAAGTACAATAGTCAAAGTGCTACAATTGAAGCACTAAATACCTGGGTATAGGTTACCTGTTGAACAGGCACTTTCCTTTTAATTTCGATGTGAGACATCCGACTTCCAATTCCAAAATTGTGTGACTATCCCAGCTAGTTCTGTCCAGAATTAAGCTTGTGCCGAATGCCGAATGTACTTTGCTTAACTGAACCAATCCAAATTAACACCGAAGTCCCTGCTCGGGTGCCAGTGAAAAATCCTTGAGCTTTTTCCAGAACGGTTACAATATCCAAATTAATACAAAGTTGGACGCGGTGTTAATAGACTAGCTGGTTCACTTTATTCAATACGAATCCTAGCAGTCAAACTCCAGGTAACGAATTCAGCTTCAACTGACAGAACTTTGTAAGCTAAACTTAGTTTAGACCACCGCGATCGTCATAGCGACCTGGTGGAGCTTATACCGCTCCCAACATGTTTGCGAATAATTTTAACTTCAATGTTTACGAACATTCATTTGCAACATAACTTCAATTTGATTCTCTTATATGTTATTTGTACGTTCTACTTATCATTTTATTTATATTATTCTAAATATATATATCTGCTGCTGCTCCAACATCCCGGCCCCGTTAAAGGGCTCCTGCTCTTTGACAATTGGTAGCATTGCCAGCTTGTGTATTGGTCGTTTAATTAGACCCGTAGATGTTCGCACTTCGACTACTCGAACCTTGCCGTCGTTGCCTTCTATCACGCGTTCCACGCGCCCTGTTACCCATTTTTGTGGCGGTAGATTGTCCTCGTGAATCAATACGAGACATCTGATTGCCAAGTTGAGCGCCTCCTTCATCCATTGCGTCCGCTGCTGTAGATTGGCTATATAGTCCTTGGACCAACTTTGCCAGAACTGCTGCTTGAGCTCGGACAGCAGACGCCACCGCTTCAAGAACGCGGAATTGCCCTTGCAATTGCGTGTTTCTGCACCGTATCCGTGCGGCAGCGTACGAAGAGCCTACCCTATGAGGAAGTGACCTGGTGTTAGTGCCTCTCCGCCGTTGGGATCGCTGGTGCTTGGGATTAGAGGGCGTGAGTTTAGTATTGCTTCCACGCCCACTAGGTGAGTGGTGGGTTCGTCTGGCATCCCTCACCAGACGATGTTTGGCGGCCTTCACTGCCGCCTCCCATATTCCGTCGAAATGGGGAGCTCTGGGTGGTATGAACACCCAATCTTTTCCGTTCTCGGCTGCGAACTCTTGTAGTCGATCCTTCTGGCTTCCGAATGCTAAGTGTAGTTCTGCCAGTACTTTGCTCGCTCCCACGAAGTTGGTTGCGTTGTCGCTGTAAATCCTTTCTGGCATCCCTCGCCTGCCGATGAACCTTTTAAAGACATTGAGAAATGAATCAGTAGACAGATCTACAACAAGTTCAAGGTGAACAGCCTTAGAAGCGAAGCACACAAAAACTGCGACATAAGTTTTTACTAGAGGCCTACCCCTGATTCTGTAGCTGACATAGAATGGACCGCAAAAATCGACCCCACATATTCTAAATGGTCGTCCTTCTTTCAGCCGATCCGCCGGCAGATTCCCTAAAATTTGATTCAACAATTTGGGTTTGTAACGAAAACAGTGCACGCAGTTGCGAATGGTTGCTGTGCATACTTGGCGAGCATTTATCAGCCACACTTCCTGTCCACCGACACGGAGGACACGAAACTTAATGTTGCTGTCCTGAAATGTATGAATGAACGGGGTGAGCGATTGTAGACTAGGTATCAGTTGCTTCCGCTGCTCTAACATTTGCATCATTCTACTAATTTTAAAAACGCTAGTTGTAATTCTAATGACGATATTATGTGTGAGACATTATTGTTCCGCCTAGAACATATGCCATTATTCGGATGAGTTCTGGAAAGCTAGGTTTTCGATTTACCAAATCCTCAAAGGGGGTTACAATGACCTGAACAGCTGTGAAAACTGCTACCGATTTTTTGTTTTCAGAGCTTTGAACTTCTGTTGACAGCTCAATTTGATGAAGACTTGGCCATCTATTTGGTTATAAAGCACGGAAACTGGGTCCTCTGAACCAGATGGAATTGATAATGCCATCGACATCTGTGCCTCTAGAGACTAAGTCTGTTGGGTTAGCGTCTGTAGGCACGTGCCGCCATACGATTGTTTCGGACATTTATTGAATTTCTGCTACTCTATTTGTCACAAATGTTAACAAAGTGCTCGAGTCTCGTTTTAGCCACTATAACGTCAATTTTGAGTTTGACTATCGTTGGCGCTATTTGTTGTCAAAGCTTGCTTAACAAATGTGCAACACATAATTCGAGCCGAAGAATGGATTTTGTATTTAGTGGAGGGACTCTGGATTTAGCGTTTATATACGTATATGCAACAGCCGTAAGCAAGCATTTTTGCTTTGGTCACAGCGGGACAGAGCAAACCGAGGGGATCGAAAAGCCTTGTGGCTATTGATAAAATGTTGCGTTTTGTAGGTTTAATCGATCCAAAACTATCAACGTCTAACTCATAGCGAAACAAGTCGTCTTGAGGAGCCCATCGTATTCCAAGAGTCTTTATGGCGTATATTTCGTTGAACTTAAGAGTTTGCTCCGCATCATTTTTAGGTAGTTAATAAGGGTGGTTTGATGCCCATTTGGCTAAACTAAACCTCCTGACTCTAGTACTTGTGTCACCTGACGACAAATTTCCTGCAAGTCAGGTAAACTGTCAGCTCCAGATAACATATCGTCGACACAGAAGTCACGACGAATGACCTCTGTTGCAATTGGGTGCTGTTTACTGTAAATACGTTGACGTTGACGCTGTGCTATACGTTACGAGACGTATTTTCACGCCAGAGGATTAGTTGAAAGTTTCGATCTTCTTTTGCAAGAGCGACTTGTCTATACATGGTAGTAATGTCTGCTGGCACGGCATATCTATAAAGGTGATAGTTTAGTAATGTGAGATATAGCTCCCTCTGAGTAGTATCACCAACCATTTATGTGTCGTTTAAGGAAATAGACGTTAACGTCTTACCTGATGCGTCGAAAACTACTCACGATTCGGATGAGGTATTTTCTGGCCTCAGAACGCACTGATGAGGTTGATTTACAGAGCGACATATGCACTAGATATCTGTATTCTTTCATGAAGGCATTATATATATCAGGAAGCATTTTATCTTTGGACTGCTTCCACATGAAAGATGTATATATCTCTTTTCAGCTGTGTGAAATGATAGTCTTAGACCTACTGGAGACTGCTTAAATGGAAGCATGACTTCAAAACGAGCCGATGGAAGCCTTTTGTTCCTCTGTTTAAAGTTCTTTTGCTATCGTTGTTCCGATCAAGCACAGCTAGTTCAGCTTGCAGGGCCTAAGCCTTCGCAATATAGTTTTCAAAAATTTCTAGTCGCCACTCTAGCTGAGTTCGTTAGATCTACTAAAACTCCTTGCATCCGAGAAATATCCTCAATAAGTCTATCATATTTCAAAAAGCATGTTGCCATTTTGGAAGTAAATTTGAATGAACCAGGCTGCGAGGCTTATAGCTTGTCGCCTTCGTTCATTGTTTTAATATTTAAACTATGTGCCACTCAGTAGAAACTGAAATGTAAAGTATTTACACCTTGCAGTTCAAACTCAATTTATTACTTATTCGGCAGTTTCTGATGAACAGCTCAAACTATGTACATACATACATATATAGGTAAAGTACTTGCATGCATTGATAAGTGTATGACACAATAACGGCGAGCTTTCTGCTCACAACTGCAAATTGTGGCAGCGGAGAGAGGGAGGGGATGACCATACACTCACGTCCCAAACGACAGCGTACAGAGACAAAGAGGAGATTATAAAAGTACCGCTTCAAACTCGAAGTGTACAAAGCGGCGATTGATTGTTATTTACCCTTGAAAACTGTTGTTAAGCTGAATATATGTTTGTGCCAAGGGTCAATAGCTTTTAAGATTTATATATCTTTTCTATATGTCCTTTATAATTAACAATTATTTTATTTGCATATCAAACTGATGTCGCTTCAAAGACTGTTCAAGGGTTAACACTTTCTCAGCGTTTTTTGAATTTTTTACAATTTTGAATCTACAAAAATATAATGGTCATGGGAAGCACTAAATAGCTGGGTATTGGTTACCGGTTGAACAGGCACTTTCCTTTTAATTTCGATGCGGGACATCCGACTTCCAATTCCAAAATTGTTTCACTGTCCCAGAATTAAGCTCTTACCGAATGCCGAATGCACTTGGCTTAACTCAACCAACCCAAATGAACACCAAAGTCCCTGCTCGGGCGCCAATGAAAAATTCTGGAGCTTTTTCCAGAATGGTTACGACATCAAATTGGACGTGGTGTTGATGTTCTATCTGGGTCACTTTTATTAAACAATATTTTAAGAGTTACGGTGTAGCAACTTCTGCATAGCTAGGTACACTAGCAACTAACTCTACCTTAGACCACCGAGATCGTCATAGCGATTCGGGGGAGCTAACGTCCCTCTCGCAACATGTTTGTGGATAATTTTCACTTCATTGATAACGAAAATTTGTAGCGCTGGTAGGCGCAACATTAAGAAAAGTTGCCTACTTTCAGTCAGACTAGTTGCTAGCCTGAGTAGCAACATTTTCAAAGTTAGCAACAGGAGCGAATTGGGGAAATGCAAAGAGCAAGGGTCAAAGACCATTAAAAATGGCATTTTATCCAGATTACTAGCTGCTAGGTTACCTACAGCCTCAGAAACTTTAGCGCGGTGATTCCAAGTCGACAGCTTCGGAAAGACAGTTTAGCAGGTGTCCAATTAAGGAAAAATATCCAGTTTACCCCAAAAAAAGAGTTCCAAAATATACTGTGGTTTTAGCCACAAGTTGCCTGTGAGGAGAAGGTTGATCTACAGCCGGCCGGGTCGTTGCCCGGGATGGTTTTGGTGGGGATAGAATATTACCGTTATCGGTAACTCCTCCCCCCTTAAAATGGAACGACGGTCACAAAGAAAGTACATGAACAGAGTGCTGGATAGCGTAGCGTAGTTTGTGTAAAGACAATCGATCTCCGATTGTGAATCCATGTCAGGGCAGTAATCAATATTACATCTCCGATTACTATATAAACGATTATCAGATGGGACGTAGCCTTGTTTTTTATTTGCATTATGTTCAGATCATTCTGTAAATTGAGTAGGTGGAGATCATCGAAGTTTATATCCTTGGATGTGGGTATCATTGACAGATTGCTGATGTGTGGCAAGCTAACGTCCCATATGTCGATTACACTGGTGTCGGTGTCAACGTATTCCAACCCATCTACTTCAATCGAACAATTCTCGTAGTGGATGACCATGGAACCACTAAAAGTTTTGTTGGGCATGCAGTTGGATGCAATGGTTTTATTTCTCGCGTTGAAGATGAGTAGTAGTCCCTTGATTGGTACGGAGATCTTTGGGTAGAGTCCTCCATCAATAATGTTGCAAGTCGCTTTACTGTTGTTGAATAAGTTAAGCATTCTGGATTGGGTGTAATTAGTGGGGTCTCACATACATTAAGGCTGCCTATTCTAATGCAGGGTGATTTCAAAATCTTAATTTCTAATGTATTTTTTATGACATATTTAGGAAATACTAAAAATTTAGCTTTGTTAATTGGTAGGGGTATTAATTGATACATCTGGTAATTTTCTTTTGATAGTATCGGAATTTTTATCTCAAATATCTACGTGTTGTTTTTTGTTAATGAATCTAATGAGAGGATATTGTATATTTCGTGTTCAAATTTTGTTTCGATGCTTTATTTTTTCAGTATTTCTTTGATAATTAGTATCTCATTAGAGTTGAAAATATATTTCGGGATTATTTTTAGTTTAGTAAAAAGTAGACACTCTGCAATGTCGCTTAAATGATTATATAGAATATCTATGTTGTAGCTGATGCGATTATATTGTTGGAGTATCTGTAACTTATACTGTTCTGAATTTATTTCTTTAAAAATAGTATTTTGATAAGATTTTACGAAATTGTTAATCTTATCCTGTTCTTCATTTATATGGTCTGCTACATGTTTAAACCTGATCCTAGATTCTTCCTGAAATTGTATGCTTTTGTCTCTTTTTGAAGCTTCGAGAGGTCCCTATCTATTCTTGCCTCATCGTTTGCGTCCTTGTTACCAGAGACGATTTTAACTATGTTCCCTAGTCCGTTGATGAGTCCCCTCTTAGTTCTGTTGTTGTTGGGAAATAAAACATTTAAATTTTCAAGAACCTGCGTCATTTTCTCGTTTAATGTGGTTTCTATATCATGGAATTGCTTCTCCCTAGGCAATTCACTGATAGTTTTCAGGATCTTTCTTGCTGCTTCCTCATAATCGTTTAATCGAATTATATGATTTACGGTTCTAAACGATTCTACTACTTTAGCTGGTCCCAGGTTTACTTTTATTAAAGGTTGGTCCTTGTCCAAAGTGTCAAGTATGAGCCGTTGTCCGTGCCCTAGTGTCAGCCTGTAAGAATTTTAGTGTAGGCAGCGGTTAATAAAAAGTTTCAGAATCAAGCAGTATATTTTTATGTGTCGGTTGATATTTTAGTTGCTTTTCTTATTTTTTGTTTGTGCAACTTTTGTCTTTTCGCTGTTCTTACGGGAATACCATTGTCTACTAACGCTTTGTGGCTGCTAAATCGGGGGGTTAGTTTATTTCGCCTATTTTCTTTCCTAAGGATTAAGCTGCCTGTAGGTATATCGGGTGGTGTTGTTCTTGTTTCATTTAATTTCTCTGTTCTTTTACGCGTCGTGGCTTCTAAATTTAGTTTAACCGCAGGGTAAATATGAGAACGGAATTCGTTAAGTTTTGATATTCGTTTTAGATATTCGTTATTTGAACTCTGTGTCAATTATAATCGATTTGCCCCCCTTAAGTTGTCTTGTGATCGGTTTTGTAATTTTTGCAAAATCTTTTATGAATTTCCTATAATAGCCTATTAATCCTAGGAATGATTTTATTTGTTTGATAGTCTTTGGACACGGGAAATCTTTGATTGCTCTTATCTTATTTGGATTGGGTTTGATACCCTCCTGTGTCACTATATGTCCCAAGAAGTCTATTTCTTTTCTTAAAAAGTTGGATTTGTTTGTTTGGATTTTTATGTTTGCTAATTGCAATTTCCGAAAAACGGCTTTAAGGTCTGTCAAGTGTTTTTGGAGGGATGTGAAAAAAATTATAATATCGTCAAGGTAGACGAAGTCTTCACATGTATTGGTATGTTGTCTAATGTAGGGATTTGGTGCTTTACTTCGTTAGAGAAGGTAAATGGCAATGTATCGTCATAGGAGAGGTTGTGGATTTCTTTGCAAAGTTTTAATAATCCGTTTTTTCTTCGTTATTTAAATGCGATGTTTGCAGTGTTTTGTCCGGTTGTTCTTCTCCGCAGGGAGGTTCGGTTTGTAGTGTTATACTACGAATTTGTTCAAATGCTTTTTCGTTATAAGGCATTACCTGTACCGGCTGATCCAAGCAGAGTGTTTGTTCTATGTCTGTGTCGTTTGTAATTTCGAGGAAGCTTTTTCCCTCGTCGGCTGTGTAGAGCCCTCCGGATATGAAAAGATTTGTGTCAATAGATGTCGTATTGCAAAGGAAATCTCCCTTAGTGAGACTAACAGGGAGCTCAAAGCGAGCTTTCGTATTGGGGTGTATAGAGAAGATGTCCGATGCGTAGTTGGCTTTAGTTAGAATATCGACGGAAGTGTATTTTGTTTGGAGTTTGAATTCTCCCATATTTATGTTAACCTTGTAAGTTGAAAGAAAGTCCATACCTAGGAGGCCATCGAAATAGGGATGGAACTTAAAAAGATGGAGGTCTAGTAGACCGGGTTCGTTAAATCCTGGTGGGACAGGCAATATGAATTTTTTGCCTATTGAGTAACTTTGTAGAACAGTTGTGATTATTATTTCTTTATCCATGTTTAGTGTCGTCTCTTTATTAGCAAATTTCGGGTCTATAAATGAAAAGGTAGATCCCGTGTCGATCATAAATTTTAGTTTTTGATTTTGATTGGGAATGTTCAAAACTACATAAGGGAGTGTTGGGCCATGAGTATGCCTGCCTACTTATGTATCCGACGGGTTTGTCGAGGCTTGTCGTTGAAAATTTTCGTCCTCGTTAATATTGTGAAAATTGCTGTGTTGTGTTTGTACGGTATTATTATGGTGTTGTGTATATTGGTGTGTTTCGCGAGGATTGTGATTCCTGTTGTTGTGTCCGTTTGGTGGAGAATGATAATTTCGGGGATTTTGGTAGTTTTGTACTGAGCTACGACTTTGCTTTGGGCGGTCACTTTGATTTGGGAGGTGTGACTGTCTAAATGGGTTCAAATTGTATGAGTTTGTAGAGTTGTAGTACCCGGTGTTGCCGGTTCTGTTATTAATACGGAAACGATTTCTATTATATGGTGCTTGCCTATTTATGTTGTTGTTTCGGTATTGTCCCTTGTTCTGTCCTTGGTAGTAGAAACTTTTCTCTGCCTGGCACAATTAAAATGCTTCTTCTATAGAGCCTGGGTTCCTAGTCCTAATTATTGTTAGCAGTGGTTCGCGGAGTCCGGATATGAAAGCGTGCAGGCAAACGTCGTCGTATAACACTTTCCTCGAGGCTATATCAGCCTGGTAGTCATGATTAGAGGAGATATTGAGTAGTTGATTTCTTAATTTTGTGATTTCGAAGAAAAGTGGTAAGTCGTCAGGTAGTCTTTGTAGGTCCCGTAAAATCATTGGTTCAGATTTTTTACATGCGTATAAGCATTTTAAATTATTTTTTATGTTGTTCCATTCCAGCTTGGTTGGTAAATTGTTTAGTGCTTGGTCGGCTCTGCCCGTTATATTGTTTCGTATTGTTCGTAGTAGCAACTGTCCATATGGCAATTGGTCTGCGCCCCTAATGAGCATTATAATCTCCTCTACGCTGGTGATAAATCTGTCCGTTGAAGTTAGGTAGTTGCTTGACAAATGCTAATATGTCGGTTAGATTGATAATGTTTATGGATGTATTTAGAGATGTGCTAGTTGTGTTCGTAATTGTCATTGTCCCTAAACTAGGAGTGACATTTCCTGACTGGTTCGAGGCATTGCCTGAGTTCGACATGGTTTCTGCTCTAATGGGTTCTTCTTCTCTAATTTCTGGTAGGCTGACACTACTCCCAAGGCCTAGACGGGACCAGGTTTTATTTACTATGCTATTCTTTTTCATCTGTGAGCCCAGACTTGAACAGAAATTTCTTTTTTCTTTCTAATTTTTTCCCCCTTCTTTTTTTTTTTTTCGTTCTCTTTTTTCTTTTTAGTACTGTGATATGTGAGTATTGCGATATATGTTATTATGTTAAAATTTTCTTCTTAGTTTTCCTCTTCTTTTTATTCTTATGTAACTAGTATAATTAATATAATGTCTGTGTTTGTATTATTCTTAAAGTTTTTGTGTGGTATTTACGTGTAGTTGTACTTTTGTTTATTCCTCTATCATTTGCCTGTTTACTAGACTTTTTTAGAATTGTAGGTATCTGTAATTCAGATATGGTTACTGTGATTGTTTTTTCGTATTGTTTAAGTCTATAGATATGTATGTGTATATACCCTATGGCAGTGGATACATTTCGCAACATTGTATAGTATTTTTTTTATTCTCTTTTTTTCTTTTTTTTCCTTTTTTGAATGGGGACAAGAATTAATTTAATTTATGTTTTCAATATTCCAGCAACTTCAGTTTATTGGAAGAACTTCATTTTTTTTTCTCTTTTTTTTGCATGTGTCACTCATGTATACCCTAGCGGTGATCAGCGATTAATGTCCGCATTTGAATTTATAATTAATATCTCAAGTTGTGCCATTTATTTATGTAAAATATGTATATATTTTTTATTATGTGTTTTTTTATATGTACCTAAATATATATATTATCATTTTTCTATATATACCAGCGGTGATCAGCGATTGATGCCCGCATTCCAATACATATATTGTTTTCATATTGCACAACATCTTCATTATATATTTTATTTTTTTCCTTCTTTTTCTTTTTTTTTTTTATATATATATATATACATTGCTTATGTATCCACTAGCGGTGATCAGCGATTGATGTCCGCATTCAAACACATAAACGATTTTTGTGTTGCACAATTTATTTATTTTCATACTTTTTACTTTTTCTCGTTTTTTCACATTCATATATGTATGATGTTTTTTTGTATGTGCCGACGGTGATCAGCGATTGATATCCGTGTCTCATACATAAGTGATTATGCTGTTACACATTTTATTTATATTTTGTAAATATTATTTGTTTTTTTAAATTATGCATTCAAATACATAAACGATTTTTGTGTTGTACAATTTATTTATTTTCATACTTTTTACTTTTCTTTTTCTTGTTTTTGCACATTCATATATGTATGCTGTTTTTTTTTTTATGTGCCGACGGTGATCAGCGCTTGATATCCGTGGCTCATACGTAAGTGATTTTGCTGTTACACATTTTATTTATATTTTGTAAATATTATTTGTTCCTTTTTTCTTTTCTGACACTAAAATGATTCTCGTTTCCATTTTCACCATTTTTCTTTTCACTGCCATTGGGTACTTACTTGTAACCTTACATTATTATGTAAACTATGTAATTTAAAGGCATCGTATTGTCCGGATACCAGCTGCGCCATTTATCGTCTTAATTATAAGGAGGGGGTCCCTGGAATACAGAATAACTTTCTAGCTGCAATTCAAGCTCCAATAAAATAGACACGTCTGTTCTCTTCTGTGTACTTTTACAAGTGTTTGATTTTATTCATTTTTGGTTGGCTTGAACCTTCGCAGAGGCTCTGGTTAGTAATGGAGAATCCGCTGAATCGTCGTTCTCTTGTTCCTATACTATCTCGCCTACGCAGAGGCTTTTGTTTATTACCAGGAAAAAATGTTATGTGTATATGCTTATGTATAAAAAAAGTTTCCTGTATTTGAAACCCGCTGAATCGGCTTTTTGCCGGATGTTAATGTTGCAACTATTGTGTTTGGGTTTGTTGACGTTAGTGGCCCCTGGGCGTTGCCCGGGATGGTTTTGGTGGGGGTAGAATATTACCGTAATCAGTAACTCGTGCGCCCTTCTACCATTTATTCCACCAAGTCTATTAAAAGTAGGTACAGATATGATTATTATTTTAACTTCTCTTACTAAATAAAATGGCGCCCAACAATGAGGCCATAATTTTGTGGCTCACAAACATGCAGAACCTGATATCATTCCTTTTTTTTCAAGTTTTTTTTTAAGCCATAGTATATTTGCTTTCTACTGCATAGCAGTGCTTTCCTTTGATAAAGGGAAAGATTGTGCATTACCAAGTAAATCCTTTGTTAAGCAAAAAAAATTATTATTTCAGAGACGCATAGTACTTTGGAGAGTGTTAGACTGTCAGCAGCTGCACCCCAACCACTTCCAAGAAACTATATTTACAGCAAAAATCTTTACCTACTCAAACATTAGTCATCACATTCACTTCGCTTGGATTACAACAAATTTTTTTTTTAGAAAATATCAGCTGTCCACGATTAATGAGATAATTAGGTTTGAGAATTTCAATAGCTAGAGTCTGCTTGCAGAGCCGCCGAAGCGCATAGGAATACATGGGAGGGATTTCTAGAAATCCTACCATAACCACGGGTCAGCAGCGCAAGCAAGCAAAACCGACGCCACTGGGTTCGTTTTTTTTTTTGGGTGCACTACGTTGAGGGAATTGGTTTTCCGTTACTAGTCAGTCAAACCAGAAGGCGAGAGTTTATCGTAATTCTTTAAATACAAACCGAATAGTCAGCAGACGTACAACAAAACTGATCACATGTGCATTGATGGAAGGAAAGTCCATATGTTTTATGTTATTGTCTTTCAGTTACCGTTTTTTTTTGATAGCTGTTTTTGTACACATACATACATATGTATTTGTTTTGATTTTAAATTTTCTTAAATAATTGTAAGAGTAAAAAAGTTTGTTTCGAAGCTACAGTGCCACATAACACTGGATCGGAAAAGCCGAGTCAGTCCACAGGTGAAGAAGGATTAGATACATCTAACACGCCAGCTCAAAGACCTGACCAAGAGAATACGTCTAACACGTTCAGGCAATGATAGCGCAATCAATACGTACCATTCAGCAAGAATTGATGTAACACATTTCAGCTCAAATGGCACAAGTGATGCAGGAAAGTTTAGTCCAAAACAGAACCAGAAGCGTTGGTATCCAATAATCTGAGGAGGATAGACAAACTCATTTGAATCGAAACCAAAGTTTTCAAAGAGATCGTTATCAGGAGATGTCAGGCGTAGCCCAAACTCCTAGAAGTTCAAGTTCAGAATTACTTCAAAGACCCGATAAAGTTGGCCACATCATGAATAGTTGGAAACTAAGATATAATGGTAGTTCAGATGGGCCTAGCGAAGACAATTTCATTTACCAGTCAAATGTTAAATGGGGATTTCACTGTTCTTTGCAGCAACGTAAGTTTCTTATTTGATGGAAAGGCAAGAGAGTTTTCATGGCATTTTCATAAAAGCCGAAATCCGTTCAATTGGGACGATTTATGTAGGGCTTTAAGGAAACAATTTCGTGACATTTTAAGTGACGTTGACATAACAGAGACAATAAGAGATAGAAAACAGCGGGATAAAGAGAATCTTGATTCATTTTATGAAGCTATTGTGTTGCTTATGGACACATTGGAAGAGCCGTTGGCTGAAAGCACCATCGTTGAAATATTAAAGCGTAACCTGAGAGCCGAGATACGCCACGAAATTTTGAATATTAGAGTGGAATCAATCGAGGAACTGCGTAAAATTTGCAGGCGGCGAGGGTTGGGGAAAACTTTGTTGGCAGCGCATGTCATAGATGTGGGCGACGTAATACACGTCAAACAACGATATTTTCCACTCTCGCCAGCAAAAGAAAAAATATGGTATGCCGAAATTGATCGCATGCTGCGTTTAGGTGTAATTGAAGAATCGGATAGTGAGTGGTAGAAAAGCCCGGAAAAACTCGAGTTTGCTTAGACAGCAGAAAAGTAAATTCAGTGACACGTTTACCCAAAGCCTGTTTTATTTCAAGTTTAGATTTGAAGGATGCCTATTGGCAAGTTCCGTTAGAACCGAAATCCAGGGATAAGACCGCTTTCACCATCCCTGGGCGACCATGCCATTTGGGCTAACAAACGCATCACAAACAATGACTCGGCTTATGGATCAGGTAATTCCGCCAAGACTCCGGAACGAGGTTGTCGTCTACTTAGACGATTTTTTGGTGGTGTCCGATAGTTTTTAATCCCATTTACAAGTGCTAAGCCAAGTAGCTGCGCAGGTGCGTAAAGCAGGTCTTACACTTAATGTGGTGAAAAGTCAATTTTGCTGTCGATCAGTAAAATATCTAGGTCACATTATTGGTGAGGGTTGTATAAAGACAGACCCCGAAAAAATTGCGGGTTAAATTTCCTGATCCAAGGTCTCTAAAAGCATTGAGAAGTTTCTTAGGTATGACTGGATGGTATAGAAAATTCGTTGAGGATTTCGCAGATTTAGCTGCACCACTCACGGACTTGTTAAAGAAAAAAACTATGTCACCCGAAGGGGAGAAAAATTTGAAAAATTAAAAGAAAGAAGAGCATAACGCTCGGCACCGGTATTACGTAGTCCAGATTTTAGTAAACCATTTTATATTCATTGTGATGACAGGAGGAGGAGTACTGATGCAGAGAACAGAAGATGGGGAAGAATATCCAATTAGTTTTGTATCCAAGAAGTTGAACAAAGCCCAAAGAAATTATACAGTTACTGAATTAGTGTGTTTAGCAGCCGTAACATGTGTACAAAAATTTCGAGGATATGTGGAAGGGCATGATTTTACTGTAATAACAGATCACGCTTATATTTTTTTATTGGCAACACTTAGTTAATGACGCGAAGGCCTATATAGCCTATTGGAAAATTTGCAAAACCACGAAGGCAGCAACCCAAGCCTTACATCCGAGTATGGGGTAAACGTCCGAGGCGCAACGATTCTTTCAGCGGGTAGTTATTAATTTTCTCGGACCTTGTCCGCGACCATTTTTCTAAATTCGTGTTTTTGAAAGCTGTTAAGAAATTGAATACAGTGTGGTATGCATATATCGAGAGCTCAATGTGATCAGAATTATGTTCAGTATATACTTCATATATACTTTTAAACGTAAACACAAGACACTTAGTCTTGGTTGTATAAATATAAGTCATGTCCGAAATATGAGGAGCAAGTACTTCGACCTGCCGCAAGTAGTGAGTCAGCATGTGTCCCATGCAATGACCGCTTGCGCAACACGCTTATATATATATGTGCAAACCACGCTCCAATCCTACCGCTGCTACTGCAGACCGCGTGCTGTCACTGTAGACTGCGGAGTTTTAGGCTAAGTATTATTATTATTATTATTATTTAGGGCTAACTTATAATTTAAATTATAGGCTAGCGTGTGTTTTTATGGCTATGGCAGCGTTGGCCTTCAGCTCGTGCTTGTCTAGGTCTAGATATGTACAAAGATATTTACATAGATTTTTTCTTAGTCTTAATTTAGTGTTAACTTATTGTATGTGTGAGTGATGTTAATGTTTTACATGTTTTATATGTTGTGGTACAGGTTTGTGTTTTTTAGGTATTGTAGAATTTTTTGCGTGTTTGTGGGTGTAAGGTTTGAGAGGCATTGAAGTGGGTTGGTGTTATTAAATATTGCAAATCTTTGTGTTTCGAAGTATGTGAGTATGTGTTCTATTGAGATGTTTTGGTTGCAATATGGGCACGTTCTGGGTGTACGGTCAATGTAGTATTTGTGGGTAATCTTTGTGTGTCCGAGTCTAAGTCTTGTTATTTTGATTTGGTCTTTGCGTGCAAGAGAAAGTGGGTTGTTTTTGAACAGGTGGTAGCTGTTGTGTTTGCTGTGATTTGTATTTTTGTACCAGGTGGAGGTTTCTGATAAATAGCTGTGTAGTTTAGATTGGTGTGTTTTTTTAATGTATTTCAATATGTCTTTTATGTTATAGTTGTTTTTAATTATTAGAGGTTCTTTGGCTGCATTTTTGGCGGCGGTATCTGCCTGTTCGTTTCCTAGTATTCCTACGTGTCCGGGTACCCATAGCAGTTTGAATATTGGGAATGTTGTTTGTAAGGTGTGCGTATGAGTGAGCTGTAGTAATCGCAATTATTTGCGTTGTATATTGCGTTTATGGCGGATAAAGAATCTGAGCATATGCAGTATTTTCCCTTTTTGCTTTTGAAGATTTCTAGAGCTTCTGCGATTGCAATCGTTTCGGCAGAAAAGACAGACGAGTAGTGTGGAAGAAGGCTCGACTTTATGTGCGTGCCTTCATATGTGATGGCAAGAGTGGAAGTTGAGTAGGATTGGGAACCGTCGGTATATATATATGTGTATTTGTTACTATCTTCTGCTTTCTTTGCTTTGAATTTTGCCCGGTATATTTCTGGAGATGTGTTATTTTTGCAGAGATTTTGTAGGGTTGTGTCAATGTTTATCTGTTGTGTGTTCCAGGGTGTTGTGCTTTGGGGACGGGGGGGTAATGGGCTGGTAGGGTAAGTTGTGGGTTTTGCTGTATTCTATTATATTGTCTATTGTAGAATTGTGTTTCTGTTTTTTTGGAGGACGGTATGCTTTAAGTATTCTAATGATAGGAGAGTTTTTGGCTGTGAGCAGGGATTTAATAAGGTTGGCAGTCATGAGTTCTCTTCTATCCTCTAATGTGGCAACGTGTGCTTCGTAGAGGATGTTTTGAGTGGGAGTTGTCCTGAATGCTCCGAGAGCAATTCTGAAGCCTGTGTTAATAGCGGATTTGATAATGCGTAAGTATGATTTTGGGCTATTACCGTATATGGGGAGTCCGTAGTCTGCTTTGGCGATAAGGATTGCTTTGGCTATGTCTAGCAAGGTGGATGTGTTGCAGTTAAATTTTTGGCTTGATAGGCATTTTATTATATTAGTTGCTTGTTTGAGGTTGCGTGTGAGATTTTCTACGTGAGTTTTCCATCTGTATTTGCTGTTGAAATACAGGCCAAGTATTTTTATTGCTGTCTCGTTTTTAATTTGTATTTGTCCTGTAGTTAGGGTGCAGTTGCAGTTTTGTTTTCTGCAAACATGCATGTGTTTGCATTTAGTGTTGGAGAGCATAGCGCCTGAGTAATCGCCCCAGTTTGTTATTGTGCTAAGAATGGGGATTAGGTTAATATTTAAATTTTTCCTGTTTTTTAGTTTTAATATAAGGTTGAAGTCGTCCGCGTATGCACTTAGGCTGATGTTCGGATGTTGGTTTAGAATTACTGTAAGTTTGTTATAGGCTATGACAAATAGAACTACAGAAAGCGGTGATCCCTGGGGGATGCCGTTGGGGATGGGGTGAAAAGTGGAGAAGGCTGTGCGTATGCGTACTGTTGTTTTACGGTTGGTCATGAAGTTTTTGACATAGTTTAGAATTTTTTTCCCAGCTTTCCATTCTGTTAGTTGGTCGACGATTGCGTGGATTCCTATTCTGTCGAAAGCTCTAGCGAAGTCAAGGGAAATAATGGATGTATGGTTTTTTTTGGAGATGCTTCTGGCTAGTAGATGGTCTACTAGAAGTAGACTATCTACAGCAGATTTCCCTTTTTAAAACCAGTTTGACTGTTGTGGATAAGTTTGTCATTAGAGACAAACCACCACAGTCGCTTTGCTATTATTTTGTCCAGGATTTTTGATAGGCATGGGTTGAGTGATATGGGACGGTAGGAGTCTAGTGAAGTTTTATCTGAATTTGGTTTTGGTATTGGAATAGTTATGCTGTTCTTGTAGGCTTGGGGAATGAAGTTGTTTAGTATAGCGTTCTGCAGGTCTATGATTCTTTTTATTGTTTTTTTGTCGAGATTTTTTATCATTGGGTAGTTTATTCTGTCCAACCCAGGTGTGTTGCCTTTTAGCGTGTTGAGTGCTGCTCTAAATTCGATGAGGGTTATTGGCTTTTCTATTTCTAATGCTCTTTTTTTGGGTGTATAGGTGTGATTGTGTATGTTGTTAAGTGATGTTTGTTTTGAGTCTGTGAATTTGGTTGTAAAGTTAAGATCGGACGCTGCTTCTGATAGGTGTTTGCCAAAAAGTTCTGCAATTTCTTGCTTGTTGGTGGAGTATATGTCTGTGTTAGGTTTGAGAATGCCGTGGATATGTTTTTGGGGGTTAAGCCCGCAAAATCTTCTAATATTGTTCCAAATTTTTTTTTGGTGGTGTGTCGGGGGCTATTTGTTCGGTAAATTGTTTAGTGCAATTTGTTTTTGCTTTTTTTAGAGTTAGTCTAAAAAGAGCGTTGGCTCTTTTAAACTGCAAGATGTTTTCTGTAGTAATTTCTCTTTTTAGTCTGTGCCATTTTTTCCTTTTTTCATTTTTTAGTGTTTGTAACTCCTTATTCCACCAGGGGACATTGAGATTTCGAGTTATAGGGTGTGTTTGGGAGATTGTTTTGTGTGCGCTTGATATAATTATTTTGTGTATTGTGGCAGCTTCTTTGTTTATGTTTGTGCTTGTTGGTATCTTTGAGGAGTATTCTTCTGTTAATTTAGAGAATTGTGTCCAGTTTGCTTTGTCAGTAATAAAGTTAGGTTTGGCTGTGGTGTATTCTGTGTTTGTTGTCGTAGAGGTGAAAAGGGATATTATTATTGGGAAGTGGTCGCTTCCATAAAGATCGTCTTCTGTTTGCCATGAGCTGTCAATTTTCAGTATAGGGCTGCTAAAGGTTAGGTCGATGTTTGTTAGTGTGTTGTGGGTGCTGAGATGTGTTGGTGATCCGTCGTTTAGTAGGATGTAGTTTGATTGGGCGATGAATTTTTCTATAAGTTTTCCCCTAGCATTATTGGCGTTTGAGCCCCAGTTTTTATGCCAGCTGTTAAAGTCACCAGTGACTAACGTAGGTGTGAGTGAAGTTTCTAAAACGGCTTGGAGGTTATTTAAAGAAAATCTTTGATTTGGTGCGATGTATGCAGATATAACTCTAAATTTTTGTTTAGATGTGCATTCTACGCAAATTGCGTCAAAGTCATCGTTGAGAACTATTTCTTGTGTTTGTAGGGACTTGTGGATTAGTAATGCTACGCCTCCATAGGAGGGAGCGGAGTTTTTTGTTAAAAGTTGGTAGTTGGTAGGTATGGGTGTGTGGTGGCTATTTATTTTATGGGTTTCTTGTAAGGATATGATGTGTGGTGTGTGTTTGGTTATTAATATTTGGAGTTCGCTGTAGTTGTTAAGATATCCGTTGATGTTCCATTGGACGATTTTAATGGTCATTTAGGTGGGTGTTGCTCTTTTTTTTACTCTAGTAACTACAGCGTATAAGACTGGTTTTTGTTAGTACTAAATGTTGTCGCTATCACTATTATTTTCGTGCTTCTTCTTATTTAGGGTTTTTGTTTTTAATATGTTGATCTGGTGTTTCGAGGGCTTAAGGTTAGTTGCTAGGGTGTTGTTTTTGTCTTTTGGGAAGATACGTAGTTTCAGCTCTTCGGATTGTTCGCAGGCTAGATTTTTGGTGTTGACGGGGTCATCTAGATCCATAGCTTCAAAACTGCGGTTTGCTGGTGTGCATTTTGGTAGTGTTGTATTGTTGTCTGTGTGGGCTGTTGGCAGGTCATGTGATGTTTTGTTGTTAGTCGTTGGTGGTATTGGGGGTTGTGTAGTTGTTGTACGATTTAATGTAGCTGTAGATCCATTTGGTATAATTGTGTTGCTGTTTTGTTTTGGTGTTAGGTTGGTTATTCTTGAAGCATAGCTGTCTCTTAGTTGTTGAGAGTGTCGGGTGTAGTATATGGTTAACGCTGTTTTGTGATCGACTTTCTCTGTTGTTTTAATCGCCACGAGTTCCTGTTGTTTGAGAAATGCTGGGCATTTTCGATCTAGTGGGCTGTGCTTGTAGTCGACTTCTGGATTATTAATGCAATTTATGCAACTTTTATCATTGGTACAGGTTTCGTTCTCCACGGTGTGAGTTTTTTTGGAGCAGTTTTTGCAGATTTCCTCAGGGTTAATGCCTATAGTTGTAGGGTGGCCAAAACGGAGGCATTTTCTGCATCTCAGAGGCATTGGGATGTAGGGGCGGACTCTTACTTTCTCGTATCCGATTTTTATAGACTCTGGCACAGTATGTGATGCGAACGTGATTGTTATGAGTCCGGTTTCTACAAGTGTTTGTTCCTGTTTTTTTAGTATTTTTCGCACTTCGGTTATGTTTTGTGATTTTAATTCGTTTAGAATTTCTGTTTCGTCGATGTTGCGTAACTCGTTGCTGTATATGACTCCTTTAGAGAAGTTAAGGGATTTGTGCTCAGAGGCTGTCACTTCTATATCTGCCATATTTTTCAGTTTAAGTAGTTTTATTGCTTGTGTGTAGTTTTTTGTTTTAATTAATAAAAAACCGGCGCGGGTTTTTTTGCAACTTTCTACTCCGTGGTCGAAAGGATCGACCAGGACGACTAAGGAGAAGGAAGCCCATTTTAAAGCAGCTAAAGAAAAAAAAACAGAAGCTCATGTTGAAGACAGCAGCAAAGCAATCAACAAACCAACAATCACCATGAAATTTATCGCTATCATTTCTACCGTTGGCTGCTGGCCCACATCTGTCAATACCGATGAGAAGGACAGGATGATGGACTACGAATAAAGTGCTCTAACTGCCCCAGCTTTGCTATGCTCCCGCTCCAGTTTCGATTCCAGCTCCACCCTGCTATAAGAACTAGCTCTTCAGCTGCCAGCTCAATTTGGAACCAGGTCCCTGCAGCGCTCCAGCTCCCAGCTACGGATCCATTGATACCTACTCGCAGTACGCTCCCGTCTATACTCAGCAGCCACTTCGTTGGTAAATAGTTGAGTGACTATACGATATGACCAACATAGAAAGAAGCCTGTGCAGCCAGGACCGGCACCGTCCAGCGCATCAAGCGGACCACGGAAAAGTGAACCGACAGCGCTCCCAAGTGCGCACAACTTATCTATAATTATATTAAATGCACTGCGTTGCATTACGTAATATTAAATGCACTGCGTTGCATACTAAAATAATGAAAATTTTTGTAACCAACTGTAAAATTGAGCGACATAAAAGTTGCCCGATTAGAATGTGGCCTGAAAACCATACGCAAACATAGGCAGGAGAAATATGTAAAAACAATACAATAAAACTTGATCTAAATTAAAATTTAAACTTACCATACAAAGAAAATTTTTTAAAGAAAAAAAAGATAATATAAATAGTCATGCCATTTTAAATATACATATCTATATATATATAGGTATATGTTTTCATATATGAACCAATACTGAATTATGAAAAAATAATATAAAACAAACTAAACACAAAAAAAAAACTCGATCAAAAAAACATTTTGTTTGTTTAAAGAAAAAAAAAAAAAAAAAAGGGAAAATAGTCATTCACGAATGAATGATAATAAAATTGATAAGAAAATTGAAAATTCCTAAAATAGACACTAAGACAGTGGACTCCACTGCTAATGTTATCAATAAAGTAGAAGTAGAGACGCAAGGTCTAACTACTATCACTATATTATTGATAATAATAGTAGTACTAATGTCCACTAGCTTAATTTATAAAATATACAAATTGCACAATAAGTGCTTAAAGAAGAAATACTTAAGCAGGGCAAATGACCTTGAAAAAATATAAAAGTATAAATATAAAATTTATAATATAATGAAAATGAAAAGAGTAAAATTTTTAAATAAATGTATAGTGTAAGGAATATGCCAGATAATATTAAAAATTAAAAACCGAGAATAACAAAGCATTATGAGGCAGAAATAAAGGATACCTGCAGTAATAAAACTACCCGAAACAATAGAATCAGATTAAGATCAATTTCGAGAATAGTAGAACAAAAACTAGTAATCATGGCGCAAACCAATATTGAATTTATGAATACTGCATCAAGGATTATACCGGATTTCAACGGTAAAGCTGAAAACCTACGTAGTTTTCTGGATGCATTCGTGATTATTAAAACAATACAGGCTGAACATGAACTGTTAGCTGTGTCTTTAATAAAAACAAAACTAAAAGGACAAGCTAGAAATATAATAAGCGATGAGAATACAGTTGAGCAAATAATCAACAAACTCAAAGCTAACGTTAAAGGTGAATCAGTTGATAATTTATCGGCAAGATTATTGAAAAATTAGCTAAGTCTCTAGAGGGGGCATATATCGAAAAGGATTATACCCTAGAACAAGCAAAATTCCTTAGTACCAAACAGGCGGTATCAGCAATGAAGAAAAATTGCTTAAATAAAGAAGTTAAGACAGTTATGAGTTCTCGTCAATTCAACAATATGGACGAAGCAATAGCTGCTTACATTGAAACATCTAATGATGTAGCTGAAGAAACTAATACTATTATGTATTACAATAACTACCCACATCGTGGGGGAAACCGCGGTCGTGGAAGGTATATGGGACGTAACTATAACAGAGGCGCCCAACGGTATAATAACAATAATAGTAACTACAATAACACCAGCTCTAGAGACGGCTCGGGAAGAGGCGGCTCAAATAGAGTTAACAACCAGGTACGAATTACACAATGAGCAAATAATAACAAATGTCTTTAAAATAAATCTAAATCTCAGCAGCATAATAAAAATACACAATCAAAAAACTAATCAACCCTTAACTTTACTAGTGGATACTGGAGCTAACATATCAATACTAAAAGATAATAGACTATGGTCGGAAATAAATCAAAAGTTCAACACAAACGTATCAGGAATTGGTCAGGGAACAATAAAATCAATTGGATTAGCCACAATTGATCTTTTATTCGATTATTTTATAATCAGTCACGACTTTCAAATAGTCCATAATGAATTTCCAGTACCATGTGACGGAATTCTGGGACTTGACTTCATTCGAAAATTTAATTGCATAATAGATTATCACAATGATGAATTAATACTAAAACCCCAATCTCTTAATATATAGTTAGAATTCTAAATACAACAGGTGACAACATGAATATCAAAAACCCAAACATTAAATTTGAACCAATAGAAAATTACGAAATTAAATCATTTAGCAATAACAAAACCGATAGAACAAATTATGTCTTAAATAAATTAAAGTTCCCAGATCATGTAAAAACAGAACTTACTGAATTGTGTACCAGATACAGTGACATATTTGGTCTCGATTCAGAAGCAATATCAAGTAATAATTTTTACAAGCAAAAATTAAGGTTAGCAGACAAAACAACAGTATATATAAAAAATTATCGAAATGCAGAAACAGAAAAACCAGAAATAAATAGGCAAGTAGAAAAATTAATAAAAGATGGCATAGTTGAACCATCTATATCTGAATATAACAGCCCAATCCTCTTGGTTCCCAAGAAATCTCTCCCAAATTCAAATGGATTATCGGCAAATAAATAAAAAACTTTTAGCAGACAAATATCCATTACCTAGAATAGAAGAAATATTAGATCAACTAGGAAGAGCTAAATATTTTTTGTGTCTGGACCTTATATCTGGATTCCATCAAATAGAACTAGAAAATAAATCTAGAAATATAACATCATATTCTACGAGCACTGGCTCCTATCGCTTCACGCGACCCTATGATCTAAAAGTAGCTCCCAATTAATTTATGAGAATGATGCAACTTGCTTTCTCGGGTCTAAAACCATCGCAAGTTTTCCTATATATGGATGACTTAGTGGTTATCGGCTGTTCTGAACAGCACTTGTTCAAGAATCTTACAAGTATATTTGAACTTTGTCGAAAACACAACCTTAAGTTGAATCCAGAGAAATGTTCATTCTTTATGCACGAGGTAACATTCCTTGGCCATAAATGTACAGATCATGGTAAAAATATGATGGAATTAAAAACTATCCAACTCCCACAGATGCAGATAGTACACGACGTTTTGCCGCTTTTTGTAACTATTACAGAAGGTTTATTAATAACTTCGCACAATATGCACGTAATCTAACAAAATTGGGCAAGAAAAATGTCAAATTTCAATGGACTAAAGAATCATTTCAATATCTAAAAAAGGCATTAATAAAGCCAACATTATTGCAATACCCTGATTTCAGCAAAGAATTTTGCATAACCACAGATGCAAGTAAACATGCATATGGTGCGGTACTATCACAAGACTGCAACGGTGCGCAACTAAAAATTGCATATGCATCGAGATCTTTCACACAGGGAGAAAGTAACAAATCGACTACAGAACAGGAGTCAGCAGCAATACACTGGCCAATAAAACACTTCAGATCCTATATCTATGGAAGGCATTTTTCAGTAAAAACAGACCCTTAGCATACTTATTTTCAATGAGGAATCCTACTTCAAAGCTGACAAGAATGAGATTAGACTTAGAAGAATATCAATTTACGGTTGAATATCTCAAGGGGAAAGACAATCATGTTGCAGATGCATTATCTCGCATAAACATAGAAGACTTAATACAAATAAATATAAATATATTGATGGTACAAACAAGATCATCAAAAAGACAGGAAAACATCTGCGCAGATGAAAAAATTAAAATGCATGAAAAAATAAATGAGCCTAATGTCTACGAAGTCGTTAGCAATAGGGACGTAAAGAAATATGTAAAAATAAAAATGAATAAATACAAGTGTTTACTCAAAAGAGGAAACCAAATTATCTCACAAATTTCGGTTAAAGATTTGTATTCTAGTGAGAAATTCGATTTAGATCAATTTTTTCAAAGGCTTATTTCGGAAGCCGGGATACACAAAATCATTAACTTACAGATGTCACCCAGTGAACAGATCTTTGAATTTGTCACTTTAAATGAATTTAAGAATAAGGGCAATAAAAATTTAAAAAATATAAAAATAACGATCCAATAGAAGGTGGACATACAGGGATTACGCGTACCCTACTAAAAATAAAGAAACTATACTATTGGCCCAAAATGACACAAACAATTAAAAAGTATGTAAAAACATGTGTAGACTGCCAAAGAGCTAAGACTACAACACATACAAAAACCCCAATGATTATAACCAACACCCCAAACACGGCATTTGACACTGTTTTAATTGATACCATTGGACCATTACCTCGAACAGAGAATGGCAATGAGTATGCAATAACTATAATATGCGACCTAACAAAATATCTAGTAGCAATACCAGTAAAAGGTAAAAGCGCAAAAACAGTAGCCAAAGCAGTATTTGAATCATTTATACTAAAGTACGGTCCTATGAAGACGTTCATAACAGACATGGGTACTGAGTACAAAAATTCACTTATTAATGACTTGTGCAAATATATGAAAATCAGTAATATATTATCAACAGCACACCATCACCAGACATTAGGAACAGTAGAAAGAAGTCATTGAACATTCAATGAATACATACGTTCATACGTCTCGATTGAATAAGATGATTGGGACGAATGGTTGAATTACATCACATATTGTTTTAATACTACTCCATCAACGGCACATAACTATTGTCCGTATGAACTTGTTTATGGTAGATTACCAAGGCAATTCACAGAATTTGACAGTTTAACTAAAATAGATCCTATATATAATTTAGACGTTTATGCAAAAGAATTTAAATTCAAATTACAAATAGCATATAAAAGAGCAATGTTTATGATAGAAATAGAGAAAGAAAAGCGAAAAATAGAATATGATAAAAAGATAAATGATTTACAATTAGAAATAGGAAACCTAGTACTATTTAAAAATGACTCAGGTCATAAGTTAGCGAATCAGTATTTAGGACCCTACAAGGTAATAAAAATAGAAGATAGGAACAATATCATATTAGATATAGGAAAAAAGAAACCACAGACAGTCAATAAGAATAGGCTAAAGTTATTCAAATGTTAAGTAAACGAAAAAAAAAAAACAAAATTGTTTTGCTACATTATATTAACATATATACACACAATAAGTGAGTAGGGTGTTGATCTACAGCCGGCCCAAAGTTTAAAAAGAATTTTAAAGGAAAATTGCAACTTCTTTACATATATCTAATTTCGGCGATAGACCATCAAGAGGGTAAGTTGGTTAACAAAAAGAATAAAGTTCAATAGAGCCTAAAGTTTTCTTCTTTCGTGTTCGTGTTGTTGGTCTAAATTGGAATTGTAATTTTTGCATTCAAATTCCCAGCAAAAAAAAAGTGAAGAGAAATGGGCAAACAAGTGTATAGACAAGGGACGTGCAGAGACGGAGGAAATACCGTAATTCACTCAAACAATCAGAAGAAAAAGAAAAAAAAGGGCTCAACATGAGTGGCTGAGCTAAACTAAGTAGTTTCTTTTTCTTTGCGCGGGATGCGGAAGCGTTCGTTCGTTCGATAAAATTAGAAATTAATGTAAAATTTATTAAGGTCAAAAAAAAAAAAGAATATGTCGACTTAGCGGTCAAAAAAATAATATAATTTAAGTTGCCTTTTTTGATATTCTTATTTCATTATAAACGCGGAGAAGTCTTTTAAAAGTAGTCATAGGTAACGCGTTACACGTTCAATTCCAACATAATTTCAAGTCTTATATCTAACAATGTTGTTTCTCTTAATGTGTATGTTTTTATGGACTACTTATAATATTCTACTTCTGCTGCTGCTATAACAGTTTATAATTTAAGATTATGTAATTCAGATCAATTTACAAAATCAATTTAAAAATTGATATGGGCTTTGACATAGATGTCGACATGAATATTGAAATAGATATTGACATGGATAACGAAATGCATATCATAATATATTTTAAGCTATCATCGTACGAGTCAGATTTGAACACAGGTTACCGTACGTATATCGGTATTTTTGAAATTCCTCTGGTGCAATCCTTGGTAGATGAGTTGCCTAAGTGGCCCAGTCATTTTAGGCAACTGAACAACGTGGATCCGGTTTCGAATCCCAGGCTGGTGTATGGATGAATTTTTTATCTAAACCGAAGACCTTAGTTGCCAGTGCTTGTAAAATATAGTTAGGTTGATAGTTTACAACTATGTATATCCTATACTTTAATAATATTAATAATAATAATAAATTACAATTTCTGTATATACCCTTGCATATATATAATAAAATTGGAGAGATGTTTGTAACGCATTGAAATAATCGTTTCCGACCCCATAAAGTATGTATATTCTTGATCAGCATCAATAGCGGAGTTGATATGACCATGAAAATTCTACTTTTACATTTTACCAGCAAGTTTGATTCAGATCGGATAATAAACACCGACATAAATCAATAAAATCAATGAATCAACCCCCATCAGCATCAGTATGTATGCATATGCAGCCAATTAAATACGTTTATATTTGCTTTTATATATGCATACACAAACTACATACATACAAACATACATGTTCGCATATATGTCGAACACGTGCTTGAAAAAACTACAAGCTGAGTGCGAAACAAAATGAGACAGAAAACTATTTGTATTGTGTTGTTGTTTTCTTGAATTCGTCCGAAAATTTAGAGAGCAAGAAGCTGGACGCTTGCAATGTATGCCGAGATAGCGAGGCCATGAATTTTAAGTTTGGTAGCGAGGTAGGTAGGAGGTTCAATCCCGGCCGTTGGCGAACTGGAATTTTTTCTTACCTTTTTTTTTTGCTTCAAAAGTTGTTTAATTTTATATTTCCAATTTTTAAAATATCTTGAATCCGATATGACGTAGAAAGTAATCAATTAATCTGCAAGGGTATAGAAACTTTGGCACGGCCAGCTTCTTTGATATTTTTATTCTATTATTAATACCATTATTCGAATACGTTTACTAATTTCTAACCATACAGAAAAACATCGGGGGAAATACAGTGTTTGTTATAAAATCTCTTTTCTTCTTAAAGCAATCGAAACTTAAGTCGATACACCCTCGAAAATGAAATTTTTCTAACATGTCGCAGCAGCAATTGCATGCTTTCTCGCTCACTTCTATTGGCAATTAAAATTTATGCGACTTCACTACAAAGAAGCTAATGCATGCTCTGTCTTTATTGCATCAGCCGTTGTTAAACATTCAGGTGTATATTTCCGATACATATTATGCGATTTCAACGAAATTTCTGCAACAAGTTCTTATGAATTATATAAAAAATTGTACCTAATGATGAGTTTAATATGTATTTAGTTATTCTATTTTGTGAAGTTCGGAAATGGTTGCAGAAACAATTTGATGCTCACATCGAATTTAATAGTTCGAGCTCCTGTCTAAAATTTAGGTTTTATACGGCTAGACTAATATGTTCAAATCGACTCGCCTGTTGATTCTGATCAAGAATATTTATGGAATCTTTATGGAATCGGAAATGTTTCCTTTTACCTGTTATATTGATTTTAGCCATTATATTATACACTTTTACTCATGAGTAAAAAATCCGAGAAATTGTTCAATCGATAGGCAGAACACATTCTTCAAGATAAAGTGCGTGACAACGGTCTTCATATTATCAAAACACCGATCTGGCCGACCAAGGATAACTTGGAGTTAAGCAACGTTTTCTCTAAACTGTTTCCAAAAAAAAATCGTTCATCGCGCCTGGAAATAAGTCATCATATATTATAGGCATATAATATATGCTCGTAGGAAGCCGTATACATCAATAAAAAAAAGCGAAGAGTCTTCTATTAAAAAGGTCTTCGTTTTGACCAACGGGAAAAATTTTGAATGTATAAGTGTACTTTTACACTACTACCATTCGTTATCCATGTTTTTACATTCCTGTGATTCTTTTGACTGCTTTCCAACTGGTAAGCACTGATACTGTATTAAGTCCTTTCCATGAGTCAAAATCTGTAACGGTTAAGTAAGTTCTTTCTCAGTACACAACTCAGTTCAAAGTTAAGCTCTGTTTGATGTATTTTTTCACCTTTTTTGAAATTTATAACATTTAGGATATCAGTCAACCTTTTAATTATCTCAGAAATAATACCTGAAATTGAGGGTGTCATTTTAAAAAATCTCCTCCACTTATTACTATCAATCGAGAGAATTGAGCTTGTATAATCTTCTTCTACTATGAATATCCTCACTGTGTTATCCATTTTCGTTTTTCCGAGGAAGTGAGTCATTGAAGCTAGACTTCAAAATAAATACCACTTCAAGCAATGCCATTTCCAAATCTTTTTGATTTTAAAAACACGAGAAACTTCAAAAATCTTTAAATTTTGAAAATTGTTATTATTGCACTTATACTTATAAATTTCGTGAATTATATTGGAAAATACTATTCAATCGGAAGTAACAGTGCTCTCTTAGAAAGTGAAAATTTTTTTTTTTTAAATCATTACTTTTAAAAGTTGTAAATTTTCGAAAAAATGATAATTTACTCGTACTACCTAAAAAGGTCTCAACTTTGGAGACCTCTAGCACCCATAATTCTTATCCGATTTTAAAAATCTATTGAATTCGTAATCTTTGAACATCGATATCATACTTTATTTTTGGCAAACAAGTTCATAAAAAAAAAGAAAATCTTTTTGATTTTGAAAACACGAGAAACTTCAAAAATCTTTGAATTTTGTAAATTGTTATTATTGCACTTATACTTATAAATTTCGTGAATTATATTGGAAAATACTATTCAATCGGAAGTAACAGTGCTCTCTTAGAAAGTTCAAATTTTTTCAAATAATTAGTTTAAAAGTTGTAAATTTTCGAAAAAATGATAATTTACTCGTACTTCCTAAAAATGTCTCAACTTTGGAGACCTCTAGCACCAACGCTTTTCGGGCAGAGACCCCACTGTGCACCGCTGAGGCAGTTTCAATTCCTTGGGATACGGATCGAACTTACGAAAGCCTCATCAGCGATTTAGAGAATCATAAACAAAGTCTTGTGAAAAAAACGCTTTGATTTATTTTAATTAAGTTCTAGGAGCGACTGCTGTTGTCGCTTCCAAGGTCTTTATTGTTCTCAAATATTACTTAGCCTAAGACGGCGCGGTCTGCAGTGGCAGTGCTGCCTTGTTCATAGTTTTTGGTTTTATATGTGTAATATATGTTTTTATATGTAATATATAAAATGAACATATGTATGTATCATATATATAAGCAGCGAGTATGCCATTGTAGGAATAGAGCGGTACTTGCTGCTCAGACTAAGTGTCGTTGCGTTCTTGTATTTATGTTTATTGGTATATATAAAGTATATACTGAACATAGTTCAGTATACACATAGTGAACAGCGCAGTGAGCTCTCGATATATGCATACCACATCTCCCTGCTTTTGAAAAATAACGTAATTATATGAAGTTATTTTGAACTTAGTTAATAATTGTTTTTTTTTTTTTATGTTTATTTCGATAAAGATAAAAATAGTAAAATTTTAATTTCGTGTATTAAAAAAAAAATTTTTTTCTCATTAACTTTTGAATAACTTTAGCCTATTCTTATTGACTGTCTGTGGTTTCTTTTTCCCTACGTCTATTATGATATTGTTTCTATCTTCTATTTTTATTACTTTGTAGGGTCCTAAATACTGATTCGCTAACTTATGACCTGAGTCGTTTTTAACTAGTACTAGGTTTCCTATTTCTAATTTTAAATCATTAGTCTTTTTATCATATTCTATTTTTCGTTTTTGTTTTTCTATTTCTATCATAGACATTGCTCTTTTATATGCTATTTGTAATTTAAATTTAAACCGTTTGCAAACTGTTAAATTCTGTGAATTGCCTTGGTAATCTACCGTAAACAAGTCTATACGGACCGTAGTTACGTGCTGTTAATGGAATAGTATTAAAACAATACGTGAAGTAATTCAACCATTCGTCCGAATCATCTTTTTTAATTGAGATGCATGAACGTATGTATTCATTGAATGTTGAATGACTTCTTTTTACTGTTCCTAATGTCTGGTGATGGTGTGCTGTCGATAATATATTACTGATTTTCATATATTTGCACAAGTCATTAATAAGTGTCTTTTTATACTCAGTAGCCATGTCTGTTATGAACGTGTTCATAGGACCGTACTTTAGTATAAATGATTCAAATATTGCTTTGGCTACTGTTTTTGCGCTTTTATCTTTTACTGGTATTGCTACTAGATATTTTGTTTGGTCGCATATTATAGTTATTGCATACTCATTGCCATTCTCTGTTCGAGGTTATGGTCTAACGGTATAATTAAAGGGGGCTTTTGTATGGGTTGAAGTCTTAGCTCTTTGGCAGTCTACATACTTTTTTACATACTTTTTATTGTTTGTGTCATTTTGGGCCAATAGTATAGTTTCTTTATTTTTAGTGGGGTACGCGTAATCCCTTTATGGCCACCTTCCATTGGATCGTTATGATATATTAAGAGGAATGCATTAATTTGACTTTCGTCATTTTGTCTCCTTGTGTCACTTTTTGTAATAGCGCTATTTTTATATTTTTTAAAATTTTATTGTAAAGTAACAAATTCAAAGATTTTTTTACTTTGTGAAATTTTTATTTTTTTATATTTTTTTTTTTTTCCCCCTCTCTTTTAAAAATTTTTAAAAAATATTCTAAATCGAATTTCTCATTAGAATTAACAAATCTTTAACCGAAATTTGTGAGATAATTTGGTTTCCTCTTTTGAGTAAACACTTGAAATTATTCAATTTTATTTTTACAAATTTCTTTACGTCCCTATTGCTAACGACTTCGTAGACATTAGGCTTATTTATTTTTTCATGCATTTTAATTTTTTCATCTGCGCAGATGTTTTTCTGTCTTTTTGATGATCGTGTTTGTACCATCAATATATTTCTATTTATTTGTATTAAGTCTTCTATGTGTATGCGAGATATTCAACCGTAAATTGATATTCTTCTAAGCCTAATCTCATTCTTGTCAGCTTTGAAGTAGGATTCTTCATTGAAAATAAATATACTAGTGGTCTGTGATCTGTTTTTACTAAAAAATGCCTTCCATAGATATAGTGTCTGAAATGTTTTATTGCCCAGTGTATTGCTGCTAGCTCTTGTTCTGTAGTCGATTTATTACTTTCTCCCTGTGTGAAAGATTTCGATATATATGTTTACTTGCATCTGTGGCTTCATTAATGCCTTTTTTAGGTATTGAAATGATTCTTCACATTCTTTAGTCCATTGAAACTGGACATTTTTCTTGCACAAGTTTGTTAGATTACGTGAATATTGTGCAAAGTTATTAATAAACCTTCTGTAATGGTTACAAAAAGCGACAAAATGTCGTGCACTATCTGCATCTGTGGGAGTTGGATAGTTTTTAATTACATCATATTTTTTTATCATCCGGAAAGATACCATGTTCTGTACATTTATGGCCAAGGAATGTTACCTCGTGCATAAAGAATGAACATTTCTCTGGATTTAATTTAAGGTTGTGTTTCCGACAAAGTTCAAATATACTTCTAACAGAACAGCCGATAACCACTAAATCATCCATATATAGAAAAGCTTGCGATGGTTCTAGACCCAAGAAAGCAAGTTGCATCATTCTCATAAATGAATTGGGGGCTACTTTTAGACCACAGGGTAATCGCGTAGAGGTATTTTCTAGTTTTATTTGATGGAATCCAGATATAAGGTCCAGACACAAAAAATATTTAGCTCTTCCTAGTTGATCTAATATTTCTTCTATTCTAGGTAATGCATATTTCTCTGCTAGATAAATTTGCCATTACTAGACGCCATTTTTTTTCATTCGAATTTGGGAGCGATTTCTTAGGAACCAAGAGGAGTGGGGTGTTATATTCCGATATAGATGGTTCAACTATGCCATCAATTTTTCAACTTGTCTATTTATTTCTGGTTTTTCTGTTTCTGCATTTCGATAGTTTTTTATACTCTTGCAGAGGGTGTATTAATTTTGGTCAGAAGTTTGCAACGCACAGAAGGAAGCATCTCCGACTATATAAAGTATATATATTCTTGATCAGCATGAATAGCCGAGTCGATATGACCATGTCCGTCTGTCCGTCTGTCTGGTTCAACAGCTTCTCCTCCGAGACCATTGAGCTACAGAGCTGAAATTTTTTGCATAGGCTCCTTTTTGCTGCAGGCATTGTATATCTCGGAATCATCCCGATCGGACGACTATATCATATAGCTCCCATAGGAACGATCGGTCATGAATAAGGTTTATCCTCAATAACTGTTGTTTTTGAACCGAATGCCACGAAATTTGATATTTATGAGTTTAATATACTTCTTAATACATCAACCAAGGTTGATCAGAATCGGACGAGTATATCGTATAGCTCCCATAGGACCGATCGGTCATGAATAAGGTTTATCCTCAATAACTCTGTTGTTTTTCAACTGAATGCCACGAAATTTGATATTTATGAGTTTAATATACTTGTTCATACTTCAATCAAGTTTTATCAAAATCTGTTGGCTATATCATATAGCTGCTATAGGAACAATCGGTACAAAAAAAATTTTGTATGGAAAATTTTTTTTTCTCAAGCTCAAAATTTTGAATTTGTAAATTTGGTATGTTTAATTTCCAATAATGCTTCTGGTGAATTATAATGAGAAAATCTGCAAGGGTATACGAACTTCGGCACGGCCGAAGTTAGTCCATCTTTCTAGTTTTTATATATACTGGGGTTTTGTCTGCTAACCTTAATTTTTGCTTGTAAAAATTATTACTTAATATTGCTTCTGATTCGAAACAAAATATGTCACTGTATTTGGTACACAATTCAGTAAGTTCTGTTTTTACATGATCTGGGAACTTTAATTTATTTAAGACTTCATTTATTCTATTGGCGTTGTTATTGATAAATGATTTAATTTCATAATTTTCTATTGGTTCAAATTTAATGTTTGGGTTTTTGATATTTATGTTTTCACCTGTTGTATTTAGAATTCTAAATATTGCATTGTTACTCGTTACGATGCTGTTAACTATTAATACCCCTTGATGAATTTCCTGATTTTATTTTTACAGTATCTTCGTTTGTCTGAAGTGTGATTTTTCTTAAAACTTACCGGCAACAATATGGAATTGTTTTTTTCATTGCTTAATAGTGGCACATGGTACTGGCGATTAGATGGCGTGATTTCAGTATTGCTTCCACGTCCACTAGCTGAGTGGTGAGTTCGGCTGGCGTTAAGTTCCCAACGCCTCTCACCAGACGATGTTTGGAGGCCTTCACTGCCGCCTCCCATATTTTGCCGAAATGGGGAGCTCTGGGTGGTATGAACACCCTATCTTTTCCGATCTCGGCTGCGAACTCTTGTAGTCGATCCTTCTGGCTTCCGAATGCTGAGTGTAGTTCTGCCAGTACTTTGCTCGCTCCCACGAAGTTGGTTGCGTTGTCGCTGTTCTTCTCGCAGTTTTAACGAAGTGAGCCTCACACGCTATCTGTTCAGCTGTTTGTTGTACAGCCGGTATGCAGGTATGCTGCACTGAGCAGAAGGGACAATATGGTCTGGCTGGTGTGTAGATATGGACTTTAAGACCAAGAAATCCGTTGACACATGGTACGAGTTTACTCTTGAGAAAACACAGGCTGTAACCTTGTGTTTGATTGCCCTTGTGGACTTTCCTGCCAATATTATGATTTGCGGACTATTTTCCCTATGTAGTCGTAATTGTTAGGCCAGATATTCTGACATCAAATTTACCTGAGACCCAGAATCTAGTAGCGCTCTGGCCAGATGAAGCTGGCCGAACCTATCCCGAACACTCACAAGAGCGGTCGCGAGAATGACATGATCTTTACTAGGAACATGGCTTATATATGCATCTGATGCTGATGACTGCCTTGGATAAAGTAACAAATTCGAAGATCTGTTCACTTGGTGACATCTGTAAGTTGTAAATGATTGTGTGTATCCCGGCCTCTGAAATAAGCCTTTGAAAAAATTGATCTAAATCGAATTTCTCATTAGAATACAAATCTTTAACCGAAATTTGTGAGATAATTTGGTTTCCTCTTTTGAGTAAACACTTGAAATTATTCAATTTTATTTTTACAAATTTCTTTACGTCCCTATTGCTAACGACTTCGTAGACATTAGGCTTATTTATTTTTTCATGCATTTTAATTTTTTCATCTGCGCAGATGTTTTTCTGTCTTTTTGATGATCGTGTTTGTACCATCAATATATTTCTATTTATTTGTATTAAGTCTTCTATGTGTATGCGAGATATTCAACCGTAAATTGATATTCTTCTAAGCCTAATCTCATTCTTGTCAGCTTTGAAGTAGGATTCTTCATTGAAAATAAATATACTAGTGGTCTGTGATCTGTTTTTACTAAAAAATGCCTTCCATAGATATAGTGTCTGAAATGTTTTATTGCCCAGTGTATTGCTGCTAGCTCTTGTTCTGTAGTCGATTTATTACTTTCTCCCTGTGTGAAAGATTTCGATATATATGTTTACTTGCATCTGTGGCTTCATTAATGCCTTTTTTAGGTATTGAAATGATTCTTCACATTCTTTAGTCCATTGAAACTGGACATTTTTCTTGCACAAGTTTGTTAGATTACGTGAATATTGTGCAAAGTTATTAATAAACCTTCTGTAATGGTTACAAAAAGCGACAAAATGTCGTGCACTATCTGCATCTGTGGGAGTTGGATAGTTTTTAATTACATCATATTTTTTTATCATCCGGAAGGATACCATGTTCTGTACATTTATGGCCAAGGAATGTTACCTCGTGCATAAAGAATAAAGATTTCTCTGGATTTAACTTAAGGTTGTGTTTCCGACAAAGTTCAAATATACTTCTAATAGAACAGCCGATAACCACTAAATCATCCATATATAGAAAAGCTTGCGATGGTTCTAGACCCAAGAAAGCAAGTTGCATCATTCTCATAAATGAATTGGGGGCTACTTTTAAACCACAGGGTAATCGCGTAAAGCAATATGAGCCAGTGCTCGTAGAAAATGATGTTATATTTTTTAGAGGTATTTTCTAGTTTTATTTGATGGAATCCAGATATAAGGTCCAGACACAAAAAATATTTAGCTCTTCCTAGTTGATCTAATATTTCTTCTATTCTAGGTAATGCATATTTCTCTGCTAGATAAATTTGCCATTACTAGACGCCATTTTTTTTCATTCGAATTTGGGAGCGATTTCTTAGGAACCAAGAGGAGTGGGGTGTTATATTCCGATATAGATGGTTCAACTATGCCATCAATTTTTCAACTTGTCTATTTATTTCTGGTTTTTCTGTTTCTGCATTTCGATAGTTTTTTATACTCTTGCAGAGGGTGTATTAATTTTGGTCAGAAGTTTGCAACGCACAGAAGGAAGCATCTCCGACTATATAAAGTATATATATTCTTGATCAGCATGAATAGCCGAGTCGATATGACCATGTCCGTCTGTCCGTCTGTCTGGTTCAACAGCTTCTCCTCCGAGACCATTGAGCTACAGAGCTGAAATTTTTTGCATAGGCTCCTTTTTGCTGCAGGCATTGTATATCTCGGAATCATCCCGATCGGACGACTATATCATATAGCTCCCATAGGAACGATCGGTCATGAATAAGGTTTATCCTCAATAACTGTTGTTTTTGAACCGAATGCCACGAAATTTGATATTTATGAGTTTAATATACTTCTTAATACATCAACCAAGGTTGATCAGAATCGGACGAGTATATCGTATAGCTCCCATAGGACCGATCGGTCATGAATAAGGTTTATCCTCAATAACTCTGTTGTTTTTCAACTGAATGCCACGAAATTTGATATTTATGAGTTTAATATACTTGTTCATACTTCAATCAAGTTTTATCAAAATCTGTTGGCTATATCATATAGCTGCTATAGGAACAATCGGTACAAAAAAAATTTTGTATGGAAAATTTTTTTTTCTCAAGCTCAAAATTTTGAATTTGTAAATTTGGTATGTTTAATTTCCAATAATGCTTCTGGTGAATTATAATGAGAAAATCTGCAAGGGTATACGAACTTCGGCACGGCCGAAGTTAGTCCATCTTTCTAGTTTTTATATATACTGGGGTTTTGTCTGCTAACCTTAATTTTTGCTTGTAAAAATTATTACTTAATATTGCTTCTGATTCGAAAAAAAATATGTCACTGTATTTGGTACACAATTCAGTAAGTTCTGTTTTTACATGATCTGGGAACTTTAATTTATTTAAGACTTCATTTATTCTATTGGCGTTGTTATTGATAAATGATTTAATTTCATAATTTTCTATTGGTTCAAATTTAATGTTTGGGTTTTTGATATTTATGTTTTCACCTGTTGTATTTAGAATTCTAAATATTGCATTGTTACTCGTTACGATGCTGTTAACTATTAATACCCCTTGATGAATTTCCTGATTTTATTTTTACAGTATCTTCGTTTGTCTGAAGTGTGATTTTTCTTAAAACTTACCGGCAACAATATGGAATTGTTTTTTTCATTGCTTAATAGTGGCACATGGTACTGGCGATTAGATGGCGTGATTTCAGTATTGCTTCCACGTCCACTAGCTGAGTGGTGAGTTCGGCTGGCGTTAAGTTCCCAACGCCTCTCACCAGACGATGTTTGGCGGCCTTCACTGCCGCCTCCCATATTTTGCCGGAATGGGGAGCTCTGGGTGGTATGAACACCCTATCTTTTCCGTTCTCGGCTGCGAACTCTTGTAGTCGATCCTTCTGGCTTCCGAATGCTGAGTGTAGTTCTGCCAG